>WOVY01002822.1:280000-350000 GCA_013436015.1 Rhipicephalus annulatus
GTAGGTGCGTCCGTACGGCTGCTGCAGACGTGCAGCTGAATGTGTCTAACAGCGTGTCTGGGCGTGTGTAATTATATCAAGGTTCATAATAATTCATGGTCCACATTACGTTACCATAATTTCCACATGACGTCATGGTCATGCGCACTTCCAGCTTAAAGTTCTTACATGGTCACGTGGCTACGTCACATGACGTGATCGCATGGTCATGGCCTCAAATTGGCCTGAAGCACTTTTTAAGGTAGGCCACTTAAATTCTGTGGTTGTGCTAAGTTAACTGCTGGAGAAGAGAGGTGCGCGGGGAGGGGGGGGGGAAGAGTCGGTTTTGGGACGCGACTGGGTTTATTCAATATTGAAAGTGGGTCACTTGAGTCTTCCATTGTCAACTCAATTTTAGAACCTGTCGATGTCAATTTTGTTGGTGACCTTATCACTTGGTCACAAAGATCTTGTCACCATGGAATGTCAATTCCGAATGAACGCCGTATTATCGGCTTCGTGAAGTACGCAATACTTTCGCGTCAATCCTTGCAGCGCTGTGGATGTTTCCAAGGGAAATCGCGAATATTCTTTGTGGTCCATATGCACTGTCAAAAGACCGTGCAGACAAACTAGCAAAATTTTTTTAGAAAATCACACTGGTGATTCTTAAAAACCACTGAATAGAAAGAAAATGTGAATTACGGGGGTATGGGTAAACGGGCACTCACCCAGATGGTTACTTGAAAAATGGTGCCGTTGTGCAGAGGCTTCTTGAGGTTCGCTAGAAAGCTGCCCGAACGCAGGCGAAACACGAGGTTGCGACTCCTTTTCCAGCCAGACGCCATCACCGGAGCTCTCATCTTAATCCCTTTGGTCTTCCGAGTGCACTCCTCGGAGAAGTCCAGCGCCAACTTGGCTTCGCGCGACAGCAGCAGTGCCCTCAGCTCTTCTAGCCGCAAGGGGAAAACGAAGTTCCTCACCTCCTCAGCAGCAGATGGGGTCTGCACGGCTGGACCACGCAAAGACTTGCAATTAAAATTTTTCGGGGGTGCACAACTTTGCGCGCTTGTTTAGCATGGTCCGAGGTGAACGTCGCAAAGGCGTGCCTCCATGTCCGTTGTCGTTTTCGCGCCTTTCGCCTCGGATCATGCAATAATGAGTGCACACACTAGTATGGGACCAAAGCGGCGCCAATTTACTGTGCCTTTCATTTGCGTGGACAAATTGGCAAGTAAAACCTTGCATGTGAGATTGCAACGCTTTGTCTATTAATGAAAGTCAAGTGGCACGAACACAAACATGGACAGAAAAGAAGGAAGGCAGAAAATAAAAGAGCATCGTTTATTCTCTCCAGATGGAGCTTGCTGTGGAGATGACACATGCACAGCGCTGCAATTCAGATGGGTGTGTTAGATGATTCGTTGACTGATTCCAATGGCATGCTCCACGGCTGAGTATACCGTTCAGACAGCTCATGCTTATGCGTTTGCTGAGTCTGGCTGGCTTTAGTGACATTGTAACGAGGAAGAAAATACGGGCAGCGGTAATAAACACGCCGTAACTAACCACGCTCTCACTGGATTTCGATCTCCAGATGAACAATTGATTGGGAAATTTTCACTTCTTTGTTGTGGGGGCCTTCTTTTGAATGTGTGTCTCTTATTCGCCCATTTGCTATCATTTCGTCCCCACCATTCTCTTATACAGGGTAGGGAATCGTATGCTTTCTTTCCTTCAACGTGTTTGTGTTTCACGTATACTTGAGACACAGATCTCATTCTCCTCGGTGTACGTTTCTATATGTTATGATGCATATCTGAGTCCGGTATTTATTTGGCTCATTTGAAAATGTCACCACTGTCCTGCTTCGTTTTTTTTTCGGCCTCATTTATTTAAGTTACATACAGCTCGTAATACGATTTCAATGGCTCTTCGACGATGTCGTGTAAGGAGAGCTAAGAGAAGATAACTTCGTTGTACTCGCACTAACCTTCGTACGGTCAGCTGTATGAGAGCGGGGTTGCAGGGGGACAAAGGCTTTATCCTCGCGGGCCCAATATTGATGAAGACCGATTCGGAAAGTGCCAGACTTGCAGTTAGTGCTGACAGACGTGGCTGCGGTTCCCTTTATGTGCACTGCCTCTTTTGGTAACACTGAAAATATAATTGATTGGCAGTGTTGGGTAAAGGGCGTTGGGGGCTACTTAGTATGACATTTAAATTAGGTTAAAACTGCGCAGAGAACAGAAAACAAGTATAGAAGTAGACAGGAGAAGCGCAGATGTGCTCGTGTTCTCAATTTCTACTTCTGTTCCATCTTCTGCTCTATTTTAACGCAGATTCGCAGTCTTGGACATGAGCCATCAGCGCAAAAGGTGGGAGTATATAGACGGAAAGTTCAGCCTGCACAAGTAAGCTCGTTTGAAACGAAGGCCGAATAGCCCAGCTTCAGACTCAAGCCCACGATCAGAGTAATCGATTCTTCGGTGAAAGAGCGTAAAACTACTCGTAAAATGCATGAGCAAGCGGCACTTGAAGCTGGCCACTCTGACCGGATCTCTGTTCAGCGGAAAGAAGGAACAGGCGGGGTACTAAGGTACATACTCTGCCAAAATAAACAAAGAAGGACGCGCCCACTACACAACCATTTTCTTTGAGCGAGCAGCCACGGCTGGTATTCGCAGATACGCAGTTCCTTGATCGAATGGGTGACGTTCTTTCTGAGAAAGAAACGCAGCTGGCGCAATTTGCTATGCAGCTCCATCGCCATTCCTTTCCACGTCTACCTGCTTGCGCCGAACTAAACGTTCAGTGAGCCCATAGGAATAACGAAGGGCTTTCACATATGTGCCTGGAAAAAGTTCAGTTGGGGTCATTCTGGCGATTACGTTTTGTTCTTTAACTTGTGCAAGCGTACGCAGATGTTGTTAAAGAAAAATACATTTTTTTCTCTCCTATCTTTTGCCACCTTGAGGTGGGACTAAAAGGAGCAGAATCAGAAAATAACTTGACTGTTCGCGTGATAATGGTAGATATAGAAACTCGGGGGCGTCTTGAGGACGGGGCCATGCCTTAAAGTCAATGCCTACCTGTATACTAACTTTTATAGTCTGTTTATAGCTTTTGATGTAAACAATATTTCCCCACAACATCCCATCTGGGCTTTTATTCATTGAAAACTCGCCTTTTTTGGTGTACGAGTACAGGAGCAGCTCTTTCGAGGGCACGATGATGCAGCTTGTATAGACAGGTTCTTTCTAATAGCACTGCGACAAACAAAGCCCGACGAAGCTATAAAAGAAGAGTTGCAGAGGTACCACAATAACGTTCCACAGCACTGATAGTCAGGAAGTAAGGAACTTAATGCCGGAAAGCCATTACAGTCTTTAGGCTTCGCATATTTCACAAAGTAAAAGCTTAATGAGGACAAAATAAATTTTAACTCATAAGCGCTCCGAGTTTCCAATAAAAAAGGAATAGGAGACCGATGCGAAAAGGTACAACAATAAATAAAAATAACAGCATAGAAAAAAAAAGAAAAATCAATAAAGGGAGATGTATAGGTCATCTTGAGGGCTGTCAATCCAATCTGCTACGAAGGAAAGGTGAATGAGCGGAAATCGGTGCACCATAGAAAAAGCAGCGCAAAAACGGCGGAGACGCGTAAAATAAGGGGGACGAAGGACGAGCGCAGCCCGTGGATGCTGCCCCACGCTGGCGAAGAGGTTCACGAAAACGACAGAGACAAGGTAAGAAGATGAGTGCCGGAGTGGTACAATGAGCAGGGTGATGGAAGGATGACGTAGGCAAGCACAGAAGCCAACGTAAGCTTTTTTGATAGTGAATTCACACCTCGAGAGCACTAGGCTTGCTCGACTTTCACGCTTACCATCATTAGCGTTTGGTTTGTTGGCAGGAATGCTGATCATTGGGCCCTCTGAGTTGCAATTTCTAAAAGTATCATCCCTGAAAGCACACGGCAAAAAGGAAAAAAAGTAAGAGCCACAAAATGTTAGCTTCAGAGAACGATGCAGCATAAATAAAGGGAAATGTTAAAGAAGTGATATAGAAAGGTAGAAAGGTGGGTTAGCCTAGAAAGTACCGTTCACAATCACATGTTGAGAGAAAGGGAGGAAGACAGCAAATGTACTTTCTCAGTCCCTACGATCAGTTCCAAGTGACTACGTAGTTGCGGTTATAGCATTCTGTATTTCATGTACTATAAACTATCTCTTCCTAAAAGTCTATGGCTTCTTATAACGAATTTTGATTTGCGCAGTCATTCACTGATAATGTCACTATCACTTTTAACCTTGTACAGTAACGAGCTTAAACTGCAATATGTTCAGAGAAGCCTACCATAGGACGTAAAATTAAGATATGCAAAGTTGGATGGTTTTGAAACATCAAAAAAAGGTATCTCTAAACTGCTAGAAAAGTTTTGTGTACACAGAAAAACAAAACGATAAACGTGCTCATTTATCAAACTTCTCTATAAATTTCAAAAGTGTATATAGTGCAATCATTGTCATGGTCATCAAGCTCATCACTCACAATATCAAACATTAACCTAGGCAAGAGTTCATCATCACTTGTGGCCGAATAATTTGACACTAGGAGAGGAGTATTGCTAGGATATATATATATATATATATATATATATATATATATATATATATATATATATATATATGAAGTGCGCTTACAATTGTTATCGAACATTTAGTTTGCAAACAAACCTACCCTACCAAAGAAAAGGTACCACGAGAATGGTAGCCTAGCGTTCTAAACAACAACAAAAAAACACGAAGAGATATGTGATGAAGGTTTCTTGAAACATCTAGCCGCATGTTTAGAACAGTTAATTTGACTGAAAAAGAATGATGAAAGCGTTAATATGCGCTCAATGTGTCTCTGTTTGTTCAGTTTAAGACAAGACTTCGTGATAATGGCTCTTCAGCAGAGAACAGTTTCCTGTTGCGTCAAACGCACCAGAAACGACTATGGAAGTAAAGCAGCACTTAAAAAGAAATAAGTGCGAGTTCTAAATAAATGGGCAAAACCAGTACTGTCGACAAAACTGCGTCTCTAAGCATGTTTACGCGCACATTGTGCACACTCAGTATTGGTGTTTTATATTAAAAACGTTTATAGCGAACGCAATTCATAACATTGCACCCATGAAATGTCAGGTTTTTGTGAACACAAGTATGAAATGAAGCCTTAAAAAACATTAAAATGCTCCAGGGAAAAAGACGTAGCATCTGCGGAGTCACCGATTAAAGGTAATCTAAAGCTATATAGACAATATCAAAGCTGTCTGTAAACATTCGTGCGTCGGTGGAAGCAATAGAAAGGTGATTTGTAATGAAAACTGGAGATGCTGTTGCCTGGAATTACGCCAACCATACTATTGAATAAGGAGCAAAATAGGGTGAAAAATATACAGAAGCTTGTTTTTCGCCTTATTTGCGATTGGAATGTGCTACATAATGATACACTGATATCTGGAGTTTAACGTCCCGAAACCACCATCTGATTATGAGAGGCGCCGTAGTGCAAAGGTCCGGGAATTTCGACCACCTGGGGCTCTTTAACGTGCACCCAAATCGGAGCACACGGACCTACGTACATCATTTTCGCTTCCATCGAAAATTTAGCCGCCACAGCCGGGATTCGATCCCGCGATTTGCGGGTCCGCAGCCGAGTACCTTAGCCACTAGACCACCGCGGCGGGAATTCTGCGACCTATATCATGCTATTGAATAAAGAGCAAGTGTCTGACAAGAAGCAATAATAGGGTTGTTTCTCGCCCTACTTAAATATTGCTACTTAACCCATGCTGCTAGATAAGTACACATATAAAGCGAGAAATAGCTACAGGGCTGTTTCTAGTCCTATTTGCTATTTTGTAATTCAATTGTCTGAAACAATATATTGAAGGAAGAGTAAAAACAGGCCGAAAAACACATCAATGTTTCTCGTCCTGATTGCTATTGGGTAATGCTATATATTGGATAAGGAGCGAAAATTGAGGAACAAACAGCTAGACCTGATTGCTATCGGGTAATGCTATATATTGAATAAGGAGCAAAAGTTGGGGAACAAACAGCTAGAGGACTGTTTATAACCATATTTGCTTTTGCACAATCCTGTATAAATAATGGTACTGATAAGGAGCAAAATGGAAAAGAAACAGGCACAGAGCTGTTGTTTGTCCTAATTGCCAGTAAATAATGATATATTGATAATGCTGTTGTATGATGCTATATAGATCACGCTAATGATTAACGAGAAAAAAATTGGTTGAGAAACAACCTAGGGGACCATAATGAACTCTGCCGTTCTAAACAGATAAAAATAATACTTCGAGAGATTAATTATTTAGGTGAGCTGTAAATAATTATTAAAAACATTTTCAACACTAATTAAATAATAAAACAGAGCATAAAGGAAAACAATAGACGACGCGCTTTTTTCGCATTGAAGTTGAACAGTAACCTTAAAACAAAGCATTCTTGGATGTTTAATTTTAAGGCAAGTACTGTAGCGCAAGCTGGTGACGGAGGACATAGTAACACATGAAAACTATATCGCTCGTCCTCGTGTGCTATATACTGTCTACTTTGTCCTCATTTTGCGCTATAGCTCCTGTCATAGCCTATCAACCACTGCAGGTCAAGACGCCACTCCTTCGATACGAGGTTGCTGCCACCATGTCTTCCTCAGAGGGGCATAATTGAGAAGGGTCTCTCACTACATTTTCTAACACTCTCCAGATTGTTGTGCATTCTTAGCTAGAGAGTTACATATGCAGAGTTGGTCAGCGTGTGTCGGCTGCATACGGCCAAATCGGTATGACGGGTAAAACGCTAAATATAAAGGGAGAAGTTAAACTATAACTATTCGAAACGGCAAGGTGTTGTTGCTGGCGCGTGAATTTAATGTAGCTTGCAAACCTCAAGCGACAGGAATGTTGAACGTGGTATGGTTTTTGAACAACGATTCGCATCAGCTGTCGTGAACCGCGATAGTAATACGAGAGCCGCGTGTAATACGGGCGTTCCACGCTCACTCTCGATCGTTATCGAGCTTGATTCAGTTGAAGACTATGAATCTATAGCTGGCTTCCTCACACAGTTAACAAATGAGACCAAAGCGACAAAAAAATATTCATCCCCAACTGGCTCGATCGCGATCAAAAGTGTAAAAATAATTTCATATCTGTAAATGAGAGAAACAGCGGGGAATAAGACGAAGCTAATACGTGACCAACTGTAAATATATATCTCACTGGTTAAACGAGCAGACGCTTCTTGCTTTATTATTACATACCAAGAGCGTAAGCATAAAATCAAGGCTTCTAGGCGTGACCGGAGGAGCCGAGTTCGGCTCGTATCTTCGTTGAAAAATCGAAAGAGAGCGAAAATTAAATGAAGCAATGCTAGTACTCCGAAGATCAGGCACTACTCCTGGAAATAATTGTGATAATGAGAGATGCGGCTGTGAAAGGCTCCGAAAATTTCCGCCACATGGTGTTTCGTTAACGTACGCCGAAATCGAAGCACACGGGCCTGAAGCATTTCCACCTCGATCTAGAATGCAGCCGCCGCGGCCGGGTTCAGATCCTGCGACCTTCTGGTGAGCACCCGAACCACCAAATCACCGTGGCGGGTGAAACACTCGTGATGGGGAAGCGCCCAGTACGGCCACAAACTTTTCGAGGCTTCAAGTACTGGTAACTCACGTGAGCAGCGTCAGCATTATGGAGGGCACATGCACGTTCGGCACACGGTGTTCACCGGAGTCACACCAAGAGAGCACTGGGAGTAGGAGCAATGTCCAAGTTGCCAAGACGCAACTCATTGGTCGCTTCGAGAAGTGCTTCACGACACTGCGCGCGGAACACCACATTGTAACAAACATCCTCAACGCCCGGGAGTGCAGCATTTGACGCGAAAAATGCAAAAGGATGTGCGAGAGGCTCGAGTGTCCTTATTATGTCCAGACTTAGGAAACGACTTCGTTTCCTTTCTGGACGTGACGCGTGTGTAGTTTCCTCTGCCGACCTATCACAAGGAAAAACCCTCCCCCGAAGCAAAAACAAACAAACAAACAAACGCTTGACTATATATAGAGCTCACCGTTGCCTGATGACGAGAAATTTCTCGATATTTATGATCTACCAATTGCCTCAAATTCTTCATCTTCACATCCTTGGTTTTGCTCTGACACAGCGAATATTGTACAGAGCTGTTGAGAAACGAGGTCGAGGATCGGAATCGCTTCTTTGACGGTGGTTAAGAGCAAACCTCATAAGTGCGAAAATGCACGCGGCAGCGACGAGCGATACTATGAGCGACGAAACAGGGCGTTCGCGCGATCGCTCGGTTCTCCAGATTTGGAAACCGTCGCTCATCGCCCGGAAGTGCTGGGCTCAAGCAGCCAATAGCGAAAAACCGGAAAAAGACAAAAACTACATAGGTGCACGTGACCCTACCCGAGTTGCGCAACAAGAAATAACGCAATATTTACGCATGTGCATATAAAAAAAGTGCTGCAAGGCATTCATAAACATTTTCCGTTCCATTACACAACAATATATCTTATTTTTAAATTGAAAACCGCTCGCTACGCGGTTTTCTTGGTGCGAGTAGACGGCCTCATGCCAGCAACAGTGGAATTCGCTCGCTGAAGCCGTCGCGTGAATGAGGTTTGCCTGCGCTGGCGACTGATCGCGCGAAGACTATCTACGTCGCGTCGCTCGTCGCTGTCGCGTGCATTTTCGCGCTTATGAGGTTTGGCCCTTATTGATACAGCTCCAGTGTAAACCCGGTGTATACCGAGTACCTGAGTGGTAAAAGCCGTGAACCCAAGATGGTCAATAGAGGTAGAGACATCTGCACTCTACGTGTTTTCAATTTTTGCCTGTGCTTAAACTTCGTGCTGTACACACTTACGATGGACCATGAGAAAACCAGCAACCGGCAATCCATCTGTCGTGATTGTCCAGGGCCCTGCGTCATGGTAGCAGCTCAGCGCTACATTGCTAAACCTCATTTATTCTTAACTCGAATTAATAGCGAAGTAAATTTGGGAGAAAGGTTCTAAAAAAATTGGCAGATCCCACGTAGAGTGGGAATCTATGATATGAGAAGCACGAATGACAAATCTTGATATGTCACTTTGAAATCAGCACAACGTTCCGCGGTGGAGGTAAATGATGTCGTACATGACTTCCGTGTCATGATTATCATATTTGCATGTGTAGCTTACCTTCGTCATCTGTTCACCTCACGTGATACCAAATTTAGTATATGTGGAGCTAGCGAAACGGCCGTGACCACGCTATGAGCGGTGTATGTTGTCATGTTCTTATATGCATGACACGCGTGCCAGGATTATCATGTTTGCACCAGTCATATATTTCGTCATCCCTTGACGTCACGTAACAACAAATTTGGTATATGCGGAGCTAGCAAAACGGCCTCGCCCACATCATGAAGGGCCCATTATACTCCAATGTAGCGTTGACGCTCGCGCACGCTGGCCACAGCGACGGTATACGTTAGCAAAACGTGAGCACTCTATAGTATAACGCCAGGCGCGATCAGCGTCCGTCGGCGCGGCTCGATGGCAACCGGCGCGAAAGGCAACATGCTGCATTTTGCGCCGATGCATTACCCAGGCAACACTGCTTCTCCCTCTTTTCGTGACAGAGGGACGCCGAACGCGCTGAAACGCGCATGCGTCAAAGCAACACAGCGCGGCGCACGCCTGCGAGTATGTGGCAGCACCGGCGTCTGGCGTGGCAACGCTGGCGTGACTCGTCGAAATGAACGCCGGCGAGCATGCGCACCACGTCACATCGAAATGTAATGGCGCCTTGACTATGGCATGTAGTCATGCTCTCACATGACACGCATCTCATGGTTATCATGTTTGCACCAGTCACATATCTTTGTGATTCATTGGCATTATGCAATGCCAAATTTGGCATATGTGAAGCTAGTGAAACGGCCGCGAACGCATTACGAGCCTGGCATGTAGTCATGTTGTTACATGACACGCATGTTATGATTTTCATGTTAGGGTTTGTCGCTTGCGTTGGCCATGCAATCATGCCATAGCATACCATTTTTGCAACATTCTATGGGAACGCAAACACCGCAAAAGGTGCAGTACCATGAAATGTAAATCATGACATGACATACATATCTTGATTTTCTTGTTATGACTTGTCAAATAGGTCCCTCATACAGTCATGTTATGCCATACAAAGTTTGGTATCGATACCATTATCGAAACGACCAGAAGAGCTAGAAGTCGTAGGCGGATAGATAGATAGATAGATAGATAGATAGATAGATAGATAGATAGATAGATAGATAGATAGATAGATAGATAGATAGATAGATAGATAGATAGATAGATAGATAGATAGATAGATAGATAGATAGATAGATAGATAGATAGATAGATAGACAGACAGACAGACAGACAGACAGACAGACAGACAGACAGACAGACAGACAGACAGACAGACAGACAGACAGATAGATAGATAGATAGATAGATAGATAGATAGATAGATAGATAGATAGATAGATAGATAGATAGATAGATAGATAGATAGATAGATAGATAGATAGATATATAGATAGATAGATAGATAGATAGATAGATAGATAGATAGATAGATAGATAGATAGATAGATAGATAGATAGATAGATAGATAGATAGATAGATAGATAGATAGATAGATAGATAGATAGATAGATAGATAGATAGATAGATAGATAGATAGATAGATAGATAGATAGATAGATAGATAGATAGATAGATAGATAGATAGATAGATAGATAGATAGATAGATACGCTCCAAGTCACCCAAGTTCGCTAAGAAATACTTCGCATATAAAATGTCACCAGGTTTTGAGCATGTGCCGAGTCCGTATAACTAGGCGTGAGAGAGATGCCAAAAACCTGTAACCGTCCACACCGGCATTTTCTCATGGGTCAAACAGCTAAGCTGCGTGAAGCTGCGGTGGAAACACGATTAGCAATATATTCGTATGCTTTGTAGCTCAACAGGCTCCCCTTTCGGCATCTTCATAAGTTCACAACAGCATGGGGTACGCAGCGTTAAGCACGCCTACAAAAATTATCGGGAGATATTTCTGACGAACATCCGGTCCCAATTTACTCTGGCGTGTATTGAAATTTTCTGGTTGCATATAATATATGATTTGACACTACAGCGTTAGCCAGTGCATTTGCGTCACTCTTCATTCATGGTGTCGATGCGTGTCGTCTGCTTTCACACTGCACGTATAATTACATATGAAATGGGTACTGATATGAATGCGTTGAGAATACGTCAATCACCAACTGCTCCACGTGGCCTTTAATGTTGAGGCAAACCGTTATTCCAAAGAATTCATCCGCGCATTTATTGTCATTTGTTGTTTGGCATTCTTTCAATAAACCAGTGTAATTATTATCCACGAATCTCCGGTATAAATAGGCAGCATTCATTATCTTGGATATAAGCTTTGTGGCAGTGAATTTGCACTTGTGGAAAGAAAAAAGGAGTGGAAGTTTAGTAACGATGTGCAGATATATTGGCCTGAGGTACAGCCCTCCATACTGGTATCCTGTGTTATAAGGAAAGAATGATCAAACAACATTATTAGCAGCCACGATGGGGACAAATAAAATCGATAGTGTCTGAAAAATTGAGTTTGGCACAAGATTTCCAAGAGTCAGCTGCTGGGCGAACTGTGCTCGGAAAATGTACCGCTTGAAAATTCATATAGATGCTGGCGTCAACTTACACTTGGTATTAGTTCGAAGGGCTACAACGTTCATTTCGTGCGCATATACAGGAGCTACATATATGAGGCGCTACCAAGCATACAGGAGACGGTATGCTAAGCTCTTTCATATCTACTTGGCTATATAGCCATGTTTACGTTTTAATGTAGTTTTCTTATAAAAAAGTGCCCGCCCAGTTGTTGCTTTTTTTTTTCTCGATCGCGTATGCTCGCAGCCGCGTCTTTCAGTTGCGAAAAGAAAAACGGTATGCAGAAACTCCGCTGGAGTTGTGCATATATAATTATGCGTAGGCATACTGAGACAGCCCCACTTGAGAGTCCGTGGTTCGATATCTAACGCACTTGGAAAGTTCGGGGTTCGAGTTCTATACACGTCGGAGCTCGAGCGTTCGATATCTTGAATGCTCAGAACCTGAAAGGTTCGAGCCTTGACACACTGAGTTCAATTGGTGGGTTCAATGTGTTCAATTCATTGTTGATTCTGACCACAAACTGTTTCTGATCTATTTCCTATGAAGCCCTGTGCATTCCCATGGACTGTTTTTTTTTTTACATCTCCCTAGAGTATCCAATTCTCGACATTGGCGCTGTTATAACTATTCATCCCACACATTGTCCAGTTAATAAATTATTTTCATCTTACAAGGCGTTACATTACGGACACGGTCCTGCCATTGAGCTCGCCGAGACGTGCCGCCCTGGCATTAAAGAAACACCAAATAAAAATGAAAGCGTTTATCGGAGCTCCATGCCTGCTGTCATCCTGCGACAGTCTTTGCATTTGAGACAGCAAAAAGAAAAGAAGCCCAGGTCGACAGCGTCCGACGTACCGCTCATATGGCCGCTCTCAAGGGAGTTGACTGCACCACGCCGAGCGCTTGTCAAAGAGATCTGT
Organism: Rhipicephalus annulatus; assembly: GCA_013436015.1. NCBI lineage: Eukaryota > Metazoa > Arthropoda > Arachnida > Ixodida > Ixodidae > Rhipicephalus > Rhipicephalus annulatus. The sequence continues at coordinate 292,717 of WOVY01002822.1, forward strand.
CAGGGTATAAGAGTCCATAAGACAGCGAGTCGCGTGGCTCGTGTACAGTACACGCCTTCCTTCGATCAGAGGCGCTAGAGGCTGCGCACGCATGTAAATGCGCAGAACCTTGCAGTGCGGGCCTGCTATCCGGTCGACTCCGGAGCAAGACCCCCGGCGAGAAACAACGAGCAGCCAACACGCGCAGTGGACCGCGACGATTGACACAATCGCCCCAGGGATCGGCAACCGAACGTGGTCTGTGAACGCCGCGGACGTGAAGGAGAATCCAGCGCTGCCTGTCGCCATACTGTATATAGGTGCGCCAAGAACGCAAACGATAGAACGTTTTCGCTTGCGCCCGTGTTTGTCACGCAGGGACATTTTGTCGCTTTCCATTTTCCCCGTCGAACGAAGATGTATATGTGCTACTTTTCTTTGCCTACTTCCTACGAGAATAGTTGCTCCATTGATCGAATGAAGATTGAAAGGTTTCGCTCAGCGTCCTCACTTAAGGGGCTCTTTGTGTTCATCTCGTGCCTGCCGCTATAATAGAGACGTGACTTTCACTGATTAATCGTTGATCGAAGTGCTGCTTCGGCTATCGTTTACTACGCGCGAAAGCCCTTTTCCGGCGCAAGCGGTGCGCGGGTGGTACTTCACACGGGACGGAGGGATCACGAAATGAAATCTGCATTTCGCTGCAGCCTTCAGCTGTGAACTATTCATCTTAAACATTAATCATTCATCTTTGAAGGTCGCGTATGCTACAGCCACACGTGGCTGTGCGCATATCATCTGAGGTTGGAAGGCTGCTTGAATATACGGAGATACCGCGAGCTGAGTCAAACACGGAGAGCGCCCTTAGCAATGGTGCGATTCGTGTAGGGTGAGTGGTGGTTTCATGCTCGCGCGAAGGCTGAAAACAGCACGTGTGCGTTTAATAGGTTGCATTTAGGCGTAAATTAAGGCCCACTACAAATTAACACGGGAAGCTGCATGGTTGCTAGACCATTAATCATCCCTCTCATAGAACGTGCTAAGGAATATCCGCAACTCTACTCAAAGAGGCACAACAGTATCATAACGTCGTTGTTATGATTGGGCATTCATTTGCACATGGTAAGGAAGCAGCTCTGATAATGGAAACAAGGCAACGCGATAGTAAGGAAGGCTATATTTAGTGTTATAAACTGCTATACACGGGGCCCGAAAATGCTGTTGTTTTATAAAATTGCAGCTCATCACCATTATTGGGGTTTAAAGTCCAGAAACCATAAATTGTCGCTCAGACAAGCCCAAGTGATACAGAATACGTGAGCACCGACTGGCTGGTTGACACTTTTATTCCACCTTATTTGTCTATCTCCCCCTTCACCGCGCAAACATTGCCTGCGATGACGTAACAGTAAGCCGCATCAGTCATCCGCATTACCATTTTTAAGATTTGTAAGCTCGTGAACAGAGCCGAATGCTGTAACGTAATAATAGCCACCACTTGTCGGGTTCAGCAGTGTCTCTTCAGGCGTACGAAGCTTCCGCGACATTGGCTCTGGCAATCGGTGAGCCCAATGGCTGGGCAACCTTGCGAAGAAACACGGCTTACCGGACGCGCAGACTGCGTCGTATCTGCCACCTGAACGGGGCTGTCCGCACGCTAGACAGCTGGGCGACCTCCACCAGCAGTTTCCGTCGTCAGTGTACAAGTATGTATTATGTACGTGCACGCACACACCACGGTCACCTTTTACTTGCGCAGCGCCTTTGGGCCATTGTGGTCACACTCTCTTTCTCGCCTCCTTTTACTCCGCGCTGCTAGCACCTCTTTTTGTCGCGTTTCTGCTCTGATTGTAGTCTTGGCATTGCTTTGATTCTCGCTTTAGCCTCTCTCCGCCACTCATGGCGCGCTCGAATGCGGAATTTCTGGCGCAGCTGGTTAGGGTGTGGCTCCGTGGCCTCTTCCCCGATACCGTGCTTTTTCATCTTTCTTTTTTTTTCGTGGTACCTCCCCTTTATGAAGCCGCGCTGTCCTTGCTGCGTCTGAGAATAAATGACTCCCGGCTACAGTCTGCCGTGTCGCTAAAACTGCGGCACATAATTTCCTCTAAAAGGAACCAGAGTGACTCGAAAATTTTCTTTGGAACACCGAGAACGCCAAAAGAACATGTCAAAAATACCTATTTCTTGAACTCGGTGTTACTATCGTTAAGTCTTAATCTAATTAGTGTGCTGAAATATCTAGTACATTTATATTTGTTCGCGTAATGGTTAGAATAACCCGCTATTCGCTTTGGCCTCATTCTATTGTCGAATTCAAGGTAGGTAATAAATATAGCCTCTTTACCCACCCTCCTGCAAGAGTATATAGCAAGCAGGACGCTTGTTCTGGTTGACCTCCCTGCTTCTACTCTTTTTTTTATCTCTCTCTCAGAATTCCTAATCCGGTTGAAGCGCCGTTAGTGTGTTTTATGTATATATTGTCAAGGAAAGAAAATTGAGGGAAAAGAACGGCAGGGAGGTTAACCAGCCTGTAGGCAGCTGGTTCGCTACCCTGCGCATGGGAGAGGGATGGGGGGAGATGAAAGATAGAGAGCAGAGAGGGAAGAGAGAAACACAGCACATTCAGCAGCACACGCGCGCACACTCAGTCATAGTCCAGTCTTGTCTTTCGCGGTGTGTGACATTGCTGTTACAGTCGCTTGTTCAAGTCCGTGCCGCGTAGGAATTTCAACAGAGCTTTCGTCGCCTTCTGTTGCAATGTCTTCTCTCGGGCACTTGACAGAATACTGTCCACAGACATTTGGCTGTTGTCGATGCGCGCAAAAGCGGACGCCAGTGACTGTCTCTGGATTTCATACAACGGACAGTCACACAGGATATGGTGTAGCGTCTCTTCGCAATGACAGGTGTCGCAGAGAGCGTTGTCGGCCATTCCTATGACAAATGAATAAGATTTTGTAAATGCCACTCCAAGCCAATATATTGTCAATGCCGCCAATATACTATTAACGAATCCACTTGAGTTAAGATTGCGCATTTCAAACCAAGACCAATTCGCAACTTCTGCGCAAGTTCATTGAGGCCGGAGTGGCCTATTCTCGTGGCTCCCTAGTACCTGTGAAGTGGCTGGCACTAGAGGCGTCTACTGCATCGTAATGCATATTATTACTAACCTCATTCTGTGCTAAGTCTGTCACATTTCGCTAATAGTAGTGAAGTTTATTCAATAGCTTGTGCACAAGGCCTCCTGTGAGGAGACCTCATGGATACACTATAGGCAGCAGCAGTAATAATTAATCTGTTTATTTCCTAATTTGAGAAATGCAAGTGCTCTGGCATTAATGGCAACTGTCTAGATGTAACGTTAAGGCAGTAAAAAAAAAGACCTTCTGTTACGATTTCGAAGCGGCTCACTGTAGCACTCGGAAACTGTTTTGCCGAATTCCTAGTATTCAGGCACACGTCTACTGTTTAAAAAGTGTTCAATTCGTTCGATTGTCATTCGATTCGACTTCCAAATTCACGCCCCCACCCCTTTATTATAATTCTGTTGAGCACAGTTCTTGTTGGTACACTTCCTTGTGCATTGAAAGCAAAGCCTAGATAACAAGCGGTGCTGTGGTCATCTTTAGCCTGTTCTCTCAGCTGCATGCTTCGATTTTAAACACGGAGTCTCCCTCGGTTCCACAGTTCTGGTCGACTTTGTTAACTATATCCAGTCTTACAGTCAGTAGCTGATATGTTTCATTTCAATCACGGCCGGAGACGCCTCCAAGTTTTCTCCGGCTGACCGTTTTCGAGTGTAGGGCAGGCATGCCAAGGGGGCAGCCTAGATAACTCGCTTTGACCCAGCCCTTCCGCGTGTTACGTCTCGGCGAAGCCCTGCCAACCTGACATGCTGCCACGTCTCTTAAGCTGCCACGCCCGGCGCGGACTAGGCTGCTTGGAAAGAAGCGCAAGAGCGACACCTAAATAAAATAATACAGGAGCCAAAGGGCTGCGGGGGTTGAGAAGTACGAAAGACAGAGGGTGAAAAAGAAGGGCCGGATGTTTCATCGCCGTTGAGCCACGTCGCTGCGCGTCTTTCGGGACGACGCCGCGACAAGCCGGATTGAGGGCGGCTGCTGCCGAGACCGGCTATCAGTGGGACCCTATAGTGGAGCTGTGTAATACACGCGTTCTATTGGCAGGACGAGTGCAATCATAGAGCAGGGCTCACGCGCCTGCACCACCGGCTGGAACATCGGACGCAGCACAAAAGCGACCTGCGAGGGTGCGTTATTAATCGTACAGCCGGATGGAGTGGCGATGGACTCGAAGCGACACTATTAGGAATGAGTGAATTGTACGCCAAAACAGGTTCAAAGATTACAACATCAGACTTTCAACTGGTCATCTTGGCATTACAAATGTCGCGCGGATCCTGTCTGTAAAAAATGTAATAATAATAATAATAATAATAATAATAATAATAATAATAATAATAATAATAATAATAATAATAATAATAATAATAATATAATAATAATAATAATAATAATAATAATAATAATAATAATAATAATAAATGCTTTGATCCTATCCACAGTTCACGAACGTCAGTTTCAGTCATTTACCGTGCCACTTGCTAAGCCATAAAATAAACGAGGACTCAGGCCGTTCGTCTCTTTCGCTCGTTGTGTAACAGGTGATCCAGCTGCGCAATGGTTTGTTAAGCGCTAAGCGGGCGCGATTCAATATTCACTGCGGGAAATCCCACTTGGTGCGCTGACCAGCACGCGGTGTTCTGTGGAAAAAAAAAGTGGCGTCCCCGACGCCGGCAGGACTCGCCGGCCAGCCGAGTTGGGTCGTTGTTTTTGGTTCCCTGCGTGCGACGGCGTCGTCCAGGGCCGCAGGAAGCCGAAACTGGAACGCACGCCTCATCCGGTCAGCGTATACCGCTCGCCAAGTGAGTGATCCGCTTTGCATTGCCCAATTCGTTCCGTGCACCGTCTTCCACCTGCTGGACAAACCCGGACGACGCATGCTCAGCCGGTGCGTGTGCTCTGCACGACACCCGGGGTGAACTGCACCGTTTCTCTCGACGCGTAACGATGCGCACCGGCGTTACACAGTGCTGTCTCAGTGTATCTCGTTATGTGACGACACTGTTGCAAAGCGTTGATTGATCCATCTAAACACTATAAAGGCGCGGGAAGTCTGCCGAAGACTTGATTATAGCCGAAGTCTCTGACGCACAACTCGACAGTTTAAACTCCCAAACGTGTGTTGTATGGAAGGCCACAGTGCACGGAATGCTCTTAATAGCAATTCAAAACATGGGATATACCTGCGCACACGCCACGAGATTTGTAATTGGTTGGCAGCAACTTTAATAAGAGTACTGCCGTGCATGGGCTTACTGGGACTAGGTCTCATTCGTTGTCTGTTAATTTAGGTCACTGTTACTGTGAACTATACTTCCTTCAGAGAACAAAGATGTATTGCTTTATTATTATTATTATTATTATTATTATTATTGTTATTATCCTAATAAATCTTCGTACTACACTCTAATATGTAGCCGTCATTTACAGCCCGAGTATATTATGGATTATAAGTAGTGGTGTCTGAAGACTACCCGTCATGTTTGGCAACCTGGCAATTGGTATCACTAAACGGGAGTGCGCTGCATCCGAACCGTCAACAAATGAGTATCATTAACAACGCTGCCTCGAGATCACTGCCGTGCGCAACGCTCACATTACGCCCTTCATGAAGCTGAATGGGACCCCATAGACACCACACACCCATAGACACCACACAGCCATTCGGCCTCTACTTTGCTCGCTACCGAATTAAGAGACCAGAGGGAAGAAGACAGAAACAGAGCTGAGCAGCCGGCAATTAAGGCAACGACAATCCGTCCACGAATACGCAGACGAGCTCAAGCAACTGACCACAGGCCACATTTTTCATTCCTGTCACCTTGGCTCAAGTAGAGAGTCGGCATTAGACTTCAGACTTTACCAGCGCCTGTTCAAAACATAGGCAATGATGACAAAAATCACGCCGCATATCGAGCTGTTCCTGTTTATTTCACGATGATTTCATTGTTTAAGCTCTCAAATGGCGAAATCACCCGCCCTAGTTGCTCATTTTATGACACTTGCTTTTTCTCGGTGGCAACACATGTAATGCTTTACGAAGAGAACAATGCATGATGACCTGTACCCCTGGAAGCAGTCTATAGTGGCATTTCGTGCTATTTAGTGCATGAACTCCAGGCTTGCGCATAATATACTACGCCACTAGAGAGTAGCAAACATCGGGCAACATTAGGCAGCTAATCTTTTGAATATTAGCTCCTGGCAAAGGCTTCTCTCAAAAGTCGACTTTCAGTTCGTCAAAAGAGCAACTCTCAGACATGCAAACGCCACTGCGACAAAACAATCTTCCGCGGGTTACTGGCATTAGTTATCTGGTATTGGCCTGGCAGACGACGCGTGAGCGCCTCGATCAAGTAGTCGCAAATGACACATGCCTTTGAAATGAGCTTGGTGTTCCGAACAACAATTGCTTCGCGATTCTCGTTTCCAAGTTTCCATTACACCTTAAACAATGCGAATACTGCAGCCGAAAACCGAGCCGCGTAGCAGCATCGAATACAGCCGCGGCATTGTTTTGCGCGAGAGACGAAGCGGCGGCATCTCTACTCCAGTTGCGGTGCCTGGCGGTGAAACGCCGCCCTAGCGCCGACGGTCGCTTCCAATTGAAATCCGTTCCTTCGCCCGGGCACTGAGGAGGCACTGTTTCAAGTCACGAACAGCAGGCTCGTGATCGGCATCTTGGCACAGACGCCCCTGACAAGAAAGTAGCGAGATCAGAGTGTTAAATAAAGGTCCCACAAGATTGACGGCGATTCTTGTTGCGTGAAAAGATAAGCAAAAAGTTTGTCAACATATATATATATATATATTGTGCTCACGACTGGTCGAACCTGCATGACAGCACAGGCGGAAAATCTGTATTTACGAAGCAGGCTCAAAAGAAAAGGGGAGAAAAAAAGTTGGAATAAAATAACTGCATTGTTTCATAGCAGCAAAACATAGTGTTTAGTGTTTTCGTTACGTATTTTTTTTTGCGATGCTTTGTCCCACACTTTCCTTACGTCATGTGGGCGGTGCCACCGTGAGCAGGGAGCTTGTAGGGGCTTCGCTGCGGCCGAGGCCTGTTGGAAAACAGGCTGGCGCAATCTCTAAGCTTAACTGACCGATCAGTTCTTTGCAGTGTAGCTTATGCCGGAATAGTTCGTATCCTTTTCGCCCCTAGATCGTGGTTCGCCTAGTTCTAAGCCTCTATCAGTCATTTGCGCCCGCATAGCAGCTCGAATTTTATTATTATTATTATTATTATTATTATTATTATTATTATTATTATTATTATTATTATTATTATTATTATTATTATTATTATTATTATTATTATTATTATTATTATTAGACCAAGTTCATCAGTAGATCTCGGAAAACATTCATCGTGTCATTTCCATACTCTGTCAGTATACCGTGTCGTTATGTAAGGTTTGTTAGTTCAGTTATCTTGGTGTTGTTTTTGATAGCATGCTCAATATTTTTGCTCACACTAAACGTACTACCACTCGAGGCCTTCATTCTCTCGATTGTGTTTGCAAAATCTTTTATTTTTCTTCTTCTATTTTTGCATGCGCCTCCACTAACACCTCATAGTGTTTCCAGGGCATGCTAAAGAAATGATTGTATCATATAATAATTATTATAGTTATTATTATTTGCAATATATATGCACTATGCGCTAGACCAACATTTCCTAGGAAAAAGTTGTTGCCTAAATGATGAGCGGGCTTCGTGCGATATTTTTTCCCTCGAAAATAAACAAAACCCCGGGAAACTGCTCGCAACTCATCAATGAAGGACTCGGAAGATCTGTAGGGCGTTTGGAGACTGGTTTGCACTGGCGAAAACTAGCGTTGCACTTCATGGAATGTGCCGTCTTCCTGAACACCTTGTGCAACGTGAACGTTTATTTGTTTATTTATTTGAGTGAACTAAAGACTACACAAATGAACGATGGACTTGCTATCATGATCTCCCCACTTGAATGGCAAAAAAAAAAGCAATTTACCGCAATCATGAAAATATTTCAAGTGGCTTGCTTTGCCACATGCGCAGCTATATCCATTCAATACAGACTCATCGAATCAGTACATATGCGCATGCACCATTATAAGGCTGCAACGAAGTTGTCAAGCAAGTGGCATCAGCCGAAAACACGCAAGCACTACGGACACCAACATTTAGCCATAACCGAGAAGTAGCAAGTTTCGTTAGAATCTCCGACAAAATTGCTGTGAGCGGCGTATGACGCGTGGGGCGGACGAGTCCGGGATTTTTGGCGCGGAGTTCAAGTCTCGTGTGACAGGTCTACTCTCACGTCTCGAAGCTCATGAGCGGCACAGAGACGGCCTGCCCGTCCGGCCCGGATCAAGGCCGGCGGCTTCTGGCCCCGCCGTCTGCCGCGCCACGGGGTCAGTGCTTGTTCGGGGGAAGCCCCTGCTGCAGCCGAGGCGTGTACGCAAAACCCGCCTTGCGCGGCCGCCGACCTCGTGCTTCCGTTTCATCACACAGAGTGCCAAGTCTTCGCTCGTCTACCAACACCCCAGCACATGCTCTCGGAAAGGGACAGTGTCACGGATCTCCGGAGATTCGCGCCGGCGGGGCGCGCACTGTAAACGCGATCGCCGATGCGAGAAGTGTGGCTCGCAGACGGTACGACAGGAGGTCGACCTCGCAAAAACAGAGCGTCGCGTATGTGGTGCACGACGGGTCGGGGAATTCCCTTCCGGAGGCTGGGTAGCGGGGAGAGAGCGCGTTCCAGGATTATATCACGGCAATTACGAGGAGCATGCGCAGACGCCTCGTATGCTGCAAACAAAAACAGAGCCAACTAATGCCTACTCCCGAGCGAGAAGAGCGTGTCACTCTTCCGAGGCGAATAGGAGAGCGGTGCGCGTGTTTGCGCGAAAATGCTCAGCGTCGTCGTCGTCCGTGCTGCGTCTCGTTAGAAGTTTGGGGTCGTTTTCTGGTTTCCGGCGAATCGGCAACCGAGAGGCTTGTGTCTGCGTTTCTGGTTTGTTCTGTATTTTTCTTTTCACGCGACGGCAGGGGAAAGCCGTGGGGCAAAGGGAGTGCCCGACGCGTTTCGGAGGACAGTGCGGCGTTATTACGGCCAGGACGAGTTAATCTGTTCGGCCTCGTTTCGTCGCTGTTTTTTTTTTCTTGCTCTCGGCGCGAGCCGCCCTGTGTTATTACTGGTGCCTCCAAATGATCGCGGGCCGCAGGTAGTACCCCTTGACGCTGGTAAAAGGTAAAATAAGCGTAAATAACTGCAGAGTGTTGCTCTGGCCGCTGCGACACTGGCTGAAGCGATCTCGCCATGCGTACTATAAGCGTCAAATGAAACCGAAGAGCGGTAAGCCTTGTCGACAGTGTAGTGCTCGCAGTCGAGTTCTCAACATTGACAGGCACGCGCCATAGAGTTTCCTAAAATTAACTAGAGGGCACTCTGGCGCTGCGATCGTTCAGCGACCATGGGAATGATGGGTAGCACACACATTTGCCTAGTCTTCGTACTTGCGGGTGGTGAATCGTACTTGCGGCTTCGTTCATTGCTGTGTTTCGGTTTTTGTTTTGAAAGAAAGATCGAACCCTTTTGAGCTTCGTGAGCTGATTGGGAAAGTAAGTCTCAAAAAAATAAACTGAAGTACAACCGCTGAACATTTCCTTTTACTTGTTTCGTAAGAAAACAGCTTCAAGCCACACGAACACACACGGAGCCAAAAGCAGGCCAGAAGTACGAAAATTGGACAAATCCGTCTACTACCCATCATTCCCATGCTCGCTCAAGCGCCGTACGTTGCAGCTCCCATAGACACTAGCACCAGAGTTCCCTCTAGTGTATATTGGGAAACTCTATGGCGCGCGCATATTGTTCGGCAGCTCTGTGCATATACGCGTGCCTGTCCGCAGTGATAGCTGGACGGCACGCACTATACCATTTCGAAGGCTTGACGCTGTTCGGGTTTCATTTGACGCTGATAATGCATATAGCGAGTGCGCAACTCACACGTTGCGCACGCTGACGAGCTTCTCTGTGTTTTACGACGCCATTCAACCACATTATGTCCAGCCGTGGTGGTCTAGTGGCTAAGGTACTCGGCTGCTGACCCGTAGGTCGCGGGATCAAATCCCGGCGGCGGCGGCTGCATTTCCGATGGAGGCGGAAACGCTGTAGGCCTATGTGCTCAGATTTGGGTGCACGTTACAGAACCACAGGTGGTCGAAATTTTTGGAGCACTCCACTACGGCGTCTCTCATAGTCACATGGTGGTTTTGGGGCCTTAAACGCCACATATCAATCAATCCACCAACCGCATTGTCTAGCTGACACGAGTGAGTGAGTTGATGCATTTTCAAAATTCTAAAAGGGCGAACTCGTTTCTGAGAAGACGCTGTCTCTGGCTATATTATGACAAATGGTTTTTTCCCAAATAAATACTATATAATACTGGCTGTAGATGCGTAAATATATAGATACTGTTCATTGAAAAACAACATGTACATACTATATATAGAGAAGGAAAAAAAGGACTGTGAAAGATGATACTTAAGTCCATTCAGGGGTCTGGTAATATGTTGTTGGCGCATACATGATAATTATTATGATGATCATGATCATGATGATCATGATGATGATGATGATGATGAAAACTTTTTTTGGTTGAGAGAAGACGCCGGCATACATTGTTCCAGGTGTATCTATTTGTGTCTAAGTGTTGCATTCGCCGATTTTAATCGGCGTTCACATCCAAATGAACTACCGTTCGTGTATTACTTTTTTTTCTCCTTATGCGATGCTGCTGTCAGATAAACAAGCATTAGCCTTCCTTTAGAGCCCACGCTGTGAAGCCAGGTATGCCTATTCAGCTACGCCAGTAATATATGCAGAAATGCGCCCATTAAGCACACTCGCGCACAGCAGCATAAAAAAGGAGCGCAACAACCAAGTGCGTGACAATACAAATATTTCAGGCTCGTAAGAGTACAGCTGTTGCGCCAGGTCAACCTCGTCCGCTTCTACATTACCACCCCCACCACGGCAAGTTTTATTCAAAGAGTGAAAGCGAGGTAAAACGTAGAGACATTCCGGATCCGGATGTCCGTATCCACAAAGAAAGTTTTCTATTGCAGTTTCTTTTTTCATCGGCGGCGCTGTTTCCTGGCTTTTAGTAACCCACTGACAGCATTTTTTTTTCTCTTTTCTTTCTGTGAGGAAAACAGCGCAAAAAATGGGACGGAGAAAGATTGAACACATGACACACACGCTGACCAACAACTGTGTGTAAACTTGTGCGGCTGCACCACACTCTTTCATGAATGTAAGATACTCTCAACTTAACGTAACAAGACGGCGCGAAATTAACGAGGCTTTTCACATCAAGACGAAAGGGAACATGTGCGTCAGTGAGCCTTCACTCGCCCTCCTGGAAAAAGAGATAATGTTTTTGAGTAGATAACCTGTACTTTTCGACTCGTGGCAGATTTTTTTTTTTTGCCTTACACTCTTATGTGCACAGGATGGTTTTTGTTCTTGCTTTATGTTTTCAGCTGTATATTTCTAGGTGTAATAAATTTACACACAGTTGATCGTCAGCGCTTGTGTCGTGTGTTTAATCTTTCTCCGTCTCCCTTTTTCTTTTTCGCTCTAATTTCTGTTTTGTTCTGTTCTGTTCTGTTCTAACTGTTTTGCTGTGGAGAGATTGAGGTCCATATCGCCTCTACTCCATATCAATAAGCTGTTTTCCTCAGTATCATGTACCAACTGGCCCTTCAACAAACCCAATATGTGAATCTTTTTTTTTTCTTTTCTCTCAAGAATTTTTCGGCCACAAGCGAAATAGGACAGAAAAGGTGAATATCCTGTTTGAGCCTTAATGACATGAGCACATGTAGTGCAACCGCGGGTAATCTGTGCATGCTCAGTTTACTTAGTGAGCATCCAGATCGCGAGTGCGTTTTGCCAGGACAGGTATCATTCTTGAAATATAATTTTCTGCGCTTTCAGTTGCTCTTCTACGACTTGACTATCAAGGCATACGGTATCCATGGGGTGCTTTACTCGAGATAACAGTTGACCCTGGCAAAGTGTATGAGAACCGAAAGAAGCTTTTTGTTCGCAAAGACTGCTAACAATGTTCCGCGGTTACTTCTCGTAATAGTATCTTCTGGGTCGTGGTTTCAATCTCGGCCGCGGCGGTCCCATTTCGATGGAGGCAAAATGGTAGTAGAGGCCCGTGTACTGTGTGATGTTAGCGCACATTAAAGACACCACATTGGCGAAATTTCTACAACACCCATTGCGGCGTCTATCATAACCAAGTCACGACTGTCTTTTCTCTGGGGGGGATCTAATATATCTGATATTATTATTAGTAGTATGTCGAGCATGACGATTGGCTGCCAGCTTATCTTAAACATGGTTCTAACTTACTTTTTTTTTTCTTGGCTATTGGCCGAGGCTATGCCCTAGCAATTTATTTGCCACACATAATTATAAAAGACGACAGCAACTGATATATAGGCTGTATATCAAGTGATTGTGTTAGAATGGGTACTCAGTGGTCATTTTTATACTTGGTCACGGCGCTATCGCCAACAACGTGTATGTATACGCGTGGGCAAGAAGTATCAAGCATCACCGGCAGGTGCCACCTCTTTTGAAATTTCTTAACGGCAACCACAGTTGACACAAAACACAGTATATGTATAGGATACATGCCACTGCAGTGGCGCTATACCCTGTTACAACCTAACTGCGGCTAAGCGAACCATTCGCTTCTTTGATCGTTCTAGTGTATTGGATTGCCGAAATTTCCTATAGCCGGTCGGTTGGCCTCCCAACCGAATCGTCTTTATAACGACTATAAAAACCGCCGCACAATAGACGCGTAACATTCGGGACAAGCAAAAACTGCTTTTGTCAAAGGTCGAGGAGAAGTTATTGTTTTCTTTTTATAGAATGGTCATGCGGGAATCTTCAATTGTTCTGAAGCATACTGTAGGATATTTGAAGCCGAAAGTGTTCTTCGAAAATTGCTTAGGCCCCGCCGCGGTGATCTATAGTGGCAGGTCAGCAGCCGGATACGTGTAACGTATCCGGCTGCTGACCTGCAGATCGCGGTATCAAATCCCGGCTGCGGCGGTTGCATTTTTGATGGAGGGGAAAATGCTGTAGGCCCGTGGGCTCCGATTTGGGTGCACGTTAAAGAACCCCAGGTAGTCGAAATTTCCGGAGCCCTTCACTACGGTGTCTCTCATAGTCATATGTTGGTTTAGGGACGTTAAACCACACATATCAATAAATCATCAACCTAAATTTTTTAGTAGGAGGTGCTGCTACTCGTTGGCTCTCTGCCGATTCAACATTGAAACGCTCAGCAGATCGAGTCTGCAGAAACATGCACACATTTCCTGATTGCTGTTCGGTACAAGTTGAAGTATAATTCGCATTGATTCATATCACCAATATTGAGCGCTATAGACAAGCCGGCATTTCAAAAAAAAAAACGCACGCGAAATGCTTACATGTAGCAATGCTTAGCAGCGACAAGCCGCTCTGGATAGTTCTTGAAATAAGAAGCATTTCAGCAACGCACTAGTTATTCTCTGGCATGTTTAGGCGTTATCTTGCAACATATGCATTTTGCATCTTGTGCCAAGAGAAACTGAACGGTCACAGCATATGTGCTAGGCGTGCTCGTCGCCTTCTCTCATCACAAAAGAGTGCACTAAAGAAGGAAACAAAAATGAACACGCAGTTCTCGCTTTCTTTGTCTGGCGCCACGGCGTTCCCCAAAGACAATCAACAACGGCGCTCCATTTCGATCGCCTGTGAACCGAACGCCCGCCATGAACAAGCCGCGAAGAAGCTCTTGTCTCGCGTTTCGGCGCGCGTCATCGCCCAGCGACCGCAATGACCTGACGGGAGAGCGTCGCTTTGTTCGTTTCATCCAAACGCAGCGTCTCGCCACTGGGGATATATAATACGGAGTTATCATTGCATTGTCACGAGCCCCGCTATCACCATGATACTCGGCGCGCCTCAGATGTGCGTCCAACGTATACGTATTCAATCTGGATCCGCAGGCAGCGCGTTGTTTGCAGTATAAGTAGGCGCTATGCATCTTGCAGGCGCACCAAGGGGTATTCGCGAAGCGGATCATATTCTGCAAGGAGTCGCAAAAGCAAACAGCACATGTCGTGTTGTATTTAAGATGACTTACAATGACGAAGGGTTTATCGCTGGCGCAACAACCGAAGGAGGAAAAGTGGGCACACGAAAGAGCCCTCTACATTGAAACGGAGCACGGCGAGTGGTACTTGCGGATTTAAAGCTTCGCGAATTCATCCTCCATTTGTCAACACACTATACACTGTCGCAATTAAGGATTATAAGGATAGTAAATGAAGTTTTTGTAAAGTCATCATCATCATTATCAGCCTGACTACGCCCACTGCAGGACAAAATCCTCTCCCATGTTCTGCCAGGCAACTCGGTTGTGTACTCGCTGCTGCCACTTTATACAGCAAACTTCCTAATCGCATCAGCCCACCTAACTTTCTGTCTCCCCCTAATGCGCTTGCCTTCTCTAAGAATCCAGTCAGTTATCCTTAATGACCAGCGGTTATCCTACCTACGCGCTACATCCCCAGCCCATGTCCATTTCTTCTTCCTGATTTCAACTGTGATATCCTTAACCCTGGTTTGTTCTCTGATCCACTCTGCTCTCTTTTTGTCTCTTAAGGTTACACTTATCATTTTTTCTTTCCTTCGCTCGCTGTGTCGTCCTCAATTTAAGCTGAGCCCTTTTTGTAAGCTTCCAGGTTTCTTCTCCGTGGGTAAGTACCAACAAGATGCAGCTGTTATATACCTTCCTCTTGAGCGGTAGTGGCAATCTACCTGTCATTATTTGAGAGTGCTCGCCAAATGTGCTCTACCCCATTCTTATTCTTCTAGTTACTTCAATCTCGTAGTTCGGCTCCGCGGCTGTTACCTGCCCTAAGTAGACAAGATCTTTTACAACTTGAAGTGCACTATTGCCTATCTCGAAACGATCCTCTCTTCCGAGGTTGTTGTACATTACTTTCGTTTTCTGCCGATTAATTTTAAGACCACCTTTCTGCTCTCCTTGTCTAACTCCGTGATCATGAGTTGCAATTAGTCCCCTGAGTTACTCAGCAATATGATGTCATCGGCGAAGCGTACATTTTCTAAGGTACTCTCCATTAACTCTTTCTATTATAGGCCTCTGAAAACCTCCTGGGAGCACGCTGTATATGGCATTGGGGAGATTGTGTCCCTTTGTCTCACACCCTTCTTGATTAGTATTCTGTCGCTTTCTTTATGGAACACTGTGGTGGCAGCTTATCTTCTGTAGATTTCTTCTAAGATGTTAACATGGGCTTTGTCGACGCCCTGATTCCGAAGTGTGCATGACCGTTTTGTAAAGTAACCCAGCTTTATGTATACCCGATGTAGACTTTACTTCTGTCACATTAGCTCTTAAGTTACTATGTTATCCGAATATCAAGGCCAAACTGAAACGAAAGCATGGTTGATAAATTCACGTAGTTTAGCCAGGTCAAGAGCGATTAAACATTTATTGACGAATATATATCAATGTATACACAGTGACGGTTCAGTAGCACGGGAGGTCGCATGAGAAGTTAAAGTGGAAACGGGGAGCTCCTATGCGAAGGAATACACATGCGTGCGATGGAACTCAATAAAAGCTCTATCAAAATAGGAATCGCAGACAACCTTACTGGCAGAGAAATCGCAGAGCTTGGGAGTAGTCGAATCAAGCCTCCATCTGGGCTTGCAGAAAAACTAAACGGCCGAGCCAGTGCGGCAGTGTGGACACCTACGGAAGGAAGGAAATAGAAAGGTCTAACTATAAATGCGTCTGGGTTGGTTACTTTGCACGTGGATTAGGAAAAGAGAATATATAGATGAGATAGATAGAGCATAGGTTGACAAAAATAAACACGAAGCCAGGACAATTTTTTAAAATACTTTTTGCCTGCATTCGTAGCACCTCACAAAAACGGCACACATGTGTGCCGTTTTTCTGAGCCGTTTCTGCATGTATGCCGTTTCTGCAGAAAAGTGTATGCACAAGTCGCAAACCTGCATAAGGTGGCTGCTTTTAACGAAAACGGGCACTTGTTGTTTTTTATTATTTCCTTTTCACTCCTGTTAGTAACACCTGTTGGTCCACCAAGTCCACGCTGCTCGCTCGAATGCATGCGTTTATTCGGAAATCGAAGTCCCCCACCGAACAGTGAGTTAATAGGACATGGGCAGCAGTGGTCAACTCGTATCTCCCAATTGTGTGCGGTCATTTGTAGTTCGCGCACTCAATTGCTACGTGCGGGCAGGCCTTCCATCGTCCGCCGCAGTCCAAGAAATTCCGGGTTCCGAACGTCGCGTGCGTGGAACCAGGAAAATATTTTCGTCTTCGTTCTCGCCGGTGCGCAGCACCGCTGTGGATCGCGGCTCGCAGCTACAATTTGCGCCTGACCCGCGAGTGGTGCACCGTCCTCCTGAGACCGTGGCATACCCGCGACATGACGCCGAATGCGATGGTTCAGGCTCCGAGCGAACCACACGGTGCGCCCGCGAAACGAACTTTCACTCGCGCACACCAAGGGCTGGGCGTGCTCTTTGTGTCACGTGGAGACGGCCGATATTGAGACACGTGCTGCCTTTTTGTTCCGTGCTTACTCGCTCCAGTCGTTCACGGCCCACTTCGCTTGCATTAGGCATTCAGTAAGTATGCACACGCAGTTTCAACAAAAGATATTCACACGTCCCATGCGTTACAGTGCGTTGAGTTTATTTTTAATTCCATTTATTTGGTGTATGTTTATATCACCTGCATAGTCTCCCTTTTTTTTCCCTCACTTAATAGGGAGCTGTGTGCGATCGCCTCTCTCCGAAGGTTTTCATGAGCGGTGATAACAATATGCATGCACTTTCCTCGTGCTTAAAAATCAACTGGTTTTTCTTTTCTGCTTTTGCGCACCGATTCTAGGAATACTAGAAAATTAACTCGTCATATGTAGTTAAAGATTGTTTACGTAATTTTCATTCATGGTGGGTGAAACAATTCATGTTATGCTCACAGCATCCTAGAAAAAAAATCGAATAATGTATGTACTTTCATGAAGTAGCACTGATATACGAATAGCGTTTTGTATATGAGTCAGAGAGCGCCTAGAAATGTATAGGTCAAAAGTTTTCACGCCACTACCCCATGTATTCCTATATGTCAACGTGGGCCGGGAACTTTTGCGGATACTTGCGCACAATTATCCACAGTGCGAATGCAAAACTGAAGTATAGTACGTTAAAATGGATTTCACAATATTTTTGTCGATAAAATTGCGGGAGGCGTAATCTTTGTCCCTACTTTGAACCATATGATCTAAAGCATTGCCTCCGAGATGCGGCGCAAAGCAATTCATCTGTAGGGCAGACGACGGATGACAACTTGCCCTAGAGCGTGACCTTCAGTCTAATGCGGCAGTCTTCGTGCCCCAAATGATAAATATTTGTTATGAATTGTTTATGAACTCATTCAACATTCAATTCTCTTACCCAACGTGTTGCAAACACATGGCTGTCACAGCAGCTCCATCTGTGTGTCAGTAATGGAGAGGCACCACATATTAGAAGTCTCAGTGCTCTACGTATAAGAGTGAATTCAGATACTGTAGAATACCGTGTTCAAAATAGTTACTCCTATCTGCTAAAACAGCCTTTCTTCACCAAATGCGGTCACTTTTACTCGCGTTTGAAGCTTATTGCCGCTTTTCCGTTCCGATTTCTAGATTTCTCAACTTATCAGCGCATTCTCGAAAAGCTCTTATTTGTACCACGAATATTGCCGCTAAAAACAAAATAATGCAACATGTTTTTCTATATTACTGTATGATGGCCTTCGGTTGTCTATTTACAAGATTTTAAGAAAAATCGAAGATGAGGTTTTTTTATTATTCGAATTTCAGTGGAGTACACTTTTGCCAATATGAGAACAATGAGGCAATATATAAAAATTTACATTTGCCCTACGGCAGCAATAATTTATGTACCTAATGAACACACTATATATCCTTAAAACGTGTCAAGTTTGAAAACGCTGCTTGCATTACTTTTGGAGAAAAAAATTGGGAATACGTAACTTATTTTGAACTGCCGCAAAATTAGACACTTTTAAAAGCTAGTTTCTTAAGGTCTACAAACTTGTAACCGTATG
Organism: Rhipicephalus annulatus; assembly: GCA_013436015.1. Lineage (NCBI taxonomy): Eukaryota > Metazoa > Arthropoda > Arachnida > Ixodida > Ixodidae > Rhipicephalus > Rhipicephalus annulatus. The sequence goes on from WOVY01002822.1 coordinate 311,093, forward strand.
AATTCATTCTTCATTAGACATGCATTTCAGGTAAAAAAAATATCTTTGAAACAAAAATATTTGTATTTTATAGCATCTGCAATTTTTGAAAATGACAGGTGACGAAATTGGTGCCTCCGTGTTGGTGAAGTTTGATATTTTTTTTCTCGAAAGTTATGCCGTTAATCATAAAACAAAGTTGACTTTCGGGCTTCCTGGTGAGAGGTGCACGAAATATAATATACTCAATGAAATCTAAAATATCAACTTTTGGACCCGTGTCGATCTCTCGTGGAATCACCCAGTGTATTATGCAGGTATGGGGCCAATTTTTTTTCTGTATTCTTCGTTTCGCCCTTGCGTGCGCACATTACACGTCACCATCAGTCACTATAGTAATCGCTAATTATTGTGCACCAATATTTCTTCGCTTTGCCGTTGCCATTTTTAATATGATCACCAGGGTACTAGAGTTGTTATATATAGCAGAGGAGTGGAATTCACTCTATTATATTTATGAAACACCTAACATTCACAACTGACTCGTCTGGTAATGCCCCCATCTTCTCAGCTAGTGCTTCCTTATTCCGAGTATACTCGTTCGCAGTGGGGCGATATTTTCGCTCGTTGTATAGCTCTCTTCATTGACATAAAAAAACACAGTATAACGAGAATGGTACCAACCCTGGATACTTTAAATAAGGTGACATCCTGATCTCCCAAAACCACGCTGGTAGTCATGTGGCATGACAAGATGTCATATTCAACTGCCCGCAGCCACGGTTACTTGGCTGCCCCTCCTGTACAATTATGCTGCTCGCTGTTTACCTCCGGTCTGTCGATTAAACATGAGCAGGCGATTGGTTACGATGCCTCGCACACGTAGGAACGAAACTGCAGCGTTCCCAGGCGGAAGGCAGCCCGTCGGCGGGCGGTGCCGCATCCTGCAGGTTCGTGCCAAAGGACGGCCGGAGGTGTGCCCGTACAGCCGAGATTGAGGCTCGCGGCCACGTCGGCACCAGTTCGTGATGTCCTGCACATCTCGGACCGTTATTGTACACACCAGGAAGCGCAATCCGAGAGCGTGGCGGATGTCGGCCCCGCTTCGACTATCGAAGGTGTTTTTCCCCGTGCCGATGCCGCTGTCCGGGAATACCGGGAGCGAGAGCCAGCACACGCGTTCGGATTTCCCACTTTGATTTCTCTCTCCCTACACGCGCTCCACGTGCGCTCGCTTTCCTGGGCCGGAACGGCGCACTTTCACTTGTTTGTCGCAAGAAAGCTTGAGCGGCTACTTTATATATATATATATATATATATATATATATATATATATATATATATATATATATATATATATATATATATATATATATATATATATATATATATATGGCGCGTAGAGAGGGAGATAGAACGTGTTCTCACCTGGAAACTGAAACTGACAAGTGGGTTGTCTTTCAACCACTCATGCCTCGTTCACTTGTTTAGATTTACATTTACTCGAGCTCATACCAACAAGTGTCAGCGCTCAGCCTCTTACGCACGTGCGGTGTGTCACCCATAGTGAGACCAATAAGGTAATTACATGCCTTACCTCCTTTTTTTTCAGAAGGGTGAGGGGTGGGGTAGCTGACACTTTTTACCCCGTGTGCGTTGTACCATGGCAGTTTGTGTCCTCGCGTTTTTTCATTCGTTCTTCGGTTACTATATAGTTTTTCAGCGGGCCAACGGATGTCTATCAGCAAGCATTGAAGATGCTTAGATCGATAGGACAGGACGTCCGTCAGGGAAAGTCGGATACGCGACAAACTTTCTTGGTACATAGTATGAAAAACACGTCACGCATGACGACTGTGGTGAAGTCTCAACACGCGAGGCCTGGATAACATTCAAAAGGTCAATCGCTTTGCCCTCTATATAGCGTTCGGGGTTATTTTTCGCCTCGAGCGTAACGAAGAAGCGAAACGGGCTGTTAAGCGGCGAGCGGAATACGTGGGAGGGCTATCGCGCACCATCTTCCGCGGTGTTCATTTAGTGGTCGCCGTAGGAAAATAATCATAGCGACGTGATACAGCAGCGACACTATCGACTTCTCTCCCTTGGGCATGGCCATTTGCAGTCAGATGAAGCTCACAGAAGTGCGCTCAGTGTCTGCTCGCTCGAATTGGGGCCAGGATGGACCCATGTCGCAGCGGCGCGGGGCTGCTCCTATAAACGAGGTTACAGTGCAGCGAGTTCACTGCACCGCGCAGCGAATAAACGACGAAAGGGAACGGGCCGTCATTAGCGACTGCATTCGCAAACAGACGCCTCACGAGTGGGAGGCGCCTCCACGGAGCAGCAAAAGAACAAAGCCTTTGATCGCCTAAGGCGGTGCCACAAAGGGGCCACGAGTCGAACCTGCCCTGAGGAGGATGTGCTGGCTGCCGGCTACTTACAACCGCATGCGTTTCGGCGCGGGAAAAGGTCAAAGTTTGTTCGACGCCCGCGTGGTAACGGGCCCTGTTGCAGGGCGCACGCCCGGCTGGCCCCTCGGAGGAACGATACTTTCATACTCTCGCCAAGTGACCGCGGCTCGTTCGGTGACACGGAAGAGCAGTCGGCTCGCTCGGTTCCAAGTCGTTTTCAACGGCGATCGGCCTGCGCGTAGACGAACGGCGATGACAGCGATATCTGACCACTCGTGCGTTGGTCGTCCGCATGTGGGGCACTGAAGGGAAGGTGCTTGTCGATGCCCGCCCGTGCACCTTTTGTTGCGCCGGGTTCGAAATGGAAACATCGGTGCACGAGCGCCGTCGTCCTCCCTCTGGCACCAACGGGCGAACCCGAGCGCGTTTTGAGAACCACTGTCCAGCACGGTGGCCCACATCCTCAACAAAAGAGGCGATGTCCAGAGTGGTTCAGAGAGCTGACGTGAAAAGGGGTGTTTGACAAAAGGTGCTCGGTCTTATCCCGGGCCCATCTGAACAAACAAGAGGATGTAGCGGGGCTCGACGCCGATATGGATCGTATTGGAGACCGACATTTCGTACGTTCAGCTTCATAAAAGCTCCCACTGTCGGCCACCGCCAACCGTGTCGCGCTCGAGGCCGTTCAACCTTCTCTTTGCGGCTTGTTTCGTAGTCTTATTATACGCGCACTGAAAGAATGAGCTCGTTGGTTTATTGAATAATTGAGCGCTGAAGTCAGTGAAGCTCATCACCGAATGATGCGGCCTAAATTATATTGATCCTGGGAAAAGTAAGGTTCACCGGTGAAGAATGCGAAAAAAAAAAGGACATAACGTTACGATCAGCTCTCTGGTTGTTCACCGTTGCGTAAGAACAAACAGCTCGCTAAAACGTATTCTGCCACCCATGTATACCTGCGTGACACTGACACGAGCTCGCTTTCATCCTCGTGTGTCTTATGCCGTTTGTGATATAGACACCTGCAAGTCGGTAAACGTAAACGGTAGAGAACAGCTCATGGTGCGGTGCGTATCTGGAGAAACACATGCGCTTGCTTTATATATATGCGTATGTATCCGCAACCGAAAGCGCGTCAACGGTGTATCTATTTACGACGCCACGTCGCAAAATAGGCAGGAACACGAGATGAGTAGCATTACTTGACATCTCTTACAAACAGCTGGACTGTTGAATTCTGGCTACTACAACACGCTTGAGCGGTGAAGCACGTGAAGTGGATCGATGGCGTTGTATGGGCGCGTGCTGCAAGAGGTACGCAGAATCTAAACGGGCGAGCCTGCGGGAGATCGGCTATGCGTTGCGTATGCGTCGCGCGGAGCACCGTTTATATAAGAACCGAAAACCGAAAAAGGACTTCGCTGTGCACGGCAGGGATTCGAAGAATCCATCTCGCAGTTCCGTGAAAGGGCCACTGCATTGGTCGGACGTAAAGAGAAGCTGTATTCTTATCCCTGATGTCGGGACTAAGGCAAAAAGGTGTCGAGGGACAGACACGCTCGGATGTCATCGTGGCACTATAATACTATAGCGCCACATGGCGACCGTTACTTCAATCCGCCGTGTGTGTGTGTGTGTGTGTGTGTGTGTGTGTGTGTGTGTGTGTGTGTGTGTGTGTGTGTGTGTGTGTGTGTGTGTGTGTGTGTGTGTGTGTGTGTGTGTGTGTGTGTGTGTGTCAGCCTACTCGCAATGAAGGTGAAGTTGTATAGATCCAGTGCTCATATAAGCAAACCCACTCACACACACATTTATCTTTCAATGACTCTGTTTCCTATTACGTTTCTCGACAGCTATCAGAAAAATAGACTGTTCCGTTTCATTGAAATGTAGTAGTAACTAATAAACGACAAATCGAAATGAAAGAAATAAAAAATAGTCACTGGTGGGAGCGCTGATTCCCACTTCATACATTGCGATAATGGTACTTTACTACAACAACCTCTTTGTCCAACATCCCATTTCTTTGAAGTTTTTTGCATGAACCTAAGATTAACCTTGTTAGTATTGAGAACGTACAGTGCAAGGCTGCAAGATTTATCTTCAATTGCGACAAAGTGATCTGATTCCCCTGGTGATCGAACTCCTGCACCTTTAGCTTGTATGCGTTTCGTCTGAGGTTAAGTTATTGCTGAATATCCACTTTATTATATATGCCTTCGCTAATTTAAAATAAAGACGGCAAGTGCACCATGAACACGAACAGATGTTTAAATAATGTGTCTGTGATAGGAATACATTCCGTTTTTTACTTGTTTCAAGTAATGATACAGAATGAGAGGCGTTCGATGCCTTTACTGTAGTCGAGCAAACACGTGAAAAGTTTTTTTAGAAAAAAAATGAGAATCTCATCCCGGAACAAGTAGCAAGGCAGTGCGAAAATACACGGGCACAAAAGAGCGATCTCTGTTAGTGTATTTTAGCGCTGCCCTGCTAAGTGTTCCAAAAAGCACGAACTGGCCACACAAAAAAATTACTGCATCTCATCTCTGTGCTTCCAAGTTTAGAGTGCTAAATCACTCGTGTAGGCCTCCTCACTCGAACGCTTCTTAAGGTAATTCTTTTCAGTGTTCTCGACGTTCCATAACCAATGCATTCTCATGCTTGCATATTCCACGCATGTATAATCACAATGTTCTGGTGAAAGTGACAGACACTTATGCGTGTGGATACTTTGATTGATGTTCTTTTCTGTGCTCTTGTTGCATAATCAGTGCTTATACAACAAACGATGTCTGTTTAACGTGTGTGTTTCCTTGCTACACCAGTAGTATTTATCTCTCTGGACTGACAGCTTTCTGAAGTAAATAATATTCATTTATTTATTTTTTTATTTATTTATATCAGCTGCCACTCTTTTACGAACATGGCGTCTGATGTGGGCCTTTAAGCCTTCCATGAAGCGAAGTACACGAGCTTACAGCTAGAAGTGTAATTCACCAATAAAGCACATTTCACGTGCACATCGGAAGATGTGGGTTCACAGCTCGCACCTTCATTTCATGTTTTCCTCGTCAATTGCTTATATTCATTAAACGTTAAAGTTTCATCCGGCTTTATTACTTCGATGTTGAAACTTTTTAACTGCTTATTTATGAACCTATTTATTAGCCATAAACGCTGCAGCTTCTGTAGCAAAACCTTACTTTTTAGGAGCATCAATAATGATGGAGTACGATGTGTAATGTTGTGTTTTAGCATTTCCAGCTATTCGTAACTGAACTTAATCTTTCTAGAGGTTCTGCAATGACTAACCCATATAAAAGTAGAGTGTGCAGTAATAACACAACATGACGTTACTTTTATTTACCTTACGATTATTATCATAGAAGGACGCTATTGAACGTGCTTTTGAATTACTAATAATAAAACATCATGAATCACGTTTTGTTTTTCAACAAAACAAACTAGCATTGTGTAAGCTGGTATATGCTTTGAGGACAGCCGGTGTGGCCTTTGGCGAAGCATGTTTTTCGAACACTATATAGCCAACGGCAGCCCCTCAACTTTTCAGTAAAAATTGTCAGGAATGACCGAAAATTCCTCCCGCTGTTTGATCAAAGATAGCCAGAAAACGTCACAAAAGAGAACGCCATATCAGAACGAAGACAGTTATCTGCGGTTGTTATTGGTAATGACAGTGAGAACTGCTTTCCGACCACTGCGTCTTAATGTACTGTTTATAGCAGACTACAAAAGCGACATAGGAACAAGATGTCAACATACGCCTTGACGATCTTGCATGGATGACAACATCACTGTGTGGCCATGACATGAATTCGTTAGACAGGATGTACTGCTGGCTGCAACAACAACAAAAATACGGCAGTGTGCCTGGCTGTGGATGGGATATTGGGAACAAGCAAGTCTTGCAGGCAAGTCACGCCGTGATCGTCATAGTTTTTTTGTTCCAAAGTCTGACGTTATTCATATTATTTTTTTCATTCAAAAATACACAGGGGGGTTCGCTTCGTGTGTAAAGACAGACAACGATTGGTGGAAAGCTTCATGTGTATTTTTTATTAATAAATTATTATAATTAAGGCCAGACTTTCGAACAAAAAATGTGGTTTTCGTTGCTCTTCTTGTTTCGTCAAACACCTGCAAAAGCCTTTTTTTTCTTATTGTTTCCCCTGCCTTTAACAACATCTAAACTTTCGCATCACGACAACACATCATTGCTATATATCCATAATTCGCGCTTTAAGTTGACTGCGTTCAGAGTCCATTCTTTCAATGGGCTTGGAAGGGCTAGCTCGCTTACAAAATGCTGCTTTGGCCGAGAACATGAGAGCGTAGTTTACAATACTCACATCAGAAGTGCGGCTAACGGAAACTTCCAGTAGCGTGCCGTGAGGTATAAAAGTGTATGGGGTGGAAGGCCTGATTGTTGGTTATCACAGTGTCGCTGTCGTTGTATGACGCCCTCTCTTTCAAGGCAAACTTCCCAATGGCAACGCGGATACGTCGTTTCGGGCCATTTGCATCTTACGCCGCTCCCTGTTACCTGTTTAGCCATGCTTTAACGGCTTTATCGAGAAACCTCATCAGCCAAGTCCAATAAGGTGGGAAATGCGGATCCCCGCCACTGGCTTTCCTTTCCAGTCCACTGTTGTCGCACATCTTACGGCGCACGCGATTCATCTGCGAAGGAAACGGCGCTGCGACAACGAGGGTTAGCAAAAGCCGTACAGGTTTGTAGCGGGTCTTCTCGTTTCGGGGCGCCCCACGCGTGAAGTATGGAGTGGCGCGATAGCAATCGCGGTGGGCTCCGCTGGGTGGGCCCGTATAACGCCGCCGCGGAAAGCACGTGCGCAGAGGTCGCGCCGTCAGAGGAGAAAAGAAAGAGCGGATGGCCGCGGAGAAAGTTGCTGAAATACCGGGCGACAGGGAATGTAGGTCAGCGTTCCGATAGGGGACCCCAATGAGCGCCCGCGACGGGGAGCAATAAAACTCGCCGCGAATCATGCCGCCGGTGCGTGGTAAAAAACACCTCGTTTGAATCTTTACTCTTCACGCGCCGCGAAGCCCTGCAGAGGCGGCTGTGAGCTGACCTTGACGTCGGCTCTTCACATAATCACACACACCACGTGACCCAAAAGCAACAGAAAGTACAAGAGGACAAGGTTTGTTCCGGTACCACATTTCTAAGTCTTCCTTCGAATAGTCATTTTTGTCACCTGAAGGTAACCTTGTATAGGTAGCTCCAGTGTTTCAGCAACCTGCAGTGCACGATTTAGTCACCGTGCCGTTTCAAGGAGGCGGTCATTGGCTATTTGGGTCTCGATCTGCTCCATGGCTGCTTGATGGTAAAAGCGTACCGGACAAACTATCCGCAAAACAGGTCATGCGGCGATTATACAGGAGTTCGGAAACAATGAAGTGCGTCCCGAGGGAAATTTCAAGATATTTCCCCCGCAAGAAAGTTGACCTTCCGGAAGCACTGTGTGGTTGAGAGCGGATGTAAGCACTGACTAGTCAGTCGTCGACTAGGGACGTTGAGAGTATTGTCGAAAAAGAAATTAGGAAAGAAATTGACGGAACCTGACAGCCATATATATAGCTGTCCAGCACAGACGTAGATGTCCTAAAGAAAATAAAAAAAAAAGAATCAGGGATGGGCAGTATACTAGAGTGTTGTGCTTGTATCTGTATGACCTGCAGGGTTCGCTCAAGCAGAATATAGATGCGGATATTTCTCTGTTTAGTTTCCAATAAGATGTCAGTGAACATCATTGTCCTCATTTAAATGGACAACAACGCTATATAATATTTCTGCTTAGACTGATGAAGTATGCTTTAAATCTTTTTTTTATCATCTTCACAGTGAAACGTCGACTGATGAAAAGAAAGAATTAACTCCGTCTTTGCCTCCCCCCCCCCTGCCTTTGCTTTTTAATTTCATGCCAAAATCCTATGGGTCGGCACACCTGTGTGACGGTACAGATTTCGGTGTATGCCCTCGAATTGTAAGAACTAAAAACAATTATCTCATCAAATAGTGCGAAGTAAATAAACCTATAAAATGTTCGTGCATTTGAACAAGCACATCGTATAGCCAACGTAAGTATAAGGAAAATTACCTGTCTGTTTACTCAATGATATATATTTAGGAATATGAATAGTATAAGTAATAGACATTATATTTTTAATAAAGCAGCAAAAGGTGTCAAAGTAGAAGAAACACCCGTAAAATTACGCGCATATACACTATGCATTCAAGCTAAAACAGAGATAATTTCAACTAAGCAACTATATAAGAAGTATAACGTGACAACATAGTTTGAATACTTCATTTTTTAAACGTATATTTGTCTGGCTTTGCGCATGCATTTTTTTATAATGTGAAAAACATCGGTTGGGTGAAGCGGCTGTCGGGAAAGAGGACGAACGTGTACGTTCATACCCGGAGTACTATAACACTAATTGAGTGAATAACACAGTGTATCCACTATCCACCGTATAGTGAGACGCAAAATGTTGAATTGTAGGTATATTTATACATTGAGAAAGGTCGTCGACAGAAAATACCTTTGGTGATGTTTTATTCGACTTACCGCAAGAATATATCTCCGCAGATGTTTTCTCGCAAGTTTGTTGGTTTCATCTTTCTATAGTTCATGCGTTTCTCCTTTTTCTCAGGACTCCGGCTGCAGGTAAAACTCCTCGAATCGCAATAATTTCAACCCTGGTTTCCAGAGCGCCATGCGCGCTGAGAATCTTGCCTCTCCATGTATAGCCTTGTGGCCGACAAAACATCTTTGCGCCGCCGCGCCTTGAAAAACGCTGTTATTCAGACGTCCAGAAATTCGCAGTGGTCGTACAATCTACAGCTGTGACCTTGCATATGTTACTTCGCCCCGCCTTGCATGTATTTCTTTGATAGCCGTTTAGTATGCGCACCTCTTTCTCTCGTGAGTTGGTTGATGTCTTCCCATCCTGGCCCTCCCGCTGTTTTATTCTTTTTTTTCTCGGCTGGGAGCGGATCACACATCCTCGTTGGCAGCTCCAGTTCCCATGCAGCTGAACGCGTTCGAACGACGTGCTCAGCGCGCGATCACTGCACGGGGCAGCTCAGCTGACCGGTTTGGCGAAATGTGCACAGTCGCGCGAACCAGTCACCATCGCAGCGGCAACCACTCCTCTGTTTCAGAAAGCACGCTTCCGTCATTATACATAACGGCACTGTCAGGAGGTGAGGGGGGGGCTTCTGCGGGCTTGTCTGACCCGCCGTGCAATATGAGGGGGCGGCCTTTCAGCGCAGGGACAGGGCGCGCTTGGGCCTCTGGGAAACTGACCACTCACTCCGCGGTGCCGGCTGTGTTGTTGTTGACGCCGCCATCGCCGCGTCGCGTCCGACCGCCGGAGCCACCGGCATTCCTTCCTGGGTTAAGGGAAGCTTAGTTCCGGCATCCCGGAAGTGGACCTTGTTAACCTCAGGAAGCGACCGCTCCCCCCAATAGAATGGGTTCTTCTCACTGAAGGTTGTCGTTGTTGGAGGCGCCTGCCGGCCCACCCGTGCTGAGCCTGACAGCCAGGCGTGACTCTTGTAACGGAGAACGAGAGGAGAAGGGGGGGGGGGGGGCAAGAGTCGAATTAAAAATAGACCGTTACAATGGGAGCAATAGCGCGAGCTCCTGGCGCGGACGTAACGGGGGAGAAACTATGGCTCTTCCTTCCCGCATTCACTTACTTGATCGCACAGCGCCTGCCAGTGGTCCGTCAATTTTCTTCTATTTCGGTCGCTATTTTATAGATTTGTTTTCGACATCTTTTGACGTTCTAGAAGCCTTATCAGCAAGACTGAAGCGCGAAAGAGCGATGACTAACGGAATTTCTTTTGAAGCGCATTGGACAGCTGAACTGCACAAAGGTCACTCGAGCCCGTGTCTTGAATAAAGGATATGTCAGTCGTGGCTCTCCAGAAAGGCAGGGCTACGCGCCACTAAAAGCATACCATACCTGGAGCTTGTTGTTTCATCACAAGGCAAAAACAGCACACACTTCATGAAGACACTTTCAGTTGTTAGTCGGTGCCCTGTGCATCTTCTTCTTTCTGTCCGTCTTCGTAATGTACATGCTGTTTTTTTTTTCTCTTATGGCCAACAAAAGCATCCTTCTGTATACTGCATACAACCAGTTATTTGCGCAATAAAAAAGCATTGACCCGTTTTTTTTTTCTTTGTCAAAGTCCATCTCAAGTGAGCCGACAGTGGACGCAAGGCTTCGCAGACCCTCGATAAAGACATTAATATTAGCGGTGTTTATATCATTTAGCGATAGAACTGTCAGACGCATGATGTTGTCGATCGTATCTATCGACCTCTTTTAAGAATATTCGCACAGCAAAAGAGTAAAAAGTGAGCGAAGGAAACAGAGAAATATTGAGAGAGACAGAGATAAAAATAATTGCACACGAAAGAGCAGAAGTGGCCTTACATGCCCTGCACTTTTTCTCCTCTCATGACAAGCTCGGTTCAAACCACGAAACTATGTCTTCCCCACCTTCATAAAAAATCTTCAATAACTGTTAAATACTGCGTCAGTTGTTCTTTTTGAATGCCCAAAAAGTAAACAAATACGTAAAAATTGAAAGCTCAACGATAAACCACCGAATCCAGAGTCAGCGTTCGGTCAGCAGACAGGGGTGATAACAGTCGCTTTGTTGGCCTCCGTCCCGGAGCAAACGCGTTGCCTTACTTCCTGGAGTGCTTAGATTCTTCACATATAGAATATATGCGTAGCAGAGCGGCCTGGAGAAGCGCCCATATACAAAGGGCCCTGTATATGTATGCGACGTCCTTCGTAGAAGCACAGGACACCCGATTATTTGGCCGGTGCGCCCGCGGAGAAAGCAGCGAGCGCTCTATATGCGGGGCAATCTGGGCAATTGAGAGTATCCAAGGCCCTCTGGTGCTCTCGTTTCTGTTTTATTCGTCCACCGCGGGTCAAAAGGGCGTTAGCGTGCAGCATATACATGTGCACTCGAATTTCCGTTTCGAGGAGCGAACGACCAAGCCGACCACTAATGCCTCTCTTCCTCTTCCCACGGCACTCGCAGACCATTGTCTTCGCCAGCCCGCCCAGCTCGCGCCGCCTCGTACATTCGCTTGCATCTGATATGAATGAATGACAACGAGCCATTTGCAACGCGTGTGACAAGCTGTGCACATTGCAATCCACCGGACGAACCCGTCCTTTCATCCCCGTTAAACAATACGAGATCAGTGTTTTCCGTGATGTGAGTACGACGCAGTTTCTTAGCACCAACGTCGGCAGTGTGACCGAATCTGCGGAACGTGTCTTCATTCTTGTTTTCCCTTTTATTTTTCTTTATGCGTGTCCAAAAACAGCCTTCGCGTCTCGTCGCTGTTGTCAGAACTCGCGTGCCCTGTGGAAGTCACGTGTGCTATAACGCCACCAACCACCAGTAAGCGTATAGTCCGAAATTTTTCTTTCAGTAGCGAGGGGGGGGGAGGATAGAGGGGAGGAGTTTAATCGTACTTTTTTATTTTCGTGAATGCATTTCTGTGTGTGCTTGTGTATACTCGCGCAAAACCAAAACATTTCGCGAAGAAAATGGACCCCCTCCCCTCACACCTTGGCTACACTTTGGCACTACTGCCGACATGTTCGGCTATAGGACGCTGACAAGTATTTGCTGGGCAGATGGCTCGCATCCTTGTTTTGCGCAAAGCTTGAGCAACTCGTGCCTGCTACGCAGTGATTCGAGAGAGTTACTCGACAAGCGATGAATATGCACTATGCCTCATGCCGAGACCCCGCTGCAATGCAGTAACACATCCACCAAGAAACAGTCACCAAAATTATACGCAGGCGCTCAAGCCTTTGGTTGTCCATAGCTCATACACATTTAATGTATAAGTTTCCAAAGTTGACGCAGAACTTGTTTCCGTTAACAGTGTGTCGATCCGCTATCACGTCTCCGCTATCAAGTGTGTCGATTGTATATATTACTCGGAGATGCACCCGTTGTCTATACACTTTTGTACTTATACTAATGACCATATCTAAAGGAAAACTGACCATTTTTATTTAACGTCTTTCCACTAGTAGACTGGATAGTGTTATTTTCATTTGTCACTCATGTGAAAACAAGTAACTCGCGCCACCTGTTGGTGCTACCGCCTAATTAATTATTGGTGTGGGTAAACAAAATAACAAGAAAACAAACTTCAAAACACTACAGATGGTTCGATACTTGATTTTTGCCACCTTTATATATAGCGGGCTGTGAATATTCATTTGTTAAACAAACTCCATAGTCCGTGACGTCTTGTTCACACTTTCAATTATTTGTTCTTCTATCTGGCTTCTCAATAACCTAAAGCCAATAACTGACTCTCCGCAATACAATGAATAAATTGCAGCAATTCACTGATCCATCATTTCTTAATGAATCTCCATCATGCAGCCTTTTTTTATCACTGCCAGCATCTCCGCCCAAAACCTCCACTTTGTATGAGTCGTCCGACGTAATTGCCTCTGCATGATGCAGATCGGACCGGAATTAATTATGCAGGCCATCCCCTCCCGTAATTCATTTAGACACCACGTACACTTGCCGATGCGGAAAATGTGTCCGTCAGGCATCGACCTGCGTTTCGCATCATCGTATACTATAGCAGCAGCGGCCACGGGCCACGCTCCCAAACCGGTATACGTATACCTGCCACGTGTTCGGTATAGAATACGCGTCGTTGTAACGTCCTGCCTAACAGCCGATTATTTCGGCATCCAGGTGAGCGGAATTTCTGCAGCTCTAATTTTATCTCCCACGCGATGCACAGAGCAAATGATATATTTAGCTTCGGCAACGGACTGTTGCGGAGGCGCCCATTTCATTACTGCGGCGTGCGACGACTACAGTGCCGGATTCTGCGTGGTTTTCCCGCTTCGGTACATGTCGACGGAAACTCCGTGGGACAATGTGCCGATCCCATCAGGAAGCATAACCAAGCACAGTATGCGCCAATCCAAGGAGCGTCTAAAGCGAGCGCGTGTTCCACGACGCTTGCCAGATCGATCTCATATACGGCGCTCGTGATCGGATACGCGTTCGCGCTCAACACGACGGGTGATCGCCAGCCTCGCCGATATATAACGCTTCAGTGCACGAATTCTCTTACAGAGAATCGCATAACAATCAAAGGCTTGTGCCGACCTGAAGAAAAGACAGCCCTGTCATTATACGGGTCCTCAGTTCGCCCCTTCTCCCCGTTTCGTAAGAGTGACACATAACATGCTATAGAAAGCGAGGCACGAATTCTATGGAAAAGCTTGCATTTACTATGAAAGACGCCGTATAGTCGTTATATTTGGATGTCAGGGATCACTTGACGTATTCCGAAACAATCGGAGACGTGTTGTATGGCATCCATCTCAACGTCGTCTCGGCGGCCAGGAAAAACTTTAGGGAACGCATTCACAAAGCTTCGCTTTTTTTTTTGAGCGCGTTCTACCCTTGGTATGCCAGCTTCGCTAATGACATGCCCAGCATCAAGATTGGCTAAAAATTTCTCTTACGAAATTTTTAAGCGTAAAGCGTTTTTTTTTTGTAAATAGGAGCCTAGGTAGGGCTGCGATAGCCATGCAGCTTTTTGTGGAAGGACGTGTCCAGGTGTGTATAATGGCTGCTCTAAGGGAGTGTAGTAACTGCGAAAACTAATGCTAAGTAATGAATAAGTGATACTTGTGCACGGCTGTGTAGCCAGGTGCAGTACTGATCTTTATTATGACGTGTTTTTTTTTAAGACGATAATCTTTCTTGGGGTAATTTGTCGTAAAAATTTTGATCTATCTGTCTGTGTTTCTGTCTTTACATTTGTCTCTTTATCCACCCTAACAATACACCAAGCGGCCCCAAGCAATACTCCAAACGGCCAACCCCATCTGCAGTGCCCACCAATATTGCTCAAGTTTAGGCGTTCATACTTGAGCGATTGTCAATTGAAAAGCAAATATTGCGCTTATATGAGACACCATAACAGCATGTCAATATTTTGTATGTGTGCCTTTATACTTGAGAAGGCATACATAAGTAATTATAAGAACCGTAGCGCTTATCACGCCGCTCTGACAATGCAACGCGATGCTCAAAAAGGAAAGTGTTTCGAATGCTTTGCTAAGATGACACAACTGAATGCAGGAACAGCGCAACCTACAAGTAGTTACTTCGTAACTACGGAAGCGAAAAACAAGGACAGAAAAGAGCACTGTTTTCTGCCCTTGTTTTTCGCTTCCGTAGTTACGAAGTAGCTACTTGTAGGTTGCGCTGTTCCTGCATTCAGTTATGTCCTACCAACTTGCCCAAGCTTCCACGCTTCATAAGATGACACGGTGGTGGCACCTGCTTGTCGCTTTGCGTTCAACATCTTATCGCCTCCAAGATGCGTTGCGCGCCCGTCTTCTTTCGTTTTCGAAGATAACTGCCAGATAGCGCTAGTGTCTAACGTACCTCAATGCGCTCGTTCGCTTTCGCTGCACGGATCAAGCCTCTCTAACGCAGCACCTTCAAATACAATTCACCGATTTTCTCCTGCAGAACATCAAATAAATGTTTTTGTCCATTTTCTCCAGACGCAAGACTATCATCTTTCGACGACATTTGCAGTGAAACATGTAGATACAGGGCTATTTTTTCCCTTTATTTTTCACTTCTGTAGAGGCAGAAGGTTAGAGGCCCGACGCTTAAATTTAGGTGCACGTTAAAGATCCCCGGGTCGTCGGAATATCCGATGCCCTTCACTACGATATCTGTCATAATAACATCGTGGTTTCGCCACGTAAAACCCCAACACTTATTATCATAAAAATTTTATATGCATGCATCTAGAGCTTTCTGCACAGGTTCTGTCGGCCAAGCGTCGACAATGCCAGCTTGCAGCAGAACGCGTTCTTTCCACGTGACCACCAGCGCTCGGTCATTATTTTCGCATTCAATGATCAAGGAAATGTGAACATCCACGAATGGCAAAACTGAGCTGAACAGTTTGCTTTCCGGCTGAGGCTGCGTAATGGCAGTGCTATACTTCGTGCACAGCTACATGACATTTTTGATATCTTGCGCGCATTGTTTACTTGCTGAAAAAATGTTTTTTTTTGTGCATAACGCATCATTTCAAAGTGTTTTACGATTCTGCAGAACCACTCCGGTGACATCTTAACAATGAGAACTACAATTAAAAAAGCCACAGCTTTGCCGCAAAGGTGAAGCAATGAATGCGACAGCAACAAATTGGAATGTCACGTGAATAATGACAAGCAGATTGAAAGATGTCCCACGTTACTCACGCACAAATGTCGCACAAAACGTACAGACAGGTACCGATAAATACGAATTAAGTTCTAGTTGTTACTTCGCTGTGTCTGAAAAGCATGCCCTTTCCGCAAACGAAGACACGGAGACTGTGCAGCGAGTGCAGTGACCTTCGTGCGCCCGGTAACTACAAAAGAATTTTTCCGGTGAAAGCCCAAGGCGTACGATTCTCCCCACCGCGAGATAAGCGCGCGCAAACGTGAGCTTCGACCCCCTCCCCCCACCCTGCACGGGGCAAAGTACGCGTGGGAGATGAATGCATCAGCGCGCGTCGCCGCGTCGTGACGATCTGGCGACGCGCGCTCATTGCGCCATCTCGCTGGTAATGCTGAAAACACGATAGCTCACCCGAGATCGGCACCGCCAGCGTTAAGTGGTATATATAAATAGCGTGCTGTTTCAACGTTGAAGACGTGCTCCTTCAGAGTTCAGTAATAAAGAAAAAAAAAGCTATTTCGTGGCACAGTCGCCAACGCCACGCACTGACAAGCAAGAGGTCGGACTTTCTATTCCACGCGCCGTAGTCTTTTCCCTGAGTATTTTTCTCTCTTGTGTTTTCATATATGCCGATACGTATATATATATATATATATATATATATATATATATATATATATATATATATATATATACATATACACATGGTGAATGATGACGGTCACCAACGTCGACACCAACACCGGCGGCAAAATTCAGCTGAGTGTGTCCATATAGTTGCTATCGCAATAAAAAGTTGTAGGAGTGTGTTTAGTCATGTCCTTGTATGTCACGAATTTTAGGACACATATTAGTGGTTTCTCAGCAAGACTCTTAAACAGCAGCCACTTCGACTTAACCTCATAAGTTATTCCCTCACCCGCCTTTTTGTCGTTTTTTTTATCTTTTTAAACAGGTGTGATATAGAATAAGTGTCACCTTTATGCTACCCTGGATCATATAGTGCGTGGCCTGGGGAAGACCGAAAATGTGTAGGCTTATTGCTATTTGTTATTTTTTTCTCGAAAATTACGGGTACATGTTCGCGGTCATTTTGACTACAACGTCACGTCTTAACCCTTCGGCAATTGTCGATCTCTTCGCTCACATCCGCAGCGGTGTCTTTCACACACGCGAGCACACCGATTCTGCTTAGGACGTCCGCTGCAGGGCAAATAATACACTGTATCGTCTCGTCGGTATCTGTTGCGCTTGACGTTAGCGCATTTATAATATCTTTTCCTTCACTAGGCACGTTTCGTGTAGGAAGTTTTGCTGTCATTGTGCAAACTTTGGCTGCGGCCCGCTTTTCTCCGACTTCCTCCGCACGGTGTGCTCGACTTCGCGCACGGACTCTGACAAGTCACGAAGCGGCGCGGCTTCTGGCGGCGCTCATCTTTGCTCGCCACAAAACGGAAAGCGGAATGGCAAGCTGCCGCAGACACTTGAGAGGGGAAGTCCGGTACTGTTTGCTTGCCCCGAATACGAATAGGGAACGCCGGCGGGGCCGGCGCGAAGATCGTTCTAACTCGATTGTGCCTCTTGTATCTGCCAGCGCTTGCCAACAGCGCAGCCATTCTCTATACACCTTTCAACAAGAGCGCTCGTCCGTGCTAACATGTGGGCTCAGTACTGGCTTTCCCACATAGGCGATGTTGTTCTTAACGCTCACGTAGGCGTAATACTCTTCACTCTTCCTCTGTCGCCAAACTGAGCTGTACCAAACGATATTCGCCATCGCCGCAAACAACACGAACGTCGAATAAACCACGCGCAAGTTAACCTTGAGATGGGCCAGTGTCATTATTTCTTCCCTCTCATGTCGTCCTTTGTCATAGCAGCATGTACGTGTAACTTCACCCAAAGACAGCTATTTACGACATGACCGAACGTACCAATACTCGTTGATTGGTGTGAATTCACAGATATTTTCTTCAGTATATATAGAAGACCGGGACCCTAGATTATGCTGCAATAAATGTGTTCCAAAAGGAAATTAAAACGCGTTCGTGCGAAGAGAATACAGCACTTTACAACCAACGTTTCTTTGTTTTAGGGTCTGCACTCCAGAGCAGTATGATATAACGTGCACCGCTTTCCTCCGACAATACGCACAATACAATAAAACGTCTTTCTCAAGCATTTTATACTCCCAGCTTTATAGAAACAAAAAAGTCAGAAAGTCACTGCAGTCTTCTTTGCCTTACTTAAGTACAAGTACTACTTGTCCGCATACCTTGTACAGCCACTCGTACCCCGGAGAAGTCAGATTGCGCACGAGAGAATGCTAGTGGGAAAACGAAATTGCTCCAAGGCACTAATTGAGTGCTATTGCACTTGCGGGAAATACCACGTTTAATCGGTACTCGTTTGCGCATATACGAGAAGGCACGAGAGTAAAGAGCCGTGACCTTTGCAGGATAATACCTCTCGTTAAGCGCAATGGTTCAGTGTTTGTTTTGCTTTGTGCTTCCATTTGCCACATTAAGGTCATTGCTAATTAGTGTACAATTAATCCCTGCGTAGAAGTGGAAGGTGAGTTGGGAATGTCCAGAATTATGGACGTTATTACGTGCGCACCTTGTAGCGCCATCGCTTTGTCAACATCCGAGAGATACATCAATCCACGCCACGTGCCGGACCTGTGTCTTTGTAAAGTGTCAGATATCGCGTCGTTAGGGTGTCGTCATCCGATTAAAAAAAAAGCGTTTCCCGCGAATTCATATTTGTGTATGCCAATCTCTGGTGCCGTGAATTAGCGATGGCTTACGTATGTCTCTCCCTAAAATTTCCCCTCCCCCCCCCCCTTTACTGTTTCTCCGAGGTACGCGCATGCAACCACCGAGGCAAACAAACACGCACACAGCGATGAGCACGAATTTGTATGAGTGACAAAATTATTTTAGATGGAACAGCGCAGAAGAGAGGAAGTGTATGTTAACTAGCACTTCTCTATATTCTTCGGAACAGCATATCACATGTCGCTTTGCACCATTAGCCTTAACTGTCTACAGTTATTTTTAATAGAAAAGATCATTAATAAAGCCTGTGACGTGTAGCATAGTGGCAAAGTGTGACGTTGATTATTCCAATTTGCAGTAGTACTTACGTGAGAAATTTCACTACTATATAATAAAAGGCTGATTCCTTAACATCATAACATCACATAATCAAGTACCTTAATCGACAGTGTTTTCCTTTTAAGATTTACCTCATTGGACAAAAAGACATTCACTCTTCTGTCATGCCTACGAAAGCGCTACAAGCTAAGCATAAAGAGATGGCAGGGAAAAAAAAAAAAAAAACGTCACGCGCCCCTCGTCACCTTAAGCACTTCTTCTTTTTTCTTCGAATGCGTGGCTTTGTCAGTGTGATCGTGCGCTCACGCGTGGACAAGTCGTGACCTCCCTCGGCCATTTCTGTAACGACCTCGCGTTCCATGTTCAAATCAACCAATGGCTGATAGATGGACTTTTTACGAATAATTTCTGAGCGCCTTCCGTGATTTGTCAAAAGAAATGAAAGCAAGTTGTTGTTGACTTTGATAATTTATTGTAAATTTCAGGCCGCATACTGCGCTATAATACTTAGCATGCGTGTTGTCGGGAGCCTCTACTACCGATTAGCAGCGCTTACAGGCCGTCCTCAATAAGGGTTGCAGGACCCCTTTAAACGCAATCTTTGATCTGTCAAGGCCATTTGTAGTAGGTCAGCAAAATTTCACCTATGCCCTTTTCTTTTTTATGTGCCGCCCTCTTCATTTTATTTAAAGCTACGCCTAACATGTCTCATTCCATCACTCGTATCACTGCCCTTAAGCTTCTCCGTAAGTTGTTTTCTCATTCTTTTTTTTTGTCACCATTTGGTTTCTTTCCCTAATCCATTAATATGCAGGTTTCATACGCTGTCTGTGTACCTGCGTACTGAAAGGTAGCAGCAATTGTACGTAGTATACCCTCTTACCTAATTTTGTTGTTCTGCAAATTTCTTTGCGTCGATTCGGATACCATGATGTCTTATACGAGCGTACTATTGTAGATCTTCGAGGGGCTGTCTAATAATTACGAGTGCTTATACACCTGTTAAGCCAACATTCAATGTTTCCTTGGTATTTTGAGCATTAGAACAAAGCTTCTGTCATAAGCCTATGACCACGGGGGTTTTCAGCGGTCTCGATATAACCAATTTCCATTCACGATTGGGTTGCACTATGCCGTCGAACATTTCGAATGCTTCATCTGAGTATGCCGCGTATTCCGAGTAGGTCTATACAGGTCAGAATGGCTTTGAGACATTGCGCCTCGTTTGTTGACACTTTTCCTAATCCGGGTTTGCCAGATCTTGTGAATAATTATTTTCCGGTGTGGAGTGGTGTACGATAAGAGCGCAAAACAGGTGGGGAAACGGCAGTAAACAAATATTCGACAGCAAACAGTGTTATTTCCAATAAGAAGCAACTCACGCACATGGACACGTTATGCATAACTCTTAATATATGGAGCAAGGTTGAGGCTTAGCTGCAGGCTTGATAGTAGGTATATACATACACTATACTGTTCAGTTTCTGTGGATCGAATAAAGGTGATAAAGGTGTTTTCCACTTTTTTCTTTAGTATGGATCCCACTATGGCTTGAACGCATTGTCAAGCTTCAATAGATCGATGAAAGGTTCGAGATTGGTGACCGCGAACCAATGTCCTCTCTGACTCTCTTTTTGTTGTTATTTCGATGTAGAAAACTTGCGTGTATAGTGTCTCCTCAGAGAGCAAATGTCTTTCGTCGCACGTGCGTTTTACACATGACGGACGAGAGAGACGTGTACATGCGTCAGAGTTTGAGCGCGTAATTACCACCTGGCTATTCACCTTGTAATGCGTACACCACGTGGGCAACACTTCGCAGGCGCCACCTGCGCACAAGGTGGCGAAAACAGCGCACCCAGACATGCCGTTATTCCTGTGAGAGTGCTGATTGCGCGGCACACAGTCCGCCCGTGACGATTCAAAAAAGTTTCGGCGGCAGGGCTCGCGTCGTGTCTATAGCCTGAGGTGTATGCAACCAATCTGTCTGTGAAATTTCGGCGATACACGCGCGCCACGTCGGAGAGAGAACTTCGCGGGTCATCGGTTGCATGTACATGCGTGAATGGCTCTACAGTCCATTTGCGGAGGAGCGCGCGAGCGTCCCGTTCGAGTCACGCCCACGCATATCCATACAATGCGGCCCCCGGGACCGCTTCGTTTACCTCGCCGTCGAGCTGTGCTTTTCACCTGGCAGTTTTTTTTTTTTTTGTCATTACCGCTTGAAGGCGACTCGCGGTTCCTCTCTCTATCGCTCTCATGCTTTGGCGCCGCGGCTCTGTCCTGATTCGGTCGCTCTCCGACACGGTTTCCCGTGGTTGTTACAAGCGCGAATGTGACCCTAAGAAACCTTCAAATGACGCGCCGGTAGGTCGAGTTGCAGGATAAACGAGGGAAGTGTATATATTGCGGGCGTTTGTTATTTACTTTGTCCTCATCCTTGCATGATCGTAATCACCATCATCCGGTTGTCTCTTTGTCCTCATCGCCGGAGCATCCGGAGCACTAAAGGCGCGGAAGAACTACAGGACATTTCAGCGCCGTCATCTTTGTTTATATATGCCGGTTCGTTTCTCTATTTTGCGAGTTATCCCATTTTGAGTACGTTGTTAGGGTGCAAGAATGTCGCTGAGAAAATATGGCATATTTGTTGAGCTGAAGTTACCCTTGTATCTTGACGCCTGCTATAGGCCCCCCGCTACGACTCTGTCTATTTTTGTTCTTTTCTTCAGATTCCTTCAATCTTGCTACGCAATGTTCATATAATAAAGATAAGACGTGTAACTGTGGTGTGCGTTAAAGCCGGCCCGCAATATAAGTGGACCAACCACGTTACCCACGATGACGATTATTCCTAAGCGTGTTACAGACGCTGTGACTCGCTTCCTCCAGGCACCGTCACTCAGCAAAAGAACCTCTCTAGGACCCGACGTGCTCAAAATACGTACTGGTCTGTTTGCCCACTGCTACCCTTCTGGCGGTTTGCACACATAGAAGTTCTTTCTCTTGTCGCGAGCTCAGTGACGCGTTGCGTTAACTAAAATTCCGTCCCGAAGGCCAGTTGTTCAGTCTGCCCCGTTCTCATAGACAACCCGAGGACAATATTGATTTTGGAAGAGAAGCCATTCTTGGAACCACTTCAAAGAAGTCACTGCCTACATGTGGGCGCGACTATACACATGCGCCAATATTGCTCATTGGCTATGGGACAGTCGCTAGGAGCGTTCATGCGTGCTGTCAAGCGGGAATGGCTCGACTTATTTTATACCACCCCTTTTATTTCTAGTTTACATTATTAAAGATTTGCCTTTATGTGTTTCTTCTAACATAAAACTGTTTGCAGATGGCTGCGTTGTGTTCCGCGAAATTAACTGCTTAAATTGCATCACTGCCCTTCAAAATGACATTGACTCCATCTTTAACTGGTGCACGACTTGGCAAGTGGAACTAAATACTCCCAAATGCAAGGTATTGCACATTTCCCGAATATCATCTTATCCTGCTACTTACTCACTCAACAGCATGCCACTCGAATCAGTCACCTCTTACCGTTATCTAGGCGTACACCTCACTGCACTAGTTTAAGCTGGTCACTCCATATCCACTCCATTATTAATAATGCAAACCGCATGCTTGGGTACATTCGTCGCAACTTCTCTTCCGCACCTGTCTTACTTAAACTACTAATGTACAAGACGCTGATTTGTAGCAAGATAGAATACGCCGCTGCAGTATGGGATACGAGTTCAATTAATCTAATCAATGCTCTTGAACTAATTCAAAACAATTCTGTTCGCTTCACGCTTCACAACTACAGTCGTCACGGTAGCGTTTCTGTCATGAAAAATTCACTCGAACAGCCGTCTCTTGCCTCTCGTCGTTTGCTCTTGCGCCTCTGTCTATTTCACAAAATGTATCATCATATTCCAGCTCTTCGCGAGGGACTTATTTTTCAGCCTTCATACGTATTATCTAGAATTGATCATCCTAATAAAGTTGGTGTTATGTCATGTCTAACCAAAAGATGCAGCGATTTATTTATTCCCAGAACATCAGTAGACTGGAACCGCCTTCCCGGATCTTTGGCCATCTTGACCGATCATCACTTGTTTCGTTCTGCGCTTACTAGCATTGTATAAATGCCTACACTTACTTACTTGCTCTGTTTGTACACAATGCTTATACGTTATTCTTTTTTATTTTTTTGTTTTTTATATTTGATAACATTGTATGAGTAAAAAATCGTGTTTTACTCCCCTCCATATTGCCTTTGGTCCGGAGGATATTAAGAAATAAAAATTGAATAAAAAATAAAGTAAGATGCTCACTAATGGCTATCATCACTACTTTCGCTTACTATATAACGTGGACTGGAGTTGATTTTGCGACGTGTTAAAGCACCCGAAACGATGAGCGATCCTTCATTAATAGCCTGCAAGGTGGCTGCGCTCTGTTGGTTTTTCATTGCTGTCTTGGGCTTCGTTATGCACTTATTAAAGAAACAAGAAATAGAACGACACAGTGGCGCGCTCATGAAGCATGCGAAAGTAGGGATGCGTTGTTTCTCAAAGCAGCGCGACATTTGCAGAGGAGTGACCGCAGCAGTGCAGGTCCTGCACAAACGTGCAAGCGTGTCGCAGTCACCGCAGCATCGCCTGCAGCGAGGTATCAGTGCACGTGCTCATTTGCGGCCGCTGCATGCGCAGGGCACGCGCGGGTCGGGATTATTCGTCGGCAAGCCTTTGCCGGCCGACGAAGGCCTTTGCCCAGGAATGAATCGGAGCTCTGTCGCTGAGGCGCAACGGGAAGGTGGTGCGCACTTCGTAAACGGTTTCGACCTCATTAGGCCGCGTTTACCTTTCGGTCACCCCTAACCCGCTGAAGCGAGAGTAACCTTCGTTAGACCGCTGGGACCCAATTCTTGACCTTGAATTCGAGAAAGCGGGTCGGTCAGCGGGCACTTGATTTCATCCTTCCGAGCATGGCTCGCGGCTACCGCGCGGCTGGCGCCATCTGGCAGGCGTGGCGCGCAACAGGTGGGCGAGAAGCAAAGTGTGGCGACGCAGTGACACTAACCTCCCCGCCGAGCTAGACGGCACATCATAGTAAAACATTGTTTAACCTTGCAGGCGTGGATACAGCGCTCCCAAGGATTTGTAGTTATCATTTAATGGGCCTTATTTGCATTCTTTTCATTGGTGAATATAAGCGAATAAATCTTCACGTATGCGAGCTTATCATTTTGGTCACGACATGCTGTACCCATTGCTTGAAATGGATAGCACTCCATATTGCATATCTACTGAGAAATCATCGTTCATGAAGGCTAATAAGCTGCTGTTAAAATTACTGAAAACATCAAACTTACAAACGCGGTTATAGATGAGTAATGGTGTCATGAATGTGAGTATATACTATGACTAAGTGTGTGGGCGCTTACTCCTATCTATTTTCTTATAGGCCTACCTCTTTGAAACTCCCCAGTGTAGGTCGGTCGCATGCCAATCATTCTAAAATGCATGGTTAACGTCCATGCTTCTCTCCTGTTCATTCAAAGTGGGTTCCTTATTTATAGGAAAATAGTTTCTTTTGTTTTCGTCCAAGATTGATATTCTAGCTCAAATATTGCTATATAATGGCTCATTATACTGAATAGGAAGGTTTTGTACTTCGCGTTTTCTGGTTCCATTGTACCCTGCCTGATGCAATTGCCACACAATGACACATGTTAAGCGTATTGTATGTGTACTGCACTGAGTAAAGATTGCCATGTGAGAGCACTAGCTTGTGAAGGTGTGCCCGAGCCGCTGCATGTGTGGGTATCTGTGCACAGCTGCGTAGCCTTGCGCTGCACAGCAGGTACTTGCGTGCGCGCACGTATGCATTGATACTTAAGCAATCGATTCATTACACACCAAACGGCAGGGCGTAGCCCTGCCGTTTGGTGTAGCCAGAAATTTTTCAGCCAGAAACGGCGTAGCCAGAAATTTTTTCGGGGGGGGGGGGGGGGGTCAATAAAACTTTTGTATGTTTGTGCATGCGCTTGTATATGTGCGTATACATATACGCATGCAAAATTGAAAATTTCCGGGAAACAAATTTGAAACTACCCTCCCCTCTTTGGCTGCGCCCCTGTCAACAGTCACAAACAAAACGTTTTAACATGTTTCCTTGTTTCATGGATGAAATACACTGTTCCGAAACGGAGGCAGGGCTGACAAACCAGCCTATATCGTATGTCGACGAATAAATATGCTTATCATAATTGACGGAGGGTGAGACGGGGCTGAAGTTTATCTCTTCTTCCCTCGCCTCAGCGAAGGAAAGTGTCGAAATGACTTTAAATAAAGTTTATTCGTTCATGCATTACCGTGTCTAAACGATAAAGTCAGAGCCGCTATGTAGTCCGAAATAGATAACCGTTCTGCGTGTAGTGCCCCGACACGAATACAGATTGACCCACTGAACTTTGAGCAGCAGGGTACAAAATTTGGTAATTCATTCAAAACATTGGATTTGCATTCGCGCGCTTGTCCTCGTTGTCCCCTTAGTTCGTTGTTACTTTGTGCTTCAGCTGCTTAAGGCGATGCGTGAATGACCGGTTGCGCGAACACAGTAACAATATTCGCCAAATAAAACAAATAGTGGTCCACCTAGCCCTTCATTGCAGCACGTGTGGCACTCCTGGCGGTAAACCCCTATTCGTAAGGTGCCGAGTGGTGGGGCGATGTGGTTCTCGACTAATGCACGAGATAATTGAGGCAGCAGAAATGGGTAGACTTGGCAATACCTGCATGAGCATCCCTTCCATCGCTTTGACGGAAAAAGAAGCGCACTATTTGTCCCGCGCGCCGGACCACCGTACGTTGAGCAGGGTGATTCGTCTTTTTTATTTATTTTTTTGCAAATACTGGTTTGCAATCTTTTGCGGACGTGTCTTTTTTTCTTTATATTCTGCTCCGTTCCGCAAATAAACTGCAGTTCTAAGTTCAACGCTCGTATGTGTTCTTCCTATCCTCCAGCCGCACGGAAGACGACCACGAAATTCCGTCTCCTCATGCACACATAAAGTGACCCTCTCTGTCTTTCAGTGACTAGAAACGCTAGAGTGTAAGATTTCGCGAAAGTTTTTCTCTCTAATGTGGTTTTGCACTATAAACTTTGATACCTCAGACAGCAAAGTATTGCCCGATCGATAGGTCACACAGTAATTAACTGAAGGGAATATATGTAAGTATTGTACACGAGAATACATAAGCACTCGGCATGCTGTCTTTATAGTACACGTGGTAAATTTACGGAAACGACGGATGGAGCTGTGCCAACCTCGTCTATGGGCAAAACAAACAAACAACGCACTCGTCAGGCGTGTCCTTCTTACTTGGTATTCGCGTTGGAAGGCAGTCAGCTAGAAGGGGCGGTTGTCATTACAGCCATTCTCTGTTAAACGTAGGCGCACACGCTGTCGACACCACCAGTGAATTCAAGGCTGCTTACTAAAGGAAGTCTTCCGAGAACGAGCTTCTGCCCGATCATCCGAGTGCAGTTGATAGAGATGTACGGGAGTCAGGATCGAATCATTGAATCGCATACACATTCATGTTCATAAGAGCACATTCCAAACTCAGCATCTGCTGCAACGAAGTTTTTCTATCTCATCGGCAACTGGGGCATGCTTTCAAAAAGTGTGAATCGTTGAATCTGGCTCTATTGTGCGCAAATGTTTTTCCATTTTTATAGCTCACATACGAACGCACGATGCGCTGAATGGGAAATCCATATGTGAACGCGAAGAAAGTAAATCACTCGTGAAGCAGTTGCTACACAATTGCTTAAGCGCAAGTGTGATGAAGCTGTCGTTCCGCCGTTTGAGTAGATTTGTCATCACTTCATCATGTATTATCACAGTATAACTTTAATAAATTGATTTTTTAACCCTAGAAGACTATTCGCTGACCTGCTGAGCACGCTGTAAAGGGGGGAAAGGCTGCAGATAAACATGGGTGGAGCAAAATAATAAAGATTATCGTCTCTTCTTCTTCTTCTTCTTCTTCTTCTTCTTCTTCTTCTTCTTCTTCTTCTTCTTCTTCTTCTTCTTCTTCTTCTTCTTCTTCTTCTTTTCTTCTTCTTCTATTTTTTGCTTGACATCAGTATGCGCACCCAGATGAAAATGTACAGAACTTATTTATTTTAGCAATATGACATTGGCTCAGGAAACTTGTTACCTTCGAGCCAACGCCTAGGACTCGCAGCTTCACAATACAAGAAGTTCAAACTTCTTAGAACGTGCTAAATTGTTGTCCTCGCTCTTGAGCGAAGCTTGTGGATGGTGAACGTTCTCTGGGAGTACTGGAATAAAACATCTTCAGTAACTGACGGCGTCTGCAGGTGTTGGGGCCAGGGAGGGAGAGAGGTCCACCCAGACTGGAGGCTTTGAAGAGATTCTCGCTCGACACAAAAAACATCACAGAGAGCAGGTATACATCCAGAGTGGATAAGGCGCGTATATACACCTATATCTCGTCAGCGTTATCATTGGGAAAGAAAGGTTGATCGAATGTCTTAAGGGCAGTAAGCAGGCGAAATTTATCGTGGGAAAATAGGTTTCCCAACGGTGGTACTCTCCAGTCGGGGTGGTGGTCACCAGGGTTAGAAATAATCCATCGTGGATCATTCGTACTGTCAAGCTTTGCTTAAGGTACGGTTACTGCAGTATGTATGCACTACACTGGAGGGTGTCAGGACTTGTGCTTGAAGCTGCTGAGAAAGCACCTGCTGAGCGTTGCACGTGGAGGGGGTGCCTTCCAGATTTCGTAAGGGTGACAAGACATGTAACGGGGAGGGGTGCGTGACGTGGCTGCAAGCGCTTTTCGTATAAGCGTAGACTCATCTTTCGTCACGCACCTGACGTTTTGAGATTGGTCTCTGACGTGGTTGAGACACCGTCACCGGTTTTAAAACTGAAAGCACCTCCTCTTTGGTTTACATCTCGTGTTTCATAAACGCTAGTGGCTGATCCAGCATCGATGCAGTATTACAGGGGGGTCATTACCTATGCATGCGGAATGTGCAGTGTTGCCAGAACATTCCCACAGAGACACGGTGTTGACGTTCCTTGGATGCCGCAGTTCACGCCGGCCTTGTGGCGAAGTCCTGCTGTCTGCCACGATCGTCGGCGGCTGGCGCGGAAGGAGCTTGTCTGTCCTTCGAATCGCCTTCGCTCGAAGTGCATCCGGTGCACTCGTAGTCCTTGAATTGACTCGGTTTGGCTTAACTCGCCGTCCAGTTCTAAATCCATCTGTCCTTCGCAAGTTAAATGTTCGCTAATGTGCAAGTCCTCCAAGTGGAACCTCGCAGCACGTGTTGGTGGCAATGAACCATGTCTGAGTAGTTAGAGAGAGAAAAAAATAGAGTTATAAAAGTGCATATGTGTAAAAGACTTACACTTTTATTTTGATGGGCGTTCCAACTTCATCATCTTCCTAAATAAAAAATATGAGAAACTTTGCGCTTATTTAATTCTCAGCAGGCCGTCCTTGACAACCTAGTTCAGTGTTCTATAAGCAAAAATATACCACTGTATTCTACACCAGTTCATTGCCTTCAACTTCTACGCGCCACTTCTCGCCCAAATTACTATAGTTGTGTCATGTGAAAATAGCGAGAAAGAAAAAGAGAGTAAGAAACTGTTTAACTTGTGTCTGTCTATGGTGTTATCGAACAATTGCATAGTCAAAGCAAATTACACGTCAGCAAGGATGCGCTAGCTGCGGAGGTTCAAGGCACGTTACTTAAATGTCTGAGACCCGGAATAAAATATATCTGAGGCACGAAACTGAGCTTCAATATTACTGTTTGCACTGCAATGAACCGATTCCCAAAAGTATAAATTAACGCGAGACATTATAAATATGAGAGTCTCAGTCAGCCCACATAGGTTCCAAATATGTCGGTGCCGCTTCAATTTTGTTGTAAGACAAACACATTTGCATTTCAAAGTTCAGCAGTACGGTTGATAGGAAGATGTACAAACAGCAGCGCTAAGTAAGGAACAAGACGCAAGCACTCATGTGTTTCCAAATTGTCGTGTCTGTAGCAGCATTTACACCTCTGTTGTGTCAGCTAGTCGTATGAACCTTGATTAAGATACACAGACCTCGTTGCGTAGCGTTGCGATGATGCATATGAATATGTTAAGACATTAAGTTTTAAATAAACGCCAATATTTATGGTGTACCTAGAAGATTCTTCCCATCTCTCAGTCTGTCTCTCTATTTGAAGTTCTTACCCAAGTGCAGTAAAGGAACTTCACCATTCAATCGACTAAAGCAGTTTGTAGTTCTGTCGGCTGAGCTTTGAAAGTAGCGTCACTGATGACATCATATATCTCTAGTTTTAAATTGTGGAATCCTATCGCATTATGTGTTGAAACCCTCCTGATGAGATACTACTGATTTTCAAGCGAGAGCTGTAACGGATGGTGCTTTGTATATTGTCAGTACTTTGCTAGGCACTTCATCACGTTCTCTACATCATTTGATGCAATCAATATGTACGCTACGCCAAAAGGTTCGTGTTTATAGTCATTTATATGGTTCTCTTTTTTTTCAGCCCTTAGTTTGTCATCATTACTTCTTGGACCTGTCCCCATAATGTTTATAGCGATAATATGCGTATACTGCTTATCACGAGGTAATTCCTTCGCACTTGTGCACAGGCTTTGGGAGGCCTTCGCAAGATGCCCTTCTTTTGCTGGCCTCTTTCTGGCTAAAGATAACTGGGACAGAAAAACTTGTGCTTTCGCCCTCTCTGTGTAATTGCTCTCAATTAGGCGCAATGTTCTCTGGCAGCTCGCGCATTTATGCTCGTGCGCTTTTGCGGCATTTTTACAAGTGCGCGACGAAAATGATCTGACCTTTGGTGACAAGAGTTATTGGCCTAGATTTCCAGAAACGCGAGAGAAAATAGCGTTTTTTTTTTGCGTAAGGGTCACGTACTTTAAATAGCTGTAGTCTGCAGCTCTGTCTCCGGACCAGGCTGCAAATTATTTTGCGCCTTTCATATAAGTAACATCGAAATCGGTGTTTGCGTTGATTGAAATATATCGAGAATGTGCAACAAAGCTAGAGATGTGTGCTCGTAAACGTTCCTTTATGGGCAGTTCTTGAGGTGTCTTTCTAGCGTCTTTGAAGCTTAGAGAATAGAACTTGTATGGAACGGACAAACCCTTAAAATACACCGCTTATTAATAGAGCGTAACGCAGTGGAGAGGGCCTAAAGAATTAAAAAATAATAGCTAAAAATACCAGTGCAAAGTTGATCCTTCTCTGGGGGAGTTGAAAAGAATCATCCAGCTCCTTTCGTCACGCACCCGACCCAACACAGTTATCACATTCTAAACGGTCTCATTACAACTGAGCGCACGTCCTCAGTGAACATGTGTTTCTATTTGAGACGTACGAATAATCAGAAATAGCAGCTTGCCTGCAATGCATTAGGGGAATATATAGCTACGGAAATAAGGAGTGATCTCCACACACCCACGTATGAAAGAGGAGACATGCAAGAGGAAGCACTATGTTACAGTGCTCCGTAGTGCACCCGCACTTCAAGCAACAGTCAATCGGGGGCCGGTGACATAATTACGCTGCTCGGAGCCGTTCGTCACTAATGTGCGAGGAAGAAAGCGGAGGAAACTGATGTGCGTAATGAGCGTAATGTTTCTGAGATCGGCGCCAAGGTCATGGAGAGCCCGCACTGCGTGTATATGCGAAAGCTGTCAAGCCAGTTTGCCACCGTCGCATGCATACCACCTCCTTAGCACGCACCATTGTTCCTAAACAGCGTTGTTTTTGTGCATGCGTGGTCGTACCAGTTAGTCTGGCAAAGGTGATGACTGTAGCGGATAGGACACGTATACAACTGTAGCACGACTGTAGCACGACTGGACACGACTGTATCAGATAGGACACGTATAGCGATAAGGCCCCGTTTTTGAGTGATTGCATATTCGTGGCATGCCCCTTCTCTTTAGTGTGTCCCTCATTTCTTTTCATCTTTCAGCGTTGTTTTCTGCTCAATAATCATGAAAAATCCTGCCCACATGCGCACCATACTTCTTTACGGTATAGAACGAGGTAATTAATAAGTTATAGTGGAATGAAACAAAAGCAAACCGCGTGATTGGCCTGGTCACACTCCGAATTCTACTGCATCCAGATGTGGCATGGTTAAAGGGTTTCTCTTTATACCGATGTCCCTGATAACAACGGCTCCTTGAATGTGATGATGTATCGAAAACCTCATCTCCGTTCCATATCTCCGCACAGAAGTTTGCTGGGATATATATAGAGTGCACAGAAAGTAGTAATCACAACAGAGATCTGCACTGCAGTGGTTCAGCAACAGCAAAAGCACACTAACTTTCGGTGACGTGCGAGAAACGTTATTACATCATGACCATTGCTGTGGCACATTAGAGTCAGGTTGGCCGAAGAGCAATATTAGCTCACCCTGAAGGAGAAAGAGTTCATCGGCGGCCATACTCTGTGCGGTGCGAGAAGCGGACGTAACGACCTCGAAAGTAATAGACCTGCTGAACCCTGCTCGTCTCCACTATTCGTTCAGGCATGCAGGATGCGGAAGTCACTTTTCGTGACGCTGCGGGCCTTGAAGATCGAGCTGTGAGGATCATTTCCAGCCTCGCACACTACCATGTTCCAACACCCATCACCGAAAAAAGCAAAATAAATAAGAAAAAGCGTAATTAGTGACCTTTCTGGCTCGTACAAGGCTCTCAGGAAAACTGCACATGTACATAAAACTCCCAGCCTTGTGATCCTCAACAATTTTCTCATGGACGCTAAACAATCCAAGGTCAACTAGACACTGCTTCAATTTAAGCACAAGGGCCTTACAGCCCACATTTGATAAACATACATAAGAATTTGGTTTGCCTGTGCTCATTCGTTGCACATAGCGAGGAAGGCCTCCGCTAACTACTTGGACGAGCACGTCGTGTGTGTCGTATGTCTTTCTGTTCTCGTACAGGCTGTTGGCTGAAACCCTCCATGCTCATGCACATATACACGCTAAGTTCTGTGCTCGAAGAGCAAACTAATAGAAAAAAGCGAAGACCCACGATTTCCTTAAAGTTATTTCTTTCTGCGCTTTATCAGTGTTCTATAATGAAGATGACTGACGGCTCGTGAAAGGGAGATGAGATGAGTGCACATTACAGGAGAAAATATTATTACATTACACATCTATCAAATTTAAGAGTTAGTGTGGACAAGATATGGGCCCGCAGAGTGCACTTGAACTATTGCATGGCCAGTCGTTTAATAATATGACTGTATATGTTTCACGTCTGTCACGTATTACGGTACCGAATAGTAATCAGAGGCCAATTTCATAGACATTTGTGCGCTCAAGAGGCGCTGCAAGTAAATGACAGGCCTCTTCATCTTGTTCAAAATATGCTCGGTACACAATCGTTCAGAGCTCACTGTCACCGTTGGTCGTTGTATTCTCCTAAGCATCAATTTGGCGCGGACTCTTTTGAATATGTGTGGTATTCATAAAACAATCCACACCTTGACGCGGTATAGTAAAGCAGGCGGAAATGAAAGCGAATATAGTGGTGGTGAAGCTGTTAGGCAGTCGTTCATATGCAGTTCTTATGAACTAGAGGTTTGTTAATTCAACCTCATAATCTGTAATTAACAAAAAAGTATGTGGAAACCTTTTGCGAGAGCCGAAGCCAGTCGACGATCGTCACCGCACTCATAACTATTGCGAAAGTAACTAAGTAACTAGTCTCTGGCCAACCAGTGTATATATATATATATATATATATATATATATATATATATATATATATATATATATATATATATATATATATATATATATATATATATATATATATATCAATGTTTAAATTTATGTTTAGACTGCTCCAACAAGTTTAAGTGTAAGCGTTTAAATGGAGCATACGTGTAACGGTACTACAGAAAAACCCTTCCTTCCACCTACATGGCTTACTACTCGGGAAAAAGCCCAGCTTTTAGATAATGAAGGCATATGTTTATATACAATGTGCTGTCCTCACACGCTTCCTAAGAATCTGGCACTGTCGTCTCAATTAAGTAGGACTTTATAGCAGGAGCTTGTGCGTGGCCCCGGCATGGCCTGACCCCGGTGCTCAAAGGCACAGTCCTCATAAACAACGGCGGGAGCAACGGGCAAGAGGCCTCGAGCACGCCTAATTGGGTTAACAGCACAATGGCTCTATATAGGAGCAGCGGTGTAAATTGTAGGAAAAGACCGGTTGCACCACGACTCCCGAGCGTCTCGGCAGCGGCCTCCTAAAGGGTGCACCCTAAACACTTTTGTACTCGAGAAGCTCTGAAACATCCGCTCTTAGAACACTGAATTCCCTATTTTCTCTGCTGTATAGCTCAAATTTTGAAGGTGTGCTGCTTTTCAAAAAGACGAGTCAATGGCCTAGTTTTGCTTGCTTCAACGAAAGGCATATGAGTGAAAGCAATTCACAGCGCTTGGGACAAAGAGACCGACAATGTGGCTCTACTGCGCATGTCGTTCTCTTGTACTCTGTTTGTTGGCATGTACGCGCGCTGTAGCTGTTGTTGTTTGGGCCGTGTTTACTCACACGTAGCTTGTCCTAGTTTAGCATCTCCTATTGAGACATTGTTTAAAAGTAAAAAAAACGAAACATTTCTTCGCACAATGAAATCGACGTTCTTTCTAATAGCATTGATTCTATGTGGCTGCACTTCATTAGAGAAATTCTTTTTTTTTTTTGCACAACCGTTTCGTTACTTTGCATAGCCCTCTCCATTACCGACTTCGTCATTTCCTGTGGTTCAACGCTTCTCACTCAATGCACGCTCTGGTTATTCGCTCCCATTACTTTTTACGCCTATAGTTCTTCACCATTTTTTAGCTGCATTGTTCAACTTTATCTACTGCTGTTGAAAGAGTGCGACACTGAATATAACAAATCAGTTCATCGAAAGCCCTTATAAGATATAGGAATATTCATGGTTTGGAACGACACAAGAGAAAACGTCCAAACGACATGACAAACAAGTTCACCGAAATGAAAAAAAAAAACCTATTCACCTGCTGTTTCCAACAAGTTGCACATAAGACCCATTCCACTTGGTCGGCGACTACCATTCGTCGTGAATGGCGTTTTTGCTTGGTTATAACGCCAGCTCTTCGTTTTTAGCTCAATTGCACCAGTGAGGCGAACAAAACGACAACTTTGTCTACCATGGCCACTGCATTGCTCGGGCTGCAGATAATAAAAGGTCTTTAGAAAAGCAGCTTCTGTAAGATAACATTCTGACCCACACTTAGGCGCTAGTAAGTGCGTGTTTGTTCTATGCAATCAAACAATACATTACCAACTCATCCAAAAAATATGTTACAGCAGCGCGGAACAACACGAAGACGACATGGTAACTATAGCGTACCTACAATTATACAGTAGGCTCATAATGATAAATAATCACTGTGTAGGAATGGTCACTGGAGTAAACATTTCGACAAAAAGAATAGGTACGCTTGTCGAAACGTTCTATCCTCCCTGTTAAAAGCTTTTTCATCACTTCAAGCTGCCATCGTCCCCAGAACTTGTATCTTGAGTGGTCTCATAGGTATTTGTAAAGCGAACACGCCTGATAATGCAACAGTACAAGGCATTAAATAATTTCATGGTAAAGGTTGGAAACTTGTTTGGTTGCAAAGCACCAGACACGGGCTGAAATTCCGCTTCGCCTTGTAGGTTCAACATAAGCCAAGTAAAAGAGGAAAACAAATACAGAGGAAGAATATGACACAAACGCCTATGTCGTGTTCTTTCTTCGTGCGTGGGTTGTTAGCAATTTAATAGCAGTTTTTATGAAATTTTGGCACAAATAATCATTTGCCAGTTTCCATTTATACACAGAAAAAGTGAAAAATAGATTTTGAAAGAGGGCATATTGAAAGAGACAGAGAAGAATTTTTTAAAAAGATTCAACAAGGGGGCTCGAATTGAAAATGTTCAAAGATGCGAGTGGACTCTAAGCAGTGGAGCAACGTTTGCGCAGCCCTCTGGTGCGAAGCTGAAGGACATTCGTGGTTGATGGAACGCTACTGTGCCTGTACACTGTGATGCGGGAAGTCGCGCGCAATGTGTGCTGGCTGGGGTGTAGGCGCTTCCAAACCAGGCTAAATATGTGTTATGCGTGAAACAAGATGGGGAAGTGTGACGAGGAATGCAATACGTGAATTTTTGTGTTCGTATGCGTCAGTTCTTATCTCCTTATAAGTAGAGTCATAAGCGACGCCAGAAAAGTAAAGGGTGGCTATTTGCATGATGGCGCACACGTTGAGCCCTTCTCCGGGATAGTCAGTCAATCGCCTTATCGCTCCACATGAGCGGCACGTATACTTCGCGGCCCTTTCTGCGAGAAGGACTGTCAATTAAAAAAAAACAAGTAGGCAGAAGAGACGGCAAGCATGCCGACGAAGAGCGCCGGGTGACACGGCTTCTACGTGAACCCTTGCCTACCTTCGTGGCGTTTGCACTCGGCATGCTTCAAGGGGACGTGCGTCGCTACTGAGTGGGCCTCGAACGGCGACGAAACGAGAAGGGCGTGGTGCTCCCGCCGCGCGTGTTCCTCACTAATGGATTGTTAACGACCAAGCGTGTGTATTACGCGCCCACAGGGACGTTGCTGCGAATCGTCGCCTCGCGCTCATGCAGGCTGTCTTCTTCGGCCCTGATCCGTTCGCGGCTCGCCGCCGTGTTTCTCCGAGCGAGCGAACGAACGAGCGACGCTGGCAAACCGCGGTGGTTGCTGCTTCCTTCATCTCGCCGTGCGGTTGCATAAGGAAGAAGTAACTTTTTTTTCATTATTTCGTTCTGCTCATTTCGTAATCTGTTTTGGGTGCGCAGAGCTGGCGGCTATGTGTTGAAACGTGCATTGGTGTTTTGGTATTGTATTCGAGTTGTGCTTCAATTCTTCATCGTCGCTGTGTATCCCTTCGAACGTATGTTGTGTATTCTAGAAGGTCGACTTGTGAAACTGAAGCTTTTACGTCATCGGCTGCCTCCACAAGCACCACCACGCGCTCTATCGAGGGAATACTATATCCGCACGCATCCATCATCTCACCCGTCGAAACTGTGAAAAAAACAGGCCGTATCAGGTTCTGAGTGACCACGTGCAGCGCGCCATCCAGGAGCGCATCGCGCAGCAGTGTACTGCGGCGCGCACGGCACACGAACTCGTGTACGGGAAGGAGACCGGCAGCGGCGCACACGTGTACCCAGGGTACGTCGCGGCCCCTGCACTGGCGCGGTGACGCTTCCGCCACGTGACTGGGGTGGGCGATGCCACAGCTACATGTTTGGAAAGTGAACGTAACCATGGCGACGCAGTTCCGACCTTGCAAGCCCCCTCTCTCGCGTTGTTCGATCGTGTGCCCGTGCTGTGCTTTGAAAAGACCACACTACCTCTACAGCCTCGCGGGAACCGCTTTCGCTTGGAGGGAGACGTAACAGTGACCACAAGGGACGACATTTAAGCCGGGCACATCTGCGAATCCGCGCGTACGTGACCCGCGTGCTCGAGGAGCCCAGACTTGCACTGAGAAATGCGCCCAGCACAGATATTTAAAGAGAGTCTCGTCGCAAGGTCAAGGTCACCTGCGTTTGTCGCAATGCCCCGATCAAGCATTTCTAAATGTTTACGAAGTGGCTCTCGTTGACCACATATAATGGCCACGTGACGTTCCTGTAGGTTATCCTGCTGTCATGCAGGCAGCATGATTTAGCCGAGAAAGGTTGTTCTCGTCTCCATGTTTATAGATGCTATAGAGATGAAGCTTATGAAAGGAAAGGCGGGCAAGGGGGCAGAGAACGCATCGCTGTTTTCGTATTACTTTCCTAACAAAAAATTGGGCTCATATTTTTCGTCGTAGTTGGCAACCGGCTTCCATGTGCTGCGTAAACAGCAACATCTGAAGTGTTATCGGACATCATAAAAACAGTGTTCCTATGTCATTATTATTATTATTATTATTATTATTATTATTATTATTATTATTATTGTTGTTGTTGTTGTTGTTGTTGTTGATGATGATGATGCAGATGATGATAATTCAAAATTCTCCTTACACATCGGCGTAACACAACTGAGCAAAAGAGCATCGGTGTTTTTTTTTCTAAACAGGTCACTCTCTCCATCTCTGTCGACATGCTTTTGAAGCATCATTACGTGAACACGGAAGTTCAGTATTAGCGATAGGTACTTTTATATATTTTAATATGTATATTAGTTTTCATATTTAGATGCAAGTTGTAAAGCTCTTTCCCCCCTTACGCGGGCGCCTCATATTAATATCGTGGCTAAATTAAATATCAGATTGCACTTTATTTCGATATTAACGAAACCCATTTTTTTATACACCTTCAAACGGTAAGCTACCTTATCTTTTCTCAGTAGTCTACGGGCTCATATCTACCCCTATACGGCTGAATAGATGATTCAATTTGCGTGGAAAGGCACGCCGCAACGTTGCAAAACTTTTGATCTGGGAAGAAAAGCATGTATGCTGAGCAGAGCTATAGTTTATAAATGAACTTACGCTTTTGCTAGCAGCGCGAATTAACTGCACCCGCCAAAAGCGCCCCACCTAGCCAGGAATGTCGACGTATGTCATCTTTTTCTCATTGCACGATGTTTGTAGCCACAACATCTTAGTAACCTATACAGACGGACATGCAGGCGGTAGTGGGTATACACACACATATGTGAGTATTCATAAGATCCACGTAGATCAAAAATGTAGACGCTCCTCAAACAACAATGCGATATCTCTCGGTGCTCGGCACCTCCAAGAAAAAAAACACCTTTCCATGTTGTACGCAGGGGAGGAAGACGATAGCGATGCAATGGTGCTGACTATCTTGCGTTTTCTTTCTTTCCTTGTTTTTCTTTATGAAGTGTATGTGAGCAAATGGCGCCTCTAAGACGCGTCGGCGGCTAAATGGCTTAGTTTCTACTAAGCTCAATAGGAGAAAGCCCTAGGGGGGAAAATGTAATTGCAAAACTGTCTACACAAAATAACTGCAATATCACAGCCCACGAGACCATCAAAATTCAAAGCAGTCATTGCAGAGGTTGCATTAAAAACGGGACAACGGTCATCCCGGTATACCGTACACCGTATACTGTAACACACGGTGGACATAGAATACACCTTTGAAAAAAAAAAACTCTCTGGGGCACTCCTATAGGTAGGCGCTCCTGGAGTACTGCCTACACTGATAGATGACAATGTACTAAAAAATAGAAAAATATCGCCCAACGTAAATTGTATCCTCGGCACAGCAGGCACTCGTCATGGACAAGTGTTGCCAAGTGTGCCCGTCCCATTCAGTACTGCTCGCTGCCGACACTTGAATCTGGGCTGCCATAATTTCGGCGGCTCAGCTGTTCCACTTGGACGTGGATGAACACGTGTGCGCGGACTCACGCCCTTGCGGTGCCCTGGACGCGGGCGTGGTTCCTGCGCACAAAGCACGGCCGTGTCCAAAAACGGGACGACCAAGACGCCGTTCGCTTGTGGCCGGGACCTATGCTCCCCGCACGTAATTCGGTTGGCGGTAAAGCGACCACGCGCTGGCTCTAATCCACACAGAGAGCAGAGCTGGCCGCCCGAATAGCTATGGAGGTCGGCGCCTTTCTTCGCACTCGTCTGCTCTTTTTCTCTCTCGCTTTCTTGCGGCTCGCTTCTTGAGGTGTCGCTGACGTTGTCGCGGCCGTTTGTGTGCGCGTGACGGGCGTGTGGACGTCCACAAAGAGACACAAGAGCGGTTTGGTCGCCCGAACGATCGCTTTTCTCAGTCCAGTGCGTGGGCTCTTCTTTCTTTTTTCGCTCCGCCCACGCACGTTTTGTGCACCTATCTCGCTCTGACGTCGCAGTTCCTACAGCGCGAGAGCTACATCGTTCGGCTGCGAAGCACGCCCCTCTTAACTTGCAAT
>WOVY01002822.1:352500-765701 GCA_013436015.1 Rhipicephalus annulatus
AACCCTTCGAAGCTTCGCCCCACTCATCATCATTCACTCCGTGGATAAGCTGTGAGGTGGCTACTACATACATGTATACATACAGGTGACGGCCGACCCACGCCTTAGGGAGCTTCGCCCCTAAAACTTCCCGATAAAATTGTTCGACTTTCGGAGCACTCTGGGAACGTAACCTTCAAGTCAGCTTAATGTAGTCCCCTTGTTCATGCCTTCGTAATCCTGTCGTGGGGAGCAGTGCACAGCATGAAATGTTCGCCAGACACTTTTCATGAAAAAGCAAGATTGTGGGCACAGCCCCGCCGCAGTGGTCAAGTGGCTAAGGCTGCTGACCCGCAAGTCGCGGGTTCGAATCCCGGCTGCGGCGGCTGCATTTCCGATGGAGGTGGAAACGTTGTAGGCCCGTGTGCTCAGATTTGGATGCACGTTAAAGAACCCCAGGTGGTCGAAATCTCCGGAGCCCTTCACTACGGCGTCTCTCATAATCATATGGTGGTTTTAGGACGTTAAATCGCACATATCAATAAAATCAAGATTGTGGGCACATTGGCGCTTTATGAAAAGTTTATCTATGTATACACACATTTGAACAGAGGCCGCGCGCGACGGCATGAGCGAGTACCCATACGAGAGCGCCCGTTTCACGCGCATTTGACGCTCGCAGCACGCGACCTGTCGTTGCACCTCTTTCCCGACGACAACGACCCTTGGCCGTTGGAAGGCTGGAAGCGAGGTGCACTGTTTACGGATGCGTTCGCTGTCGTATATGCGCACGTACACGAACAGCTGCACGGCCAGCTTTTAAAGACGATATAGCCTTTGTTGGGGTTCTTCGACGCAAAAATTTGGGTCTGTCTGTCTGTCTGTCTGTCTGTCTGTCTGTCTGTCTGTCTGTCTGTCCACCCGAACTCTACCCCGAACGGTCAACCCTATCGGCAGCGCCCACCAATATCGCTAGGTTTCGGCGTTCATACTTGTACGATTCTCAATTAAAAAGCAATTATTGCGCATATCTGAGGCACCATAACAACACGTCGGTATTTCGTACGTGTGTCTTTATATTAGAGAAGGCATACATAAGTGATTCTAAAGACCGTAGCGTTTATCACGCTGCGCTGACAACGCAACGTGATGCTCGAAAAGGCAAGTGTTTCCAACGCTTTGCTAAGACAACACGGTGGTGGCACCTGCCCGTCGATTTGCGTCCTACACCTTATCGCCTTTGAGACAGGCGCGCACGCCTTCCTTCGTTTTTGAAGATAACTGCCAGATAGCGATCGTGTCTCACCTGCCTCGATGGGCTCGTTTGCCTTCGCTGCACGGATCGAGACTCTCTAACGCAGCGCCTCCAGAATGCAATTCACCAAATTTCTCGCGGAGAACATCAAATAAACGTTTTGTTTGATCGCCTTTTGACGATATCATAGCTGTGAAACATGCCGATAGGGGGCCGTTTTTTTTTATCCCGGTGCCGCGACTGCTTTTTTCCTGGTCGTCGCGTACGCACGGGCCCTGTTCGCTACCACTGCCCCGCGTGTGTTGCCGGGTTCAAATGAAAGGCCGGAATGAGTCTCACACCACATCTTTCTTTGACGAAGACAGAGCGGGCCGGGCAGACGTCTTGTGCTATGACTGCATACAGTCTGCGGTAGGCCTGCCAACTGTCAGTTCAGCAGCGTTGACACGAAGGTATGCATACAGTATGAGGAAGTAATGATGGAGAAAAAAATACGAATTTACTCCCCCATATTCAACTTACTTGCTCTTCTCTTCTTTTCATTACCCTCGACGAATAACGGTTGGTAAGAACGGTTTAAAAAATCCCTTGCATGTCTCGCAACTCGTACAATTCGTAATGGCCTTTTCAAATCAGCATAGCAAGTGCCTCGTTTATCGTACATAAGTTATTCAGCATAAGTTATTGGGGCGCGCATTATATACTTGAGTCACATCATCCGATGATTTCCGCTTACCGAGACTGTCCATACGAGACCTGTCTTCAATAGACCGTGCAACAAACTGCATCGTCCACCCTCTCAGATTCTGCTCGGGCACAAGTGGCGCCTTTATTAACCGTCATTCTGTAGTAATGAACTTCAACGTTGCAGTTCTTTTCTCGTATTCTTGAAATACGACGACTGCAAATGACCTTCGATATAAAATTCAGCGTGTATATAAGGTACAAAGGAGGTTTATCTCAAAGTGAATGTAACAAACAAATTGGTGCAGGTATGTGCCACTGAGCGCTGGAAAAGATTTGCTGTGCGTCAGTACTTGACAGGGTTATCTCTAAATGCTTTTGTTCAACAGGATCACTAATGTTAATTATCTGAAAAGCAAGGCGGACACTCAGTAGTACAGATAGCCCAAACGGGAAGCAGGAACCGCTACATTGTGAAAGCTGGGTTTTTTTTTTCGTTTTTAACGTTAGGAGCTCTATGTCTCAGCAGAATACAAAATGCCGCGTATCGTAATTGTTAGCGGCCTTGTCGCCCTTTTTTTTCTTACAGGCATTTTTACCGGCCATTTGATGACAGTGACTCCCGTGTATAAGTACAGGGGTGGTCAAAAGTTCCCAGGTCACGCTACCATAAGATCACATCGGATAGCACCCTGGGAACTTTTGACCTCCCTTGTAGGCATGTGTCAGTGCATGCACATAAATGCAGCCATTGCCGTTCTGAAACATATTAGTCGGGGTGCTTTATAGTGCACCAATTTGTTGTAATGCGGCATTAAAGCTTCCCTTGTGCTTACATGATTGAACAAGCACATCTGACAGAGCAAGAAAGAGAAGTTCAGTTGTGTTTACGGAATCCATCTACCTAACTAGTGCATTCGAGACCCGGTCTGCGTATTCTTTTGTTTTTTTACTCGTGATAATCGACACACAATATGCATCTTTATTGTTGATACAGTGAACGATGTAGGCTGGTGAAGTTCATGTTGGTTATTCTTCTCTATAGATGTTCAACGATACATGTATAACACCACCACTTTGGCGACATATCATGCGTATTCTTTTAAACGAATATAGAAACGCGTGCTCACGAGAGTCCACTTATCACTGCTCACTATATACTACGTCATGATGTCTGTTTATTTGTTTTTACCCATATCGTTAGTGGCGCCACCAAAATAGCGCTTTTTTCCCTTCTTTGCACTTTCTTGAGCGCGTTCCATTCCATCGAGATGCGTGCCCTCGTGGAGGCACGCTCGGGATTTTAATTATTTCGTCCTCCGAAGGTGACCTGACCCTCTTCGAGTAGCGCTGCAGTGCACACCCGCGGAGGCCGTTAACATACTTCAGCTGTCTAAAAGAACGGCGTTAAAGGGTAAAACAAACAGCGTGGCCTGAATGCCGCTGGGAGCGCTTTTCGTGAGTCTCCGGCTTTCGTTTGATTCCCGGTCCCCACCTTGCACGCGGCGCTTTTTGAACGCGCCGCTGCATAAAGCGTCTTGGCGCTCGCTTATATGTCCGCCGCTCTATTCACCTTGCATAGGGGAGGGCATTCTGAAAGGGCGTCGGCCTTTGCGCTGCTCAGTGCACGCTGTCACCGTTGCTGCTACTGCTGCTCAGAGTAGCGCGGCCTCACAGTCTGCACACCTTCCACCATGCACGGCTGCCACAGTGACCTGCCACACCTTGGTGGAGACTACAGGCGCAGGTATAAAGCAGCTCTGGCCGCGCATGCAATGCTCACGGCGGTGCCTCATCTACGTCGTATGCTTTCAGGGATAGCCTGTGCACTCGCACCAACACCTGAGTTCGTGCAACAAACGTTATTGGACTATACGAATTTTCACAAGGTTGAATTATTTATAGCCGATGCTAATGATCTCATTGTTTCATTATTTCTTTGTTAACGAAGGTGACCGGAAAACACCAACCAGCCCCTTGTAAATTGGGCCCCTATGCGTCAAATAACCTATAGATTAATGGGGCTGTCATGCACCTCGATCGACCGCATAGCAGATAAACTGTACCAGTTTTAACCGTACATTGCATGCACATATATTGGATAACAGGACCGGAGGTGACGTCTATACAGCTTCGTTAAATCAGCTATGATTCTCTTACAACATTTTGCAACGCCACTCTGGCCTTTTGTAGCCTACTCGGTATAGACACAGCTGTTGTTAAATGCGCTGTTGTGACGAGAAATGGTGACGACAAACAGCACTCAATTTTTCTGATGAAG
The DNA here is from genome assembly GCA_013436015.1 of Rhipicephalus annulatus. Classification (NCBI taxonomy): domain Eukaryota; kingdom Metazoa; phylum Arthropoda; class Arachnida; order Ixodida; family Ixodidae; genus Rhipicephalus; species Rhipicephalus annulatus. Next base: position 356,700 of record WOVY01002822.1, read on the forward strand.
TGAATTGCGTGAACATGAAAGAAAACTTCTCGAGCACATGAAGTTTGGTTGCATGCAACATTCGATGTACATTAATGAAGCCAACAGAGCTAGGCAATCACTATTGCAGATATGAGTGTAATATAAGAGACCTCACATGCAGTGATATATATTTAACGGGGATCTTGTCCTTAAAAAAAACTTGCTTGTAGTGCGGAAATGTAGGCGTCCTCTATATTAACTTACATTTAAATTAAGAAGGCTCTCTTATTCGGCCATTTACATTTCAAGTTGAAGTGCCTGTTTTCCACTATCGTAAAATTTGTTCACTGGAGGTTTACGGTGTCAATGTGCGGTGTTTTTTTTAATGTCAAGCCGGTTTTGCGCAGAGGCGCTGCCATATCAAGTTTTCCATCTCACCCAAAGCATCAATAGCACGTCCGTTCCTGGTGGAAGGCAGAAGAGTGTCTTAACGTTTGGGAGTATTCCTTAACGTTCAGTTTCCAATGAACAGTATATATATTCTGGCTCTATACCAACAAGAAAATTCGATTTCCAGTGTGGCCACACTTTTCCTTTTACTGTATGTGCATATTGCGATGACCACTTTTAATGATAACATAATGAGCCAAGTCGAGCAAGAAAGGACGGGAAATTTCTTGCTTATTTACATAATGCCGTGTTAACATTCACAAATTCTCGTTTTATTTCGTTACATGTACTTCATCGGAACACTTTTTCTTGTGCTATTGTATGATGCGACGATATCGACTCTTTTGTTAACCTAACAAAGTGCATAGAATTTTCACTGTGATGCTTGCTAATTAATAACACTAATATCTGGGGCTTAGCGTGTCAAATCTGCGATAAGATTGCGAGGCACGCCACACTGGAGGGCTCCGAAAATTTCTACCACCATGTGTTCTTAAACTTGATGTATACATAGCATTGGATAGCCGACGGGCCTCTGTCACTTTGGCCGCTATAAATATACAACCGCTGTGGCTGGGACCAAACCCAGGACATTCGGGTCAGCAGCTGAGCTCCGTAATCGCTCGACTATATACCGCGGCGGCCATTTTCTATTTGTGTACTTTCGCTAAAGAAGTCCCCGAAAATATAAACGCCTCGCATGACCTTTAAATAGTCGAAATTGAACTTGTCTAATGCAAGTTGTGTAGTGGGAGACGTCGCATTTTTTTTTATTATACGAAACGTGTTTGGGGCAGATCCTTAAAACGTACTTTTTGGCCTTAGTATCCGCATATCATTTGAATAAGCAGAAGCGGTGAAAGTAGCGGTGCATCTAGTGTTATAATGAAAAAAAAAGCGAAACGTTCGCAGTGGGAATACCCCTACGAAAGAAAATCAAAATGCGGTTAGATGTTTGCGAATGGTGTGAATGCCGTGCATCGTGGAACGCATTTTGCGGGTGCACGGGTGCTTGAATTTTCGCACGACGTATGCTCCCCGCGAAAAGCCCGAGGCGCTTGAAGTACTTTCCTTTCGGAATTCGCTCCTTCTGTGAATCTCCGCATTGCTCGCATGCCGTCCACGCAGGTCTACGCCCTTGGAGACTCATGCCCCCGTAGATGATATGTGGGGTTTAACGTCCCAAAACCACCATATGATTATGAGAGATGCCGTAGTGGAGGGCTACGGAAATTTCGACCACCTGGGGTTCTTTAACGTGCACCTAAGTATGAGCACACGGGCCTACATTTTCGCCTTCATTGGAAATGCAGCCGGCGCAGCCGGGATTCGATACCGTGACCTGCGGGTCAGCAGCCGAGTACCTTAACCACTAGAACACCACAGTGGGGCGTTCATTCTCCAGTAATTGGACCAATTTTTACGAAAAGCTCTCAGTTCGCGAGACGATGCAACTACACCTATAATTGGTGCAGTAGTTACGTGAACGTATACACGTCGGACGGCCTCGAACAAGAATCACTACAGTGTCCAATTTCACTTGCAGTGCCTGTGCTGGATGAATGCATGTACCTGGCATACCTGCAGGATGTAACATGTGTATATGCACAGCCTGTGCGTGTGTGTTTTTGCCGATGTCGCCTTTCTTTTTTTTTTCGAATAAATGCCCTTTGCAGAAATCACCTGCATGACAAAGTTGAAACGCTGCAATATCTCATCAGGGAAATTCATTAATTTCCTTTTCGGATGAACGCTTTATGGTACAAGTTGCAAAATTGAAACTCACTTCGAGCGCAGTAACAAAGTTACGTCTTCATCGCAGAAATCTTAAGAATAAGTGTCATTTTTAAGATGTTGAAATGATTCACATTGGCGTTTCTGTGAAACAGTTTCTCTATAGGGAATTCGTCTGTCAGTTTCGGGCGACATTAATCAAAATTTGTATACACGTTTATCGCGGTATTCGGGAAGAGATGTCCCTAATGTACGACCATATACTTATAGGACCTCGATATACTAAGTAGTTATGAGTTCAATACTCATAACTTTCAATCCTTTTTTTCAGCGAGTACCCGAAGAACTTATTTATAAGTTTGACAACCGCGAATATGTGAAAAAAGATACTTCGACATTTCGACAAGTTGTTAACGCACGCGTGCTCAGGTAAACCACCTAAACAAACCAAATACCGCTATTCGAACGGTCTTTGCGATTTCTCTCTTGAAATCATTTCTGTGTTCTAAGAAATGCTATATGATTCGTAAAATTAACCTCCATGGAAGCACACCGCAAAACAGCCTCAGACTCGACGATGAGGTCTTGGAAACGCTAAGCAGCAGTCATTCGATTGCCCACAAACACAGATTGCATGCTACTTTAAAAGGCTACTAAAAACTTGAGCTTGTTGGCATTGATTTAACGTGAAAAAACAGCGTGGTTGTACGAGAGAAGCACTACAAGAGGACAGAGCGGTGCTATGGTTCGGCAAATGTTTGTTTCGTTATAAATGCATTTCCGCTAAGTGAGACTGTATAGCATAATGATTTACGATATTGTCAACCACTCTCTACCAAGATAGCTCTTCTTGATTCGCCAAAGTAACATTTTTTTCTGTTCCTTCCTTTTGCACAATTCTCAGGCACATCATGAAACTCATCCTTCTACTAACAAGGAAAGGCTAGTCGAAACTTTGACACCATTGTTCTATACCATATGAGTATTACCATTGCCTATTTTTGTTGCGAACAGAAAAAGAAGACACTAAGCCTGTCGCAGTAATGTAGAACGGCGCGCAAGTTACGGGAAGCGAGGTCACAGCGTGTCATGTATAGCTTATATTTTTATAAATCGTATACGCCCTTTTGAGTTGCAGCATAACGACACGTGGTTCGCACACGCACGCTAATATTCGGTGTCGGAAGGGTGATGAAAGAAGTGCCAGTGGTGTTCACGTGCACGTCACTCCACCCTGCTGCCATCGCAAGGGACTCGACTTTTCTTCTTCTTCTCGAGCAAGCCTCCAAGGATCGTGGGAAAACCTGACAGGTGACAAGTCACTTGGGCCCTCTGCTCATGGCATGGGCAAAGAAGTCTACGTGACGGTGATGGTATCGTAAACACGGCCCACGGGTCCCAAGGAACTGCCAGTTCGGCGCTGTGACAGGCTGTATTCACCCATGGAATAACCAACACGCAAAACAACGAGCCTTTAAGTGATGGAAGGTTTCTCGCTCAAAATGAAACAGAGAAAGAATTCTCGCTATGTGTACACGTGCCAAGGCGGCGCATGACGGCCGCAAGCCTGAAAGTGGCCTGGTTGAAGAGTGACTCGAACTGCTGTTTCTTCCAGGATTTACCCCACCGCGGTGGTCTAGTGGCTAAGGTACTCGGCTGCTGACCCGCAGGTCACGGGATCGAATCCTGGCTGCGGCGGCTGCATTTTTGATGGAGGCGAAAATACTGTCTAGGCCCGTGTGCTCAGATTTGGGTGCATGCTGAAGAACCCCAGGTGGTCTAAATTTCCGGAGCCCTCCACCACGGCGTCTCTCATAATCATATCGTGGTTTTGGGACGTTAAACCCCACATATCAATCAATCGATTCTTCCAGGATTTTTTTAACGTCGGTTCGCTCTCTTTCTCTCTTTCTCTTTCTTTTTTAGCTCACTGCCCACTCCTGTGTAATTTTCGCTGAGCGTCATATTTTTTTTATTTGGATGCGTTGTGAAAGGCGAGCTTTTTTTTCGTAATCCGATGAATGCGCGATTTATCTCGAATAATCGTGCGACATGTACGCGTAGCAGTGGCAGAAACGTATATTCTAATAAGTCATTCTAGAGAATATATTATTTTCTCATTAGAATAGACAACAGCGTGGCATGCAACTTTTGCGGCATTGAGGAGATGATTGAACGCATTCTTTGCCACTCTTTATGCTACCAAACTCAACGACGTGCTCTAGAAGCCAAACTCCATCACCTTCACGCAAGAACAGTCTCGGCAAACAAGATCCCGGGACCTTGGCGTGAGCTTTCGCAAGTACACAACGCCACAAAAGACCCATAGGGCTTCCTGTAGACAACTGGATTTCACAAACGTTTCTTAGGTATACTAGCGCGTGGTCGTGTTCTGCGTGTTTAGCCTAACTGTTCGTGTGTTATTTTTTCACTCTTTTTTTTCTTTTTATTCCCTTCTATTATTTTCCCTCACCACAAGTGTAGCGTAGTCATCGGAGCACGTGCTTGGTTAACTTTCCTGACATCTTCCTTTCGTTTCTCTCTCTCCACTTGACAATCCATAGGCTTGGCGCCGATTCGAGAAATCGTACGGCAGCTCATTGCTTGCATGTCGCCTCCCGTTTACTCGAGTGGGCTTTTGAACACTGGATGTGTGTTTTGTTTATACTGCCTAGGATTCGCTAGCGTACCCAAATTAATTCTTTCCAACACGCATATTTGTACAACGACGGCGGATCAACTGGGACCGCAGTATAGAGCTCGCGCAACACTTGACTTGTAGCGACTTGTGTAAGCAGTAACTTCCTTCCAATGCAGACAGGGTGTGACATTTTACACTTTATGGTCCCTGCCAATACGTGTTATATGCGAAGAGGAGTATCTGAGTGATTGTGCCATTTATCAAAAAATAAAGAACAGGGACTATATACAGAGTTCCCAGAAATGTGCAATGCCGTTCGTTTAAAGTCTTTTCTTTTTCTTCTTTCAACGTACTCTTTCCCAAACCACGGCAACGCGACAGTTTGTCGCCTGCAATTTGCTTTAATGTCTTTCCGTCCGGTCCTTTGTATACGAACAAATGACTGGGCGCAGTGTTGAAATGACACGGCCTTCATTAGGCAGTTTCTCACGCGGACAAACAACAGAGTGTCTTGGGTAATGTGCATTTCCTGTGGGCGTGACCGGCGAATACCTCTCGTCTTTTACCCATCCTTCGTTTTGCGACACCGCTATAGTATACGGCACTGTTCGAACGCGCAAAGTGACGCACGCAGGTTTCGCCGCAGCACCCGCTAAAGTGCACGCTTGCAGTGGTGAAAGTATCTGGTTAAGACCGGTTCAGAAGTAGCAGCAGACGATCTCCGCTGTGTAAACGTTTGCGTCCTTTGGCATTCACTACAGTCGAGAGAGCAGACGTCGTCCGTGCCAAATCAGAATGCACGCGTCTTCACCCGTGGCTACCACTGACGTCTATTCTAGGAGTTGCAACGACTGGGGTGCCGTACTTGAATCCTGCGTGAGTGTCCGACTCTATGGCTGAATTTAGAGTCGGGGACCGACAGCTGCCCATGTTTTCTTTTTTTTCTGGATATATCTCTGTCAGCGACGTCACGCATCTTTAACATAAATTATATATATATATATATATATATATATATATATATATATATATATATATATATATATTCTCTAGCATTTTATTTGAATTTATCTGCATAAATGAAAGACAGCTACACGTTGTCGCCAGCGAAGGTGACCCGAATCCGAATTTCGCTTGACAACCCACACCGTTCTGTATTTTTGAACGCTCGGTTGACGCGAAGCCCAAATGAAAGAGCAGTCTTGTACTCAGCACATTCGCAGTCATGGCGCAATATATTTCAAGACTGATCGAATGCTTCTTATTGAATGACTCTGATATTACTGAGTGCCTAAAGGCTACTCAGGTTCCCTTTTCTGAATGTTCCTCCTCATTGGTGTTGGGTTATCCTTTTGGTTTATCGAGAATATACGACTGAACTTTGTTGCCTTGTGGCGCAGGAAAGCATTGGGAACTTTTTTAACCGCGAACACAGGCGCACACAAAGCACTATCGGCGCTGACTGATTCTGACTGATTCAATTAACGAAGGACACGGCGGTATACTTTGCCTAACACGCACTCACTTAGAAGTGTGGTGGTTTGGGCTAGTTGGTATGACATGACGATAGTTATAGCACGAGAACAGAACGACGACAAAAGGTCGTCTCCTTCTTGTCCCTCTGTCGTCGTTCTGTTCTCGTGCTATAACTATCGTCATATCGTTACACTCACTGTCTCATTTGCCTCCAGCAGGCACGTGAGTATCTGCATAAAAACCATAACAAATGCTGTGACTTTGTCGTGTTGTTTGTTGCCGTGTCGAGGGGGCATTGAATAATTTCATCAAGCTTTTTTTTTTTTTTTGCTGATATTGTTTAGTGAGGGACACATATTAGAGGGTTCCGCGAGTTTTGACTATTTTGTTTTCGTGCACCTAAATTTAGGTACACGGTCGTCTAGCATTTCACCTACATCGATTTTCTTTCCACGTAAAGAGAAGAGGTAGGAAAAATACATTGAATCGAACTTCCAAGATATACCTTAGCTTGCGCAACATCAAAGTTCGACGGGGCGTTCCCAAGCACCGCGAGGGATGCCGACAATGAAATTGACTACGTGCCGGCTGCTGTTTTGTTCTGTTGATTTGGCCATGTGGGCCACGTGGCGAAGTTTGAGCACGGACGCCAGCATAGGAGAGACGTGTGGCACCCCTTGCGCGCTCACGTCGCACTGCTCGTTTCCGAATCATCCTCGTCGCAGTTCCGTCTCGCTTCTTCCGGCGCGTGACTCGGAATAAACAGAACGCACCGCCCTCGACAGAAGGTTTCACGGTGAACCCAGGAAGTTCGCCTTCCACTGCGCTGCGACGTTCGGAGGGGCGAGCAGTTGATATGCTGACCACTGTCGCTCTTACTGTGTTCAGATATGTGCGAGCAATATGCTAGCGAGACCAGCGGCTTCACGTGGTATACCACTACAGAGTGCCCATCTTTTCGCTATCACTCAGACCCGTGTGCTCAGATTTGAGTGCTCGTTAAAGAACCCCAGGCGGTCGAAATTTCCGGAGCCCTCCACTACGGCGTCTCTCATAATCATATGGTGGTTTTAGGACGTTAAACCTCACATATCAATCAAAATCAATCAATTTCTTTCTCACTCTCACGCACACGCATACATAGGGACGCACGTACGCGCACACTTTTTCTCACATTCGTGGACGACCCTCGAAAGACGTCAGACATGACCGAATACAACACGACTACTTCCCTCGGCATTTCCCAGTTACGTCAGCAGCAAGAACAAAAAAAATTCAGGAAAGCAGGGTTTGGGGGAGGACGAAGCCAGATGTGGCGCGCTCCTCCGTTATTATATTGTCTTCAAAATGAATGGCCATCTCGTACATTACGCAACACACTATGTCAAAGAAGATAACGTAGCAGCAAATGGGGTGTAGTGAGAGAAAAAAAAAACTTGATTCATTTCACTTCTATTTCGTGATACATTGGCCTTGATGGAAGCATAGTCGTCTTTGCTAATTACCATTTCATTATAACATTTGGCAATGTTCCGTGTTATCACGAATAACGAGCATCAGTAAAATCCTACATAACATGGCCATTGGAAGAAATCCCTCGAGTGAAATGCATGGCTTTAAGCTCAGTAATCGTGTAGCGAGAAGTATAAAGAAGCCCCGCGTCTTTCGCCGGAAAGTTGCACATTGAAGAGCGTCATCACAACGGTTCGAAACCCAGTGTCAATGCGCAAGCGCGCCACGTATTTACTGGCTGGAACTGTGCAGTTAATCATGTTTTACTTCCTTGTCTCTTTTTCTTATGCTTCTTTCATTATTTTTGGCTCAAGGTCCTGAGTGCTTTCAAGCTACGGCGCCCGTTGGTTTACCTACAGAGGTGTCTGTATATGAACCGTACACATTTTGATCCAGCGGGCTCACGGCTTGTCTGCGTGTTACAGAAAGACACTGCTCAATAAGCGTCGGTCTAGGATGAATCGATCGGTCAAGATTTCCCGGTATAAAAACTTGGAGGAAGTATTCTTATGTTATCACTCGTACACACTTGTCATAATAAGGGATATCCTTGTCATCTGATACCTACCGTTCTAACCGTGCCTGCTAATTTTGCAAGTGCATGGTTGTTTGTGTTTTGCTTTTGCAAGTAGCACTAATAATGCCCCACCCTCTTCCTATAGTCCGCAGGATATAGATGTTCGGAGTCTCTGTGACTGATTAAGCAAATGAGCAGCGATTTCGAAAGTCCTGGCTGCGCTGTTTCAAACAATTAGCCACAATTTATGTATTTATGATATGAGGACGTCGGCATGCATGCTATCGTGTACTTAAAATTCAAAAGTTTACCCGCCTCGTCTTTCCATTTGTGTGCCTATCTGCGATGATGGCGTAACACGAAAACATGCCTCTTGAATGTCCTATAGGCTATAATATCTCCGGAGGGGGAGAAAAGAAGTCGACAAGCGCATAATGATCGCGTGTCGCGAGTGTACGACACATGGCACACTAGCAATCGTAGCCCGTCCTTATCGGCCCGGTGCATTTGTAAACGTTGTCGTACTTCCGTGTTTCTTTCGACACTCAGAAAACGGCGCCTTGGAGACTCCGCCGGTACCGAGCTCATTCCATGCCGTGCGGGTCATAGTGATGGCGTCCTGCGCGAAAGGCCCCTTGAGCCGCGCCACCTCTCGGGCTTGACCGCGTTTCATTTTTATAGTCGTCGGGAGTAGGCTCACCAAGACCGCGGAACCCGATACGTACGAGTGCGATCACCGCAGTGCACTGATTACCGGTTGGACAGATAACCATCGTGACCCCATATTTCAATGTGCTCGAATGGATTAACCCCAAACTTATATCGTGCTCACAGGGAAGAAAAAGGATCATCCCTGCTTTTCAGGAAACAAGAAAGCTGAGAAGTAATAAATTTGCAGTGAAACAATGTTATTCAATGTAAAGGTTATTGTAATTCTCACTCAACGTTTGCAAAGTCACTTTTAGATTAGATGCTGTTTAAGGCCTACTTTTCCGCCCTATACAAGGGTTATTGCGAGACTTTTATTGCAACAATCAATGCTAATATACGAGCGTTTACTTGTAATGCTGCTTGTGATATGCTGGTTCCTGATGAATAAGGAAGTACAGTGCTGTTTTCAGCCTTACTGGTGGGAGCACGTGTTAGCGCCAATGGCTGCAATGTCTCTGTGACGGATAACAGCAACTATAAGGTCGGGTGCTAAACAGAAAGGTTGAGCGCCCAACCTCTCTGCTTCATACTTCTTTCTCGAGTCTTTATTTCATATTTGTCGCTAATATTTCTCTCTTTCTTGTCAACTAACTCGTTCAGCAAGAAGTCTTCCTTAACAGCGACTACAATGTGAGGCTTTACTGCATAGCATAACGCACCTGTGAAATATGTGGGGTCTTTCGGATTATATTGGGAAGACGCTATAGCATGCGTTCCATTTATTCAGTGATGTAAACGGTGCGTTAAAAACATAGAAGAAATTGACAGCGAAGCGTCTGTACGATTGATTGATTGATTGATTGATTGATTGATTGATTGATTGATTGATTGATTGATTGATTGATTGATTGATTGATATGTGGGGCTTAACGTTCCAGAACCACCATATGATTATGAGAGACGCTGTAGTAGAGGGCTCCGGAAATTTCGACCTTCTGGGGTTCTCTAACGTGCACCCAAATCTAAGCACACAGGCCTACAGCATTTCCGCCTCCATTGAAAATGCAGCCGCCGCAGCCCGGATTCAATCCCGTGACCTGCAGGTCAGCAGCCGAGTATCTTAGTCACAAGACCACCGCGGCGGGGCCGTACGATGGCACTTGCTTACGCAAACTATGTTTTGTTTAACATTCATGAAAAATAAAAGTAGAGTACTTGTTACGACTTCATTTGAGTTCTGACTTATCACATTAAAGATACCCGCTAAATTTATATTGAAGAGTCACCCCTCTCACTTCACTCGGACGCTAGTGCAAGATGATTTACAAAGAGAACTGAGGTGTAACTTTAAAGAATCATGCAAGCGACTGGTCAAGACACCAAGAAGATTAAGCGTGATCTTTATTCATCTTAGAGTGTAAGTTAGAAGACGTAACCCGATATACGGAATGCGTGAGCACATATACTACATAGGAAAATGAATGTATGTAACATGTGCAATAGCACGCTGAGGACCGATGTGCATGAAATTTCGAAAATATCAGCATTATGTGGTGGAGGGAACTATTAAGTTCACTAAGCCCAGCCTCTGACGGTGTATAATCTGACAGCAACCCTGACATGCTTGGTGCTGTTTCTTTCGTTGCAGGTTTCCATGTGACTCCCAAGTTGCACCTGATCTGCCCCGAAAGCTGCATTCTCATCGTGATCGGTGTGGTGATTGGGCTGCTGCTCTTCTACACGGGCCTGACGTCAGTGGGGCCGCTGACGCCGGACGTGTTCTTCCTGTTCATGTTGCCGCCCATCGTGCTGGACGCAGGCTACTACATGCCCAACCGTTCTTTCTTTGACAACTTGGGGTCGATTATGACGTACGCCGTGCTGGGGACTGTGTGGAATGCGCTTACCATCGGCCTCTGCTTGTGGGCGGTGGGCCTGACCGGCCTGTACGGCACGTCAGTGCCCCTTCTGGACGCACTACTTTTCAGTTCCATCATCTCAGCCGTAGACCCGGTGGCCGTGCTGGCCGTCTTCGAGGAGATCCACGTCAACGACGTCCTCTACATTCTCGTCTTTGGTGAAAGCCTGCTCAACGACGCCGTCACAGTGGTCAGTGAGAGCTGCACATTCTAGCCACGTAGCGATAAATATCCCGAAAAGCTCTCTTACCTGTCTTCTTCTCAATGGAAGAGATGCGGCAAGAGTTGTTGTTGACCTACCCGACTGTAAATGCACGTTTAAGGATTGCTTATACGCACCGCTACGACTCTTCTCGCATAAGTTGGAACTGTTAGTTTATGAACTGAATGACTGCATTCCTAATTGAATTGGTTTCATTTTTGTGTACTCATGGCTTTCATTCTGAAATAGTTGTCATTGATATAACTAGAAATAAGAAATTATGGAGAGAGCTAGGGACGGGAGGTAAACCAAAATGTAATGTCCAGTTCGTTACTGTGTGCGGATGAAGGATAGTGGGTGAGACAGAGATATAATGTAATGAACAGAGAGACAGAGAGATGCTGTATTCGACACAAGTGATAACAAGTCAGTGGTAAAGCCGTTTGCGCATGCTAGTATTGTCCCTTAGCGTAACAACGGCTTGAATACCCTCTGCGGCAATGGCTAACTGCCTACAAAACAACGATCAGTCAGACAATCCCTAGTTCGGCAAATTCACACACGCAATAAGCAGTGGAATAACTTCAATGAGAACTTCAAATTTCACCTCCAATTTACATATAGAATGTATTGTATAGGTATTTAAGGTAAATTTCAAGGTAACATGCCGTACAAAGTCTACTCAACTCTCGTGCTTTTCCTTTTCCCCCCTATTTCTCTCTCCAGAGCATTGAACAGCAGCAATGGTTCAGTGGCTATCGCGATCTGCTCATCAGTATTCGGTCGCGGGTTCGGCTCACGTTCATGTACTTATATTTATATTTTGGTGCACGTTTAGAAACCATAAATTGCCAAAACTGATTCGTTATCCTCCATTATACTTCACCTCTACAAGCCACGGGGTTCTTTGGGGACATAAGGTGCAATTATTCTATCCTTTTTCATGTAGTATGTAGATAGCATGCGTACAACAGATTTTTTTCTTCCGAAATAAAAAGAATCAAATTATTTTTATATCTCCAAGGTTGTATAAATTATACTTGTATACCTTACTCGTTCCGTGACGTTCATATTAGGGCCGTAGACGAGAGGGTCAACCCCCCCCCCTTAATTTTTCAAGTTTTTTTTTGCTTATATATACATGCACATGCACAAACGCACACACGAACGTACATAAAGTATGGTTGAACACCCCCGACAAAATTTCTGGCTACATCCCTGTTTCTTATTAGAAGCAATAAATAGTGGGACATTATGCCGTTGTGACCATCATTTTCACGTTTCACGAAACGAGCTTGGTATGTGAGTCGATATCATAATGGTAATCATGGGAATCGCCTCGTTTTGTGAGCCCTGCATTCTTGTGAGTCTGGGGCTCTTCGTATTTCCCCAAAACAAGAGAACAAAACGGAGGGAAATTTCCCCCAAACAGAGGAGGAGAAATTATTTATTTATAAGGCGTTACATTTTTTTACGGCATGCAGAAAATTTTGTCGGGACCATGAAGCAGCGAAATTCGTACCTAAATATTAATTATGGGAATTGCACGACATGACATGTGCGCAACCAATTCGACCTCCAATGAGCTGGTGCCATCTCTGCAGATTTACATTTCGGTGGTTTTACGTTATCGCGCGATAAAACAGTGCAGTGAAATACGGTCAAGTTCCAGCTTCGTTTGCACATAACATTCACGCAATCCTCTTCATCTGCGGCCACAAGTCATCCGTGGCCGTGTATATAACCCCGACGTTCAAGGGTCAGTCAGTGTGTCACCGTGCCACCATTTTTTTTTTTTTTGGTGGCACGGTTTGGGAACGGTTTGGGCACGTGGCACGGTTTGGGTGGCACGGTTTTGGCACGGTTTGAGCACAGTTTGGGCACGGTTTGGGCACAAAACGATAAGACAAGGGCCGTATGTGCGCAGGTGCTGTACCGCATGTTCGAGGGCTACACGGACATGGGCACGGAGAACATAATACCGACTGACTACGTGTATGGCGTGGCCTCCTTCTTCGTGGTGGCGCTGGGTGGCACGGCCGTCGGCATCCTCTGGGGCCTGGTGGCTGCCTTCGTGTCGCGCTTCACGCACCACGTGCGCGCCATCGAGCCCCTGTTCGTCTTCATCCTGGGCTACCTGTCCTACCTCAGCGCCGAGCTGTTCCACCTGTCTGGAATTCTCGCGTGAGTCATCATTCCACGCCCCCCTTAGCCCCTGCCTCGTGTACCTGGCTTGCGTTATTTAGACGGTGCAGGTAATCAGCGTAAGTTATTGTGCTTAGCATTCATGCGTGCACGTTGTGCTTCGCAGTTCAGGCGCCTTGCTACAAACAGCGGGCAAGAAAACAATGCACTAGACAAAAGGAAATGCCCAAACACCGCGCTAATGTTCGATTCCGGCCTTTGGTTTCATTCTGCGAAAGGCGTCTACTTAGCAGCTGCATATATTAGGAACGCCATGAAACAGCGCGTTAACAAGAACGTTCTTTATTCTTTGTTGCATCAAACATCTAGTGCCACTTCAAACGGGATTTCTATAGAATGTGCACCGGCTGGTCAGATTTGAGATACCAGGTCGTCTTTTTCCTGGAGTGCCAAACAATAAGAACGAAAGTTTACAACGTAGCCGCATAATCAAGCATGTGTCGTTAGACTGCATCGAGCTTCCAGATTCCAAAATGCTCAACAAGGCTATAAGAAAAGCCGAATCTCTCGACTGTGACTTCAATTCATTTTTGTGCAAACGCAGGTTGACCTTCTGTGGCCTGACAATGAAAAACTACGTCGAGGAGAACATTTCTCAGAAGTCTCACACCACGCTAAAATATGGAATGAAGATGTTAGCCAACTGCTCGGAGACGATCATATTCATGTTCCTCGGTGTATCGACGGTGAACGACATCCACAGATGGAACACATGGTTCGTCATCCTCACCATAGTCTTCATCACCGTCTTTCGATCTGTAGGTAAGACACTTCCTCCAGTGCTTGTCGACATTCTAGCACTTCACGAAATTGTTCGTGAATTTTTTAAAAATAATCGTACGTTATTGTCTCGACCTCTCGGTGTTTTCTTCTTTGTTTTTTTATTTTACTTTTTTTCTTTTTCTGGGCATCTATATACTCATGAATGAAGTGAACAACATCGCTGACACAAGCCAACTAATATAAGCAAAGTGCTTCAAACTGTCACATCGTTGCAAGCTAAAATACGGGAAGTGTTCTGGAAGTAAGGGCCGTTTGAATATATCTAACTTCTGAAAGATCAGAAATAATTTATACACGCGCAGGGATACGTGCTACTTGCTTTAGCACGCAGTAATGTTATTGAACGGATACCATAGTTGTTCGCCTTTCAGTTAATTCAGACGACGAGTATAACTTGTCACTCCCGCCAGTTGCTAAGTGCGTGCTGTAGTTCCACTTTTTGTGGACGAAATGACCATCAGCAGCCGAAAATCTGGTTTTCAGACTCACAGCGAACAAACGAAGTGAATGTTACCCGCTGATTTCGCAGCTTCAAAAAATGGCTGCAGAAACGTGCATAAAGAAAAGAGCTGCGGCAAGCCCAGAATCCACATCGCTGAAATCATTGAATAAGGGAAGAAAAAACTGTGACTTGATCGACGACTGACGATAAGTGTTCTTACTGACGGATTTCTTTCCGTTGTACGCTCCACTAATAACTAAACTATATATATATATATATATATATATATATAGATATTGCGAACTGTATGCAACATGGGCTCCGAAAATTCTTAACGACCAGCGCACAAAGGAAATAATGTCAAACGGACGACTAGATTTTTTTTCATTGCTATCGACAAAATAGGCTAGGATATGACGGTATATTACATTAATGCAAATAACAAAGAAGAAATTAAAAGTCAATACGGTGGCACTATTCCTCTTCACCGAAACATTAATAAAAGAAACTTCAGTTGTCGATTGGTTCAATTCCTGGGCGGGGAAATTCAACGATGGCATGGGACTTAACGTATCCAGCAACTCAAGCTATGAGAGACACGAATTGCAGTGCAGAGGGAATAAAAAAAATCTAGTACAGCGTTGAGAATGAGCTCAGAAGTGCACGCAACTTTGAAAAAAAAAGGTTTGGACCAAGGTAAAACCACCTAAATAAACCTTTTACTAAGGCGACCTTTTTTTACAGCCAAATGGTCATTCTTTAATAAAGTCCTTTCTATTTGTTCTTTTTTAGGGGGGGGGGGGGGTTGCTGTGAAATCCCTCGGTGAATCAGATTAAGCCACCCTCATGCGAAACACACAAGCGCCTATAATGGTAGCGCTTAGGAACGTAGAACCGCTTTTTACGGTGACACTTGTAAGACAAGAAAAGCATGTTGACGCTGAACTAGGAGAGCTATGTTTGCTTGGGACGACCGTGAAAGGCCGTCAAGGAAAAACTTTTTTCTTTGATCTAAGGGAGCCAACGACAAATTCAGGGTGCCTGTTTTCGGCTTCAATATACGGTACATTTACTTCATTTTAACATATTCTCGTAGTCGTATTCAGAGCACTGTCTCCGAAGTATTTCTTGCGCCGTTAAAGTTTGAATGGAATGAAGGGCTTGTGAAGAATCCAGCTTCACTAACCGCGAACTGTTTCTTCGTTTGCATAGGTGCGTGCATTGACACCCAGCTTATTTTGGATTTCAGTGTATGTTCGTATCAACTAGAGCGTGAATCTGCGTGAACAAGTGGTAGTGAAGCACTGCGTGTTTCTTTTCTCGAGCAAGCATGCCGTCAGTGACTACGTTAATATGCATCCGGCATGGTCGGTAAACAGTTGGGCCATGAAATATTTCGTGACGCTCAGTATTTTCTTAGCTACAACAGGTGCACCATTTCAACCAAGCAACCTTACAGTTTTTCGCTAATACGCGACTAACCAGACCAGAGGTGAACATGACAAGACGTCTGATTTTTTACGTACGTTGTGCCTAATTGCAAAATAGCTGCAAATGAGACAACGGCAAGAAAACTAATACGGCACAGTTAGGCTTATATATTCCCGTTATGTAACGTGTATTTTCTCCTTTTGCACTGCTCTTACTGTCATTCCATAAATTGTGCAAAGACGTCCGCGACGACGCGACCTATTGTCTTTTGTGCAGGAGTGATTCTGCTGACGTGGCCAATCAACCGGTTCCGCGTACATACACTCAACAAGGTGGATCAGTTCATCATGGCGTACGGAGGGCTACGGGGAGCCGTGGCCTTTGCCCTAGTGCTGGTCGTCAACGAGGACGTCATACCAACAAAGAAGATGCTTGTGACGACCACCATAGCAGTCATTTACTTCACCGTGTTCGTACAGGTGAGGCACCTCTGGCGGAGTCCACATTGCCACGACCCGGTGCCAAGTGGAGAAGGGCGAAATCACTTATAACAATCATACACGAGCCCTGAAAAGAACATACTGCATTACCTCGCACAGAACGGTGACATGTTCTTAACTAGCTCTTACCTCATGGAGTTTACTGAAGTCAAATTCATCTATTCTAGTGTTTGCGCGTTACGCAACTATGCTGTCTTCGTAATAGAAGGAAAACTGCTCTAGACCAAAGGCAAAACGGGTTTTCTTCTTCTTGTAGGGGATGACAATTGGACCTCTAGTGCGCCTGCTCAATGTGCCACGAAGTGTCAAGGGACAGATGTCTATGAACGAAAGGCTGCACACAAGAGTAAGCATCGCACGCTACCTCTTTATATATTGACTGGCACGGTATAGCTACTGAGCCTTCAGTTATGTGTGGTAACAAAAGCTGTACTACTTTCATGTT
Organism: Rhipicephalus annulatus; assembly: GCA_013436015.1. Classification (NCBI taxonomy): domain Eukaryota; kingdom Metazoa; phylum Arthropoda; class Arachnida; order Ixodida; family Ixodidae; genus Rhipicephalus; species Rhipicephalus annulatus. The sequence goes on from WOVY01002822.1 coordinate 373,569, forward strand.
GCAGTTAATGGACCACTTAATGGCTGGCCTAGAAGATGTGACGGGGCAGTTCATGGGCAACTACAAAATACGAGACAAGTAAGTAGGGCTCACTAGCCAGCGCATTATAAAATGTATTGGTTACGCACACGTTGTGTTCATGCTTATAAGCATTCCCAATGACCGTTCACGCTGTAGCCAATAGCTTGTATTGTTCTTGATTTCTGATATTTACGAGGTTTCGTGCTAACTAGCCCAACTTTATAATGCGTGCTATATTTTGTGCACGGAGGCAGGAATTGTTGCTGATAAATTTAGCAGCGATAGTGGCGGCAACAGAAAACCACCGAACCATGTATTGACACCCAGCAAACCATTGTGTCGCAATCCTTAAGTCGTCAAAAAAAAAAAACTACGCTCTACAAACCACCCGTAATCTTGAATGTAGGTGGTACCGTATCTATGAATGGGCACCACCTTTTAAATAAATAAATGGGGCCCTCTTCCCATTTTTTTATTTATTTCCTGTAATCGTTTGCACTTTTGCTTGATATTTAATGGCGAAATCAATTCAATGTATTTTATACATAACTAAACCATTGCGAGAACCCTTCACAGTGTCGTTCCATCTGCTTTCAAGAAGTATTTCTGGTGTTTTTATGCTTGCGGGTAGTGGCCTGTTGTGCGCAGAGCAGCGCGATCTCAATGTGCAGTGTCGATTGGCCTGTTGGCTTACAGCGCGTGTTGGCTGTCGCGCAGATTCAAGTACTACAACAATCGTTTTCTGAGGCCGATGCTGCTCAAGGACCACAGCATACGCGAACCTAAGATCATCGAAACGTACTCCAAGCTGAACCTTGCCGACGCAATGAACTTGCTGAAGAACAACAACAGCCTGGTGCCTGTCATGAATGGTGAAAATGGCGTGTCCCTAGCTTCACTCTTCCGAAGCTACACACAGACCAACCTGAGCAAGGGCGCCGCGTCGGCCAGCGGCGACACGTTGCGCGAGCTCGACCTGCCGGTCGACCGGTCGGCCACCGTGCTCAACTTCGACATGAACGAACTGCAGTATTCGCCCAGCAGCAAGGACTACGCAGACGCCCAGCTGCACCACATACTGTCGGACTCAATGTTCAAGCCATCTAGGAAGGTGAGCGCCAGCCGTCGGACGTGGCTACAAGCTGAGGCAGCAAAGCAACTTTTCAGAAATTTATTTTAATTGATACCTGTATTGGCAATGCTTTTATCTGAATATGTGACCAAAGCATGTTTTATATATGTAATGTAAAACTAAAAGCTGCTAGGCTCTAAAGACCAGTTTTGAGCTCGTTTTTCGGCAACACCGGGGAGATCACTTAAAAATGATTGCATCTCAAATGGAGGAAAATCTCCGGCTAGAAAAACACGCTATTCTAATCCGCACTGATTCAGACATGAATTATCAGGGACAAAAATTGTATCTTCCTGATGCTTTCTTTCTTTTACTGATTAAGCGAAACCTGTCTGAGCTCAAGTAGAATTCGTCAAAACACAAAAGGAAGTTGTGAATGTTCAACGTACGCCTCTTTATTTAAAGATCGATCAATATTTTATATAGTCAAGTTGATCCTGAGAAAGTATGCGTTTCAAATCACAAGTGAAATTGACACACTTTTCCGCCTGTCGGTAGACATTCACGCTGGCCTCAAAATCAACTCTGTGTAAAAACTTTTGAGCGTGATACTTCTCTCAGGTCTCTCTTTTTATTACTTTTATATTTGTGAGCAAATATGGCAAATAAGCGAGTGAGTGAGTGAATTCAACAGCGAAAATATTGCATGTACCCCAACACCGCACAAAGGAAAGAAATGAGAAGAGGCAACTGTTATTCAGGCCGACATACGGCTGAATTGTCTATCCTGAGTCAAAGATTTATTTTAACATGATGTATCATGAAAACTTCAAAAAATTGGGGCTACACCTTTCAAGCAGTCATGTACTCTCGCAAGCATTCAAACAGCACTTCCAGTTGCGTATACTTGTAGTCATATCCTAGGATGTACACCTGAAGTATTTTTTTTTTTTATTTCACGTGCCCGTCATGTACTGTGCTGCAACAGGGGCAACTAAGGGTTCGGTAAAACGTTTCATATTTTCCAAAATGCTACGCGACATGGTTATGTCAACATCACCCCTGTGCCGCGACACAAAATTATTAATTGAAGGCTCGTAAATACGACCTACGTGTCAGCCGGGAACATTTTTGAGCAGGTGTAGCAGACGCGATGACAAACATGAGCGCTTCGTAAAAGCTTCTAGCTGGAACTTCTAGGAATCGGTATACATCTACGCACGAGCTGAAGGTATACAAGTAACGTCGCTTTCCCCATACAGCATTCTCAAAATTCATCTCATCATTGCAATTAGTTTTTTATGGTTTGAATGGTGGTTGTACATGCAACATTTAATTTGTTTTTCCTGACAATTATAAATTGTACAGTATTATGACTGCGCCGATTTTACTGGCTTGGTAATCTGATGCTCTGCGACTGGTTCGTACTAAACCTTCCGAAATCACTTGAGCGGATTCTTCACAGGTAAATGGGAACGTCGCTGATCGTGCTGGAACTGTATAACAATCGCCTTTACGCGCAGTCACGACGAGCGTATAGCAAATGTTCCTACCGTGATCCGCTGCGGTACTTGGCGGCTCATGTCGAATGTGTTTGTCGCTCGCGTAAACTGTGGTCGATGTGTGCCGTGCGGAACATTGTCTCACATGCCGTTTGCCTATACCACAGGCACGGCTAGGTGGTGCGAGTGCGGAATCTCATGCTCGCGTCGTTCGCAGGTCAAGCGGCTGTACCGGGACCGTGTGGACGGAACTGAGGACCACCCGCCCTTCCACCACCACATGCGCATGCAAATCCGCACCTTCTTGGGAGAGGAGAGACGACGCATGCGCAAGGCCCGCAATGGCCGCCTGCCGCGCCACGATGGCAACGATGGAGCTCCGCTCACTTGCCGACACGCGCGCGAGCCTCGCAAGATTCCTAATGGAGGTACGTGGTTCGACTCTCAAAAGACGACATTTGCAGGCCATTGCGACGTTGCAGAAGTTTTAGTGGGCAACTGGTGTCGTTTTCTGGGAGTCCTTGGTATAGAGACCCGTGTATTGTGCCATGTCAGTGCACGTTCAAGAACACCAGATGGTCGAAATTTTCAAAGCCACCTCTACGGCGTGTCCCATGATCATATTGTTGTTTCGGCCCCAGATACTGTGAGCGGCCTTTGAGATACAGATACAGACCAGCACGCTCCTAACACCGCACAACCTCAATGTATATGTGGCTTAGTATCAAACTGCCACCTCTAAACACACGTAGAGTTGAGTGGCAAGTGTCAGCTTTTGGCGCAGGGTGCCACAATGGAACATTGAATAATGCCTCAGTCACGTTCGGCTTCCTGACAGTGCCCCCACATGTTATCAATTTTCTAGTTATTTATATTGAATAACGTATCGCTAAAATGAGTACCTACTTGTATAACAGCAATATCAATCACAGTAATTGGAAAAGACGTCACATGCTTTACATCGTCAAGATGGTGAGAGAGAGGCCGGCGTTGGTGAAGACAGCGGGCGGGGTTCAACGCCAGGATTGACAAAAAAGCAGCTTTTCTGTGATCAACTGCCAGGCTCTCCTACTGTGATCGAACAGCTGAATAGAAAGAGCTGACCGCACGAGAGGTCTGATTATACATTACGCAGCAATTTAGCACACTCATAAGTGCTAAGCATGACTGATGGGCGTATTTTTGGCAGGTCGGAATATTTAATTTACCATCCGATAATTTACGAGCACATAGTTAGAAGGTGATACCCCGTATATACTCGTGTAAGGGCCGCCCTCGTGTAAGGGCCGCACCCCAACTTTGAAAGCGGATATTTCGAAAAAAAAAAAAACAAAAGTTCAAAATGTCCCGCCAGAAAAGTGTAGTTAGTTCATTTACAGCCAGATGGCGCTGCACGCTTTTCCGCTTTTATTCTACTTCCGCCGACGCGCCGACCACGCTGTTGACAGCGCGCCGCCATATTTGCCTTGTGCGGCCTCTTTGTTGGCATCGTTCCTAGCATCGTGTCGATACGTTGGCAGCGCGACTTCAGATCGGTGTCGTCGGTGTCACTTTGTTGGTTGTAGTGAACCCTGCAGAAGCCAGCGCACGTGACGGACGATGGGCCGGCATCTGAGATCATTCACTGCAGCATTTAAGCTGCAAGTGATTGACTATGCCGAGGAGCACGGGAAGCGGGAAGCTGGACGAAAGTACGACGTCGATGAGAAGCGCGTGCGTTACTGGATGAATCAGAAAGATGCCCTCGCCGCTACTAACAGGAGCCGAAAGGCGTTTCGCGGGAAAAAGTGCAAGTACCCGCAACTCGAAAGCGAGCTCGTCAACTACGTCGTCGACACACGAAGGGACGGCTACGCCGTATCGACTGACATGATACGCGTCAAAGCCCTCAGCATCGCTCGCCACATGGAAATACCCCCGGCACAATTCAAGGCAAGTCGGGGCTGGGCTACGCGGTTTATGAACCGTAACCAGCTTTCTATTCGGCGCCGAACGACGATTTGCCAAAAACTGCCGCGCGAGTACGAAGACCACGTCATTAAGTTTCATCGCTTCGTGAATGCTCTCAGGAGGGAGCATGAATACGACCTGTCCCAAATTGGGAATGCGGACCAGACACCTGTGTGGTTCGATGCACCGGAAAGCACCACAGTGGATTTAAAAGGTGCGAAAAGTGTGTCTGTGCGCACGACTGGTGCAGAACGCCAAAGGTGCACTGTGATGTTGTGCATCACGGCAGACGGCAGGAGGCTTCCGCCGTACGTCGTATTTAAAAGGAAGACTCTCCCAAAAGAGAAGTTCCCTCAGGGAATCGTCGTACGTGCGCAAGAGAAGGGCTGGATGTCCGAGGAACTGGTCGTTGACTGGATTAAGACCGTCTGGGCAAACAGACCTGGAGGGCTGTTACAACGGAAAGCCCTCCTTGTTTTGGACAGCTTTAGGGGCCACTTGACCGACCGCGTCAAGAACCGAGTTGCCGCAACTCGTACGGACTTGGCCGTCATTCCCGGTGGCCTGACGAGTGTGCTGCAGCCGCTCGACGTATGCGTCAACAGACCATTCAAAGTGGAATTTCGCCGATGTTACTCTGAATGGATGGCTGGAGGCGTCCACGAGAAGACCCCTACAGGACGGCTGAAGCGGGCGTCGCTCCAACAGGTGTGTGAATGGATTTTGAATGCGTGGCGTGCCATGTCAGTAGAAGTAGTTGCTAAAAGCTTCAAGGTAACGGGAATTTCGAACTCCATGAACGGCACCGAAGATGACCGTCTCTGGGAAGACGCGGACGCCGAGGCGAGCTCCTCCGAGAACGAGGACAGCGAAATGGAATCCGAATAAAAACATTTCTGGCATGTCATTTGTGACTCTTGCACTCTGCTACTGTTGCATAAACAGTACAGACCTTTGGCCTGTACTGCCTGTACTAAATCGGCCTGATTCGTGTAAGGGCCGCACCTAGCAAAATTTTCGAAAAAAAGTGCGGCCCTTACACGAGTATATACGGTAAGCCTATACACAGGATGTGGGTTTGGTCTGGCTGACGAATGATGTATGTCAACGAAGATGATCTGAAGTTACAGATTGTGAATTAAAAAAAAATGGCAGAAGTCAAAAGCAAAAAAAATAGTGATATGGTTTTTATACAATAAAAAAGAAGTAGGACATTTTTCTTCGTGCTGGCGTTCACGTAGATCGAACTGTGAATGTAAACCTTGTCTCGTTTGTGTAAGAAATCTATACATTCACGCCAAGTTGAGCAGTCTGCCTACATCGATCTCGGAGTAATCCGTTCAGCAAACATTCAGCATAACCATCCTTATAACGATTGTTCTATTTCAGATAAACCACAGCTACGCTTCAGTCTTCCGATGAACGGTGACTGTTCGCTTAACGTGGACTGCCACAAGGTTACGGCGCCGGGCAATGGGACGACGAAACCTGAGATAAACTCGAGCCTGCAGCAAGCCGGGGACGATGAAGGCATCGTCTTTGTGGCCCGTCCGACAGACGAAACGGCTCTCAAAGGTCAGTTCATCAAACTAGTATCTTTATGACAAATGTAAACGCTGGGCGAGATGGTCCGTTGCATTTCGTTCTAGCACTCTCATCCGACGGACTTATATAAAAGACGTGGCTTCTGAAATGGAGATAGTAGAAATGCAGGTTAGTGCTGGCGTTGGCCTGACAATCTGGTCAAGTGATTCTTTTCCTGTAAACCTCTTGTTTTGTTACTGTGGTACCTCGCTCATGTCACATAAGACACGAGCATGTCACGATATCGCCGAGACAAAATATATTAGGGGAGCAGAGTGCATCTCTCTCTTCCAACAAACACATCTCATAAAGGCGAACTGCAACAAACTTTCGATTAGGCTGCATTGATTGAATGCAAATGAATAGTAGCTATCTTGAATGCTCCAGAGTGACAACTATCAATTTTTTATATGGCGCTAAGCAAATGATGCGTACATGTGTTGGACGTATTTGGCGAAAGCGCCGGCATGTTTACTCCTGGATTTTTTAGCGTACGGCTCACAACTGCAGAAGCATCATAATCTCTAAGGCCTTCTCAAGGAGCCACGCTTACTAGGTCATCTGCTGGGGCAAGTGGTAGAGCGCTTTATTTTTTGTTGTTTTTTAATGTAGAAGCTTCTGTAAATGTAGAATAATCGTAATTATGTCTTATTCTCGGTAAAAAACTTGGTTGTATTAGACTTCAATGAAGTAATTGTCCCAAGAGCGGCCAGGTTTAACCTGACCATCCCCGAGTGGGCCTAGCCAGGTGACGTCCAGTCAATCCATGCCTATATTAAGCCTAATAAAGTTCATGATTAAAAAACACAGCGCAAACAACGGCAGGAAGAAAGGAAGAGACAGGACAGACCTGTCTCTTCCTTTCTTCCTGCCGTTGTTTGCGCTGTGTTTTTTAATCATGTATTTGAACCAACTCGCCCAAGCTTTAACCTTAGCTAATAAAGTTGTTTGACTCACTCACTCACTCCTGATGGTTTTACCTCTTGTAAATGTAAATGCATAAATGTAAATGCAATAAAAATATTTTCGTGCGCGAGTTCATCAGTCAAATTCTGGCACTTGCAAAAGATTATCATCAGCTGCTGCCACGATGTGCATGTCAGCTCCTTCAACATTGCAGTGAACGTATTTACTTCATGCACATAAGAAGTAATTTGGTTCTCATAGCGCCTATTTTTCTGTTTCTTTGTAGCTTTGCTTTGCATATTTCTCATCCTTTGACGGCAATTTACTGTCCTACATTTTTTATAGGCAATTTCAGGCTGCTATCAGAGTCAGTTAATAGGTGATGACTATAGGCAGCGAGACTGCATGCAGCGTGTTGTTTGTATTCATATGTAGTACTGCACATTTCCTTGACCTGTCCACGCGACGCTCATCTGCGCTGTACTATGAGCGCTACTGTATTGCACTAGCTGCTGCCTTGACCTAGAGAAGTCCAGTTGACAAAACGCTAGCTCCGGCGGCGTCCCCTGTTGATCGCTTATCACTACGTTTCTGGGTATTTCAAATCACAGAAGTAGAATATATATACGCGAGGCATGCAATTGAGCTTTCAATTGCTGAAAAACGTCCGCCGTGGTGGAGCAGTGGTTAAGGTTCTCCGCTGCTGACCCGAAGTTTGCGGGAGCGATCCATGGTCATTGCATTCGATGGAGGCGAAATGGTGAAGGCCTGTGTACTGTGTGACGCCGGTGCACGTTAAAGAACACCAGATGGTCAAACTTTCCGGAGCCCTCCACTACGGCGTCTGTCAAAATCATATCGTGCTTTTGAGACATAAAACCCCACTTACTATATTATTATTATTATTATTATTATTATTATTATTATTATTATTATTATTATTAAGTTCGACACATAGTCCCGAGCTGAAACCTTCACTGTATATTTTATGAGCTGCTCGAGCTTCACGCATTCTCGCGGCTTGCACGGCAGAATGATCAGTGGCGTTGTATACAAACAAGTTGATAATATTATTGCTGAAACGGCAGAAGTTAAGCATTAAATGCGGCTCTGTAAACTCCGTGATGCAAAAAGTTCCTTTGATGTTGCACAGCCGTAAGCGTGCGCGGTCATTTCTGCGCAGGCTCTCCGCGGTCGTATTCGCCTCCTCCAGCAGCAGAGGCTCTGACGGAGACCGAGACCACACTCCCCTGGAAGCGCGACGACGTTCCTGACGCGGCGGGAGTGCGCGCCCGCTGCGGCAGCGGTGACGGCGGCGTCCGCCAGCGGGAGTTCCCGTCATGGATCGACAATCGCGAATACATCGCTTACCAGTCACCCACGTCCACGATTCTCGGTCGGCTGGATCGCCACAAGCGCTCAACTCCGGATGTTTTCGAGGTGTTCCAGCTCAAGTCGTCGGGCGTGCCGGTCGCCCCGATGGAAGAGGTGACCGAGGAGGACCAAGACGGCGCTTCCCCGGATATCGCCGGCGTCCCGTCGGAGCTCGAGCTTGCGCAGGCGCCATCGCAGGGAGAGGGCGCTGAAGGAGGCGGCGAAGAAGGCCCGCCCTCTACAACGTCGACAGAACCACTAGCTCCGACTTCTCGCTGGGAAGAGACAGTCATTGACTTAGAGAGCGATGATTCTGATAGCGGTGGCTCGAGGCATGTGCGGCTGTGATGTGGACGGAGTTGTTGATGTTCCTGTGACCCGTGGCCACCACAGGCCACCCCGGTGGACAAGGTGTCTTGCTGTAGTGGCCCGAGGGCGAGATACAGCAAATGATGACAGTGCTTCTCTCCGTGCGTGACAACCTGTGCTCGGTTTTACCATATTCAGTGACAAAGTGAGCATTCGACAGACACCACCCATGGCAAGCTACGATGTTCATGATGATGATGATGTGGCTTCAGTCGTATGAAGCATCGGCACATTGAACTGATATACACTTCGTGTGCGTTGTCTATATAGCTGTTTTAGCCTGGCTGTGTGAATAGCTACCAGATGTGGGATTCATTCTAGCCGTTTCGGATATTTGGCTTTCGTAAATCTTTTGCGTGGATCACGTGAGACAAGACTCCTGCCAGAAAGTTTTACGAAAGTTGTTTTCGCTGTCCGCTGTCATAATTCATTGTAGCGGCCAACGAAACGTCAAATTGACAAAAAGTTACACTTTATACAAGTAATTTTGTGATGTGTCATATTGCTGAAATCTTTTTTTAGCCTGTGACAACACGTGATTTAGCGATTCGTAATGATAGCTGGTGTTTTCAGTTTACGAGAACACGCGGGATCTCTGGTGAAGATGCATTTAGGAGGAGTTGTGTTCTTTCTTTTAAGCTTTGTACATACGAGCATACGCAAATGTGTGCTTACAGCAGGTGTAAAACCATGCCGCACAGAAATGACTGGCGGCCGTGAGGAAGCTGCAGCGTCTAGAAAGTACGTAATGCAGACTTTCTCAGTGCTACATGGATCGCCTGCTTCATTTCTTGAGTAACGTAATTTAACAGAATGCTTGTTTAGTAGGAGGCCTTGACACTCAGGAAAAACAGATGCAGTAATCACACTGCAAGAGAAATAGCTTCGCTGTAATCTTCGCGAAGACTGGTTAGGCAGTGGGAACTTCAGCGAATCCTCTAATAGCAACGATAAGTTGCCATGTCTTTTCTGAGATGTTTGAGATGTGTAAGACAACGGAGCATTACGCATTTATCGCTTATTTCTTCACAAACACTTCCTAGCTTGTAAAAGCTTATGCTGTGGCTTACAGCGAGAGCGATGCAAGGCTGATACCCATAGTTTACCTTCCCAATATATTGGTAGATGTCCACACGTCAAGAAAGTTCTCTTCTACAGGGTAGAGCACACGTCGCAATCCGAAAACTTGTGGTTGTTACTTCATGGCGTAAGGCAAATAGTGCTGTTGTTGCAAACAAGTACAATCCAACACCACTTCAAGAAATAAATCGAACTCCTCAAGTTTCGCTACCTTGTAGCATACATGTACTGTCAGAACCAAAGCTTTTGAGACATCATACCATCACAGTTTATTCTTAATATCCCTGCACCAGTGTATTGGTGACAATGTTTCTAGGTAACAGTAGATTACACGTCCTAAAGTACATAGCGTCCAATTATAATCCGCCAGTGACGTCCCGGTAGTGTGACATAGAAAAGCAAGAATGAATTCGTTTTCTTGTTCTCTTTGTATTTAGACATAGCGACCTGCGTCACGCATGTATATCGTATCACCCCCGTAACGGAGACGACATCAGAGACACAATAATCCATGTTAGACTTAGTCGTTAGTTTGCTTTCATTCAGATTAATTATAGCCTTGAAGGCACCGTAACGGTGGGTGCGCAAGCACCGAATGACAAGAGCGAACTCTGGCGAGTGCTCTTATCTCCGGTATAGTGTAATCGCTTTAGCGTAAGCACTAAGCACTGGAACATGGTGAGTAGCACCTCGTACACATTGTGGCACATCGTGTAGGAGGACTGCTTTGTTATAGTAATTTCTTAACGTTACGCGCGGCTTTGTGAACTGATCGTGCTGAGCTGAGTCGTGCCTTTTCGAAGAAAAAGGTTGTATCAGCATCTGACGCCAAGCCTGTATGCTCCCAACTTTTTTTTTTTTCTCGGTGATCCTGAAATTGTTTAAAAACGCACACATTGTCGTGCTACAATATGTTCGCAGTTTCAGCTGAAACATTGTTTCTGGGAAGTACGAGAAGATTTGTGAATTACCTGACTGGACTTGAGATCAAGCTCAAGTTACAGCCACGCGGCTTAAGCAACGTAGAATAGTTCCATTCTTTCTCCTTAAATGAGAAAGGAACGGCTTCTAACAGAAAAAAAAACTTACGAGCAAATTTCAGCGAATTTACCAGTCAAGCGCAGCGTAGCTTATCTTAGTAACGTGCCAGTGCTCACTATGTGACTCTTCAGCGTTTGGTCCTATATTATAATGTGAATGAGATAAGTTTGAGGCATAATTGCGAGTGTGGTGTGCATCGAAGTATGTACATGTGTACACAGCTGTGTTTGCACTTTCAAGAGTTTCACAGGTGCAGTGTCGCGTCTTGAGCGGAGCCTCCCTAGTCACTCACTTGCGTAGTCGCTTGAGCAACGAGGTATTTGAGTGGTGGTGCCTATCGCTGACAAAGCAGCGCTGCTCGTAGCCTTGAAATTTTACCATGAGCCGTCCTCGTCTCCCCGGCATCCGATGATTACCTTCCCGATGAGAAGTATCAATGCCTCTACTAGTCGTGTCGCCTTCTTGGAAAGACAGTTTGGGCATTGAACTGAGCTCAGAACGTTCTCACTCTCTAGCTGTTTTTCTACGATGGTCAAAATCTAGTACACCTGTTATCTATCCCTGCCCAATCTCTCTCCTTTTTTGTTTTTTTCTTAGCTTAAAAAGAAAAAAAACTCGGGCCGGAAAGCCGAAGAAATTCGCTTGGTGCTTCCCTTGTAGTTGTTAGTCGCTGTTTCAGACACTATTACGCCTGCTATTGGGACAAGCTTAATTATTTTTTAGATAAACTTGAGCCATCACGTGAAGAGAACACAGTGGGCAATCTATGAAACAAAAAATAAGAAAATGTGTTGCAAGTTCACAGGTTACTGCAGTATTTCTAGTGAAATGGGTTGAAGTAGGTATACCACTGTCTGCTTCATAACCCACCATGAGCTAGACGAAAAAGAATACCTTTGCTCATAACGAATTAGAAGCTAAACGAACAGCTTAGCAGTATAGACACCCTGTATGTGTACGTTGTGAGAGACTATTTTCTTTCGTGTCCATCGTCAGCTATGGGAGTGAAAGGGCGCTTTATCCTGCTCCTCTCTTGGACACAATGCTTAGACCCGCTGGGTCATCCAATCTGCATCATTAAGCATACTGTGCGCAGGGTAAAACAGTTCGTCAGACCACAAATGGCAAAACGTGCCACGGTGCTTCATGGGACCATTCTGGGGAAAGACACCTAGTTTCCGCGTATACCATAGCCTTGATGCCTTTTCGCTGTTTTCTCCTTGACTGGATTATTCTGCGTCCAGTGATGGAACCATGTGCTCTTTTTAGCCGTTAACACACAGAGAGGGCCCAACACTGCACTGTATCGGCTTTACCAACAACTCCGGCATATTTGGCTTGCAGACGGGAAGAAACGGCAACCTTCAGTGCTGACAGAAAATCTGTTGCTTTTATCGCGGTTGTGACAGAAAACGTCATTACAGAATTTCACTGATATTTTCGCTGCACATGTGTTGCTGCTTACAGTGAATAGCCCACACAAGCGTTCCTTTGATAATGCACAGTTATAACGAGCCGAGCTCGGCGGCCGGCACACGGCTGAAGTGATATGCCACGACGCCTTTTGCGGAAGCAAAAAGGCCCGCCCTATAGTGAGAGCAAAGAAACACATATTTTGGTCTAAGAGACGTCAGAGAGTTCTATGGAGCGCGCCTGTTAAATGTTAGGCCAGTGCGCATATAGCGTCTGTCAAGCAGTAGCGCTCGTGCGACAATCACACCTTCGTTCTATTTTCAGCTTGCGTCTTAGTCAATGCCTCCATGCGCGAGCAAGCGGATGAAGAAGCTTCATATAGCTGAACTGCATGACTGCGGCGCGCCATGCTTCCTGTGCATGTAGTAGCCGTCACGTAACGAAGTTCCTAGAACATATTTTCCACTGAGAACTGAAATGAGCTTTTTGTTTTGCTCTCCTTGGCAAAGAAACGAGTTTTTTTTTTTTTTGCCTTGGGCCTCTTTTTTCTCACACTGTCTGTATTATCATTATTTTCAGCACGAGCAGAACAACCGTTCGTCCTCCTGACTGTTCCATTGAGATGAAAGTGCATGTTTGTGAGTTGTGTAGTGATTGTTTATGTGTCTGAGTAGCTGGCTGCCGTTCTCGGCAAGGTCAAGTCAACGACAGCGACTCTCGTACGACGATTGACTATGTTTACTGTAGCGAGAGCGCGACATCACCCACCAACTTTTTCGAGTAAGAGTACTGCACCGAATCGTATCACGTTAAATTCTTTTTTTCTTCTTTTCTGCCTAGGTGTTTACTTTTCACCATGTCAATATGTGAATTCAAGTCCGTCTTGTTTCTTCTTCTGCTACTACAGAGATCGTAATCACGTATACCAATTCATGTACATAGACGAGTAAAGCATAGTTTGTTTCTTTCTCCTTTGTATTGTTGTATTTATTTCGACCGCATGTAGGGTCAACAGGGACAGGATAGAAAAACGACGCTGATTAGCTTTGCAGACCGGGCTAGCTTCCTCTGTCGAAACTGTATTCTCCATAACGCTTAGCGTCAGACACAGTTAACATGACAAACAGCCAATAATCATTCAATGCATCAAGCTATGCTCTTCGAAAATTGAAGAGAAAAAAAACGCACGATTTAGGGACATGACTGCCGTCATAACATCCTCACAACGGACTTTTGTTGTCTCGTTAAAGGTGCATCAAAACACTCAAAACACGTACAAAAACATTCCAAACCTAGTTCTGGTTTGCCATGTCCACTACGACACGATGCGAAGGAAATAAACTGTTGTTATGAAACGGCAGAGTTCAATTGTCTTCATTCATTGCAAGAAAGTTGGTGGTTCGGTTAAACGAAGCGTTGCCATATAACCTGTCTTTTTCTGCAATGCGAATTCGTTTTTTTTTTTGGATTCATATAGGCCAAGGAACGTTGGTAAGTAGACACATGAGTCAATTTCAACGAGGCTGCTCATTGCTAAAAGCAGGAAGTACCAAGCGACGTCGTCACACGTATACGACGGCATATGTACGGGCTATATCACTAGCGAACAAAAGATAAATAAAAATGGCAGATTCTTCGTAGAGTGGGAATCAATTATATGCAAAGGACGAATGTGGAAGGTTGATATTGTCACCCGAACGTAGTGGGCGACGGCAAGAGCGGCTCTCAATCTGGAGGAAAAAAGATTGCGTGCCTCTTCTCTTCTCGAGAGTCAGCTGCGACTGACGCATCGTCCTGGAGCTAACTACTCGGTGGTTTAATAACCCTCTCCATCCGGTACTTCTGAACTTTCGTTAGAAAGTTCAGAAGTACCGGATGGAGAGGGTTATTAAACCGCACCTCTACCCCGCACTGGTAGAGGTGTGGGGTAGTCTCAGGAATGTTTGGCGCACACCTGAATGCCGGCCTCTGTGCTTTCACTGCGGAGAAGCAGATCACTTGTACCGCCAGTGCCCATAACGCCGCCTTGGGCTTCGCGGCTTCTCTGTGTACTGGCCGCCACCCCGTTACGGCCAACGACCACGCGACATCAAAAACTACCTCTCTTAGCAGCATACACCACCGTCTGCCGGGCGCCAGTCGCGCTTGCCATTGCCGAGGTGAATTATTCTACTACGGAGAAAGAGTATACCTCGCAGTCGCTGGGGCAATCACCAAGTTTCGCCCGTACTTTTATGGTCGTCCCTTCAATATAGTGACGGACCACCACACCCTCTGCTGGTTGGTAAGCCTGCGTGACCCTTCAGGGCAACTAGCACGGTGGAGCTTGCGGCTGCAGGAACTTGACGTCACCGTCGTTCATAAGTCTGGCCGTAAGCATGAAGACGCTGACACACTGTCACGCGCAACCCTTCATGTCGTCAGTCAGGCAGCAGAGGAAGACGAAGGTTTCCTGGGCGCCATTAGCTCATCAGACTTGAGCAAACGGCAGCGAGATGACGCAGAGATTAGTCCAATCATTTATCACTTAGAGGGCCACGACGCAATCATACCACGTCATTTATCCCACTCGTTGACGTTGTTCTGCCTGCGAGACGGTGTGCTGTACAAGAAGAAAGCTCGTTCGAACTACCGTGCTTACCTCCTGATGGTTCCTCGAGACATGCGAGACGACGCCCTCTTCGCTTGCCATGACGAACCCACATCCGGTCATCTGGGCTACTCATGGACATTTGCCAGAGTGATCGAGAGGTACTATTGGCCCGGAATTTCGACAAGCGTCAAGAAGTACGTCAAGGGCTGTCGGGAATGTCAGCGACGAAAGCAACATCTGTCAAGCCAGCTGGTTTGCTACAGCCCATTGAGTCACCTTGCACGCCATTCGACCAAGTCGGCATGGACATTCGCGGGCCATTTCTTCTGTCTGCGGACAGCAACAAATGGGTTATTTTCACGACCGACTATATTTGACACGCTACGCTGAGTGAGACGCAGGCTATCCCACGAGCCACGAGCCACAAGCCACGGCTTTTGAGGTGGCACATTTTTTCATGCGCCGCATCGTGTTACGACACGGTGCTCCTTCCAGTATAATAACGGACAGAGGAACAGCATTCACGGCGCAGATATGGACGAAGTTTTAAACTAAGCAACACCAGACACCGAAAGACAACTGCGTACCACCCGCAAACCAGCGGACTGAATAAGACCCTCGCAGACATGATCGCAATATAAATCAACGTAGCACAAAACATGGAACCGGATCTTACCTTACGTGACCGTCACGTACCGCCGTGCAAGAGACCACGTGATTCACGCCATTTCGGCTTCTCTACGACCGCGAAGTGCAGACCATGCTGGACTCTATGCTACCGTGTCAAAACGACGACGAGTTTAAAACTGACGTCGGAGAATTCGCAGAGCGTACTGAGGAAGCCCGGCAGCTCGTGCGACTGCACATCAGCCAGCAACAGCAGGCAGACGCAAGACGCTAGAACACCCGCCACAGAGGAGTGTTCTACAACCCCGGAGACCAAGTTTGGGTGTGGACGCCAATCTGCCGCTATGACATTAGTGAAAAGTTACTTTGGCCCGTATCTTTAGAGCTGGTACTTTGGCCCATATAAAGTGTTACGCCGCATCAGTGACGTGAACTACGATGTGGTTCCGGACTCAACACCGCAGGCACAGAGCAGGATATGACCGAGGCCGGACGTCGTTCACGTGTTGCGCAAGAAACCATTTATTGTGCGTTCTTCGTAACTTTTTCTTTACCGTATACCGCTCTTTGTGCTTTTTATTTATTTTTGTGAACTTGCTTCTCCGTTCATTGACTTTTCCTATATTGGCACGCTCTTTAACTTCTACTTTCACCTTATCCGAATTTCCTATTTCTTTTTTTTTTTCACGTGCATATGTTGTAGCATTACAGTCGTGCTATGTACTCTTCTTTCCCTCTCTTGGAATTTTTTTTAATGCGAGGCATTTCTTAGCTAACTTCAGCGACTTTGAGAGTATCTATCTATCTATCTATCTATCTATCTATCATAGAAGGTACTTTTACAGCGCAAACACAAACGATCCACAAAGAAAGCGACGACACACACCAGCGCTGACTATCAACTGACTTTATTTCGGGATATGTCAATGCATAAATACCTCCTGGGCAACCTCACCGCACATGCGCCACGCATCTCGACAGATAACAGACACTCAGAGGTGCAATCAGAGTTGAAAAAAGAAATGAAACCGTGTATTACATACGTGATGAAATGAAATGAAACTCAGATGGGTGCAGCGTCAGAGACGTGTCACTTATACAAAGCTGAGCCCTTTTTCTGATATGATAGGCTTCCAAAGCCAGCAGCGCATGTTCATTGTTGCTCCTGCCAAGGATCGACGTCCCTTCAAATCGTGCCTCACAATTGCAGCAAGAGTTAATATGAGCCACAAGATGGGCTCCTTTATCTTCGTTCTTGTTAACTTTTTGAGCGTGTTCCCTGAGCCGCTCGTTGATACATCTTCCAGT
This sequence comes from Rhipicephalus annulatus, assembly GCA_013436015.1. Classification (NCBI taxonomy): domain Eukaryota; kingdom Metazoa; phylum Arthropoda; class Arachnida; order Ixodida; family Ixodidae; genus Rhipicephalus; species Rhipicephalus annulatus. The sequence continues at coordinate 390,409 of WOVY01002822.1, forward strand.
TTTTCCGACGTAGAACTTGCCACACGAGAGCGGGATGGCATAAACCACGCCGACGGCACACGGGACATAAGTCACACCGTGTCGGATTTTGCAACCTCCTCTGTTCATACCGCAGGTGCGGGAGCACAGCTTGGAAAGCTTGTTCGGGGCAGACAGCGCCATAGCGACCCCATGTCTGCCTGCCACTTTCTTGAGCTGATGGGAGATCCCATGCATATACGGAACCACCACAGGCCTCACTGTGTCCTGTACGGCGTCCGCCCGCTTGGCGGTTTTCTTTTTCTGGAAGAGCGTTTCCGCCACTGCAATCAAGAGCGACCTTGGGAACCCCGCAGCCAAAAGTCGGCTGATCTGATTTGCGAAACTATCGTGCATCTTGTGAGTGCATGATTTTCTAAGCGCCGCTTCCAAGGCCGCCATCGCAATACCTCTTTTCACAATTTTCGAATGCGCCGACTTAAAAGGTAACAAGTCCTTATTTGCGCGTGGATGATAGGACCAACACACATGACGTTCACAAAACTCGAGCCTTAATTCTAAAAACTGTAAAACACCATTCTGTGGGAGCTCAAAAGTAAAAACCAGACCTCGTCCTTCTCGGCTAAAATCACCTAAAATCTTAGTCACCGAGTCCTGGTAGGAGGAGTCTAGAGATAATAAAACCAAAAAATCATCGACGTACCTAAAAACCTTTACAATCTTTCTCGCGCTAAAACCTTTGCTTAAAGAGCAATCCACATTTGCTAAAAAAATATCTACAAGCAGAGGCGCCAGACAGGAACCAATACATATGCCATTACGCTGCAAATATGGCTGGTCATTAAAAACGATAAAAGTGACCTTAAGATAAAACTCTAAAAGGCTCAAGAAATTGCTCAAAGAAACACCGGCAAAATTCTGAAAAGGCACAGCCCCATAGGCCTCAATGCACGCTTGCACAGAAGACATAAGCTCATGCTGGGGTACAGAATAAAACAAATCTTCTATGTCAACTGAGAATCCATAACCCGCATTGGTATTCCTACTCAAGAAGTGCACTACATCATCTGCATTTTTTGTACGAAAGGGATCATTGTACACCAGTGACTTCAATTTTTCCTGCAAAAACAGGCTGACATTGTGTTGCCAGCACCCCTTTTCACTGACGATGGTTCTAAAGGGTACCTCTGTCTTATGGGTCTTCGCCGTGAAAAACACAGTCAAAGAGTTGCCTCTGCTATTCTGGATGCTTTTCGCAAGCAATGTTAATTCCAGTTTCTTACAAAAATCCACAAATTTTGTTTTCACACGTACCTCCCGCTTTCCAACAGGAGCAAAGTTTTTTGACACAGCCTGCAGCGCTTTTTCGCTAAAAATGCCTTTTTCCACAACAACAAAACCACCCTCTTTATCTATCTATCTATCTATCTATCTAGCCGCCTACGACTTTTAGCTCTCCTGTCCGGTTCAGTAATGGTACCGATACCAAACTTGGTATGACATAACATGACTGTATGAACACATTTGACTAGTCATAACATGAAAATCATGACATGTATGTCATGAATGTCATGATTTACATCTCATGGTCCTGCAGCTCTTGCGGTGGTTTCCTTCACATGTCATGTTGCAAAACTGGTATGCTATGGCATGATTGCATGGCGAACACAAGCCACCTTAACATGAAAATCATGACATGCGTATCATGTAACAACATGACTACAAGCCAGGCTCATGATGTGTTCGCTGCCGTTTCGCTAGCGCCATATATACCAAATTTGGTATTTTGGTACGTGAACGGATGACGAAGGTATGTGACTGGTTCAAACATCATAATCATGAGATGGCGTGACATGTAACAACATGACTGCATGGCGCGCTCATGATGCGCTGGTGGCCGCTTCGCTAGCTTGACTTATACCAAATTTGGTATTACGGGACGTGAAGGTGACGAAGGTATGATACTGGTGCAAACATGATAAACATGAGATGCGTGTCACGTAACAACTTGACTACATGCTACGCTCATGATGCGCTCGCGGCCATTTTGCTAGTTTCCCATGTACCAAACCCGCTATTACATGACGCGAACGGGTGACATAGGTAAATGACATATCCAAACATGATAATCACGACATGCGTTTCATGTAACAACATGGCTACATGCCACACTGATGATGCACTCGCGGCCATTCCGCTAGCTTCACATGTGCCAAATTTGATATTACGTGACGCCAATGGATGACGAAGGTATGTGAGTGGTGCAAACGAGATAATCATGATATGCGTATCATGTGAGAACATGACGACATGCCACCGTCATGGCGCCAATACATTTAGAGTGATGTGGTGCGCGTGCTCGCCGGCGTTCATTTCGTTGCGTCACGCCGGCGCGATTGCCACACCAGTCGTCGGTCCTGCCAAATACTCGCAGGCGCGCGCCGCGCTGCGTTGCTTTGACGCATGCGCGTTTCAGCGCGTCTGGCGTCCCTCCGTCACGAAAAGAGGGAGACGCAGTAATGTCTGGGTAACGCATCGGCGCGAAATGCAGCATGTCACATTTCGGACCGGTTGCCGTCGGGCCGCGCCGATGGACGGTGGTCGCACCTGGCATCACATAGAGCATTCGCGTTTTGCTAACGTAGCGTCGCTGTGCCAGCGTGCACGCGCGTCAACGCTACATTGGAGTATATTGCGCCCTTCATGATGCGCTCGCGGCTGTTTTGCTAGCTCCGCATATACCAAATTTGGTGTTACGTTACGTCAATGGATGACGAAATATATGACTGGTGCAAACATGATAATCTTGACACGCGTGTCATGCAAGAACATGACAACATACCACGCTCATATCATGCTCGCGGCTGTTTCGCTAGCTCCACATATACTAAATTTGGTATCACGTGACGTGAATAGCTGACGAAGCGTGCTTCGCATATCATCGATTCTCACTGTACGTGGGATCTTCCTTTTTTTTCTTTTTGAAAGAGGGGATAATACCACCCGCACGTAGTGGGTCGACGGCAAGAGCGGCTCTCAATCTGGAGGAAAAAAGAAGATCGTGTGCCTCTTCTATGCTCGAGATCCAGCCGCGACTGGCGCATCGTCCTCGAGCTAGCTACTCGGTGGTTTAATACCCCCCTTCCCCATACTTCTCAATCATCGTGACAATATGTCACTTTGAAATCAGAACAATGTTATGACATGGACGAAAATTATGCCGTATATCACTTCCATGTCATGATTATCATGTTTGGACGTGTCATTTACCTTCGTCGTCTATTCATGTCACGTGATACCAAATTTGGTATATGTGAAGCTAGCGAAACGGCCGCGAGCACGCTATGAGCATGGCGTGTAGTCATGCCTTACACGACATGCATGTCATGATTTTCATGTTAGGGTCTGTCACTTATGTTCGCCATGCGGGGAGACATACCACACCAGTTTTGAAATATGTCATGCGAACGAAACCAACGCAAGAGCAGCAAGACCATGAAATGTAAATCATGACAATAATGCCATACATGTCATGATTTTCATGTTATAACTAGTCAGTTATGCTCGTCATACAGTCATGTTATGGCATACCGATTTTGGTATAGGTACCATTATCGAAACGTCCACGAGAGCTAAAAGCCGTAGGCGGCTGGCTACATGGATGGATGGATGGATGGATGGATGGATGGATGGATGGATGGATGGATGGATGGATGGATGGATGGATGGATGGATGGATGGACGGATGGATGGATGGATGGATGGATGGATGGATAGATGGATGGACTACGGGTAGATAGATAGATAGATAGATAGATAGATAGATAGATAGATAGATAGATAGATAGATAGATAGATAGATATATAGATAGATAGATAGATAGATAGATAGATAGATAGATAGATAGATAGATAGATAGATAGATTATGATTGACTGATATACGGGGTTTAACGTTCCAAAACCACCATATGATTATGAGAGACGCCGTAGTAGAGGGCTCCGGAAATTTAGACCACCTCGGGTTTTTTAACATGCACCCAAATCTGAGCACACGAGCCTACAACATTTCGGCCTCCATCGAAATGCAGCCGCCGCAACCGGGATTCAAGCCCGCGACCTGTGGGTCAGCAGCCGAGTTCCTTAGCCAGTAGACGACCGCGGTGGGGCCCCGCGTGAATCTCAAACAGTGGTTTCTCGTGCTCCAAGAGCAGGCGTCCGGTGGTTGCCAAACGCGGTCGCTTAGGCAGTCATTCCTGCATTGTCTCTCAGGAAGGTTCCAACACTCTTTCTATAGACCGAGCTTCTGGATTGCCCTGGTCGAGCGGGGAGGACGATGAGAGATTTGAGCGGATGACCACTTACGGAGATATTACGCAGTATTACAGGCTAAGCAGAAAAATTTGTCCTCCTGCACACTCGTCACTGAACAAAGGACAGTTGGTGGCGTGGCGCCTACTCCAGACCCACACATTTCCTAGTCCGGTAACAATGAATCACTGCGTGCTGGAACTTCATTCGGACAAGTGTAAATTCTGCCACAACAGGGCGGACTTGAGCCACATTTTACGGGCATGCCCGCAGGCCCCCATGAGAGGCGAATTTCCAGACGGGAGTGGATGGGATGCCGCGCTCCTCAGCTCTGACCCTCAATTACAAGCCTGCTTAGTACGGCAGGCCGTAGACGCCGCCAAGGCCTATGGGATCATGGCCGTCGTCTAGGTTTGGTCCTCTCTTCTCCTCTCGCATCTGAAAGGGGAGGAGGATCTTTCTGCTAAATAAATAAATTTTGTTCATCATCATCATCTATTGAGAAACGGTAGTAATCCACAAGGGTGACCGAGAGTACCACCAGTGAAAGCAGCGTCAGTTAAATACTCATCCACACTAACTTCCTTGAAAGGCGGGCACTTGACCTTCGTGTGTAACTATTGTCCCTTTTCTCGACCAAAAAGAAAAAAAGAAAGGATGCTTTATTTTAGCGAGAAATGACCACTCGTTTTCAAACCCAAAAATACAGCCCTGTTTTCTTGAACACTTTTATGCTTATATAGGAGCTGTTCTTGTAAGCTGCTCATATGGCCTCCTACGTATCGCATCCCCCAACCTCTGTCTCCGAAAATTATACCCCCTAGTCTCTAGTTATACAGGTACACCATTACTCTTTACAAATAAACTATATATATATATTGTGGGCGCGACAAGCGAATGACTCTTTATTCTCTTTGATATCATCATCACCTGTACATCTTCTTCATCTAAAAACATCATCCCCAGCGTGATTTAGCTCGAGCCTGGCTGAATAAACCGGTTCCTCACAAGTGGTGGACTGTGCTTTTCGTTCCCTTAAGTCCTCTCGCCCGTTCTCACTGGAGCTCCGCTCGGGTCGTCGCATACAACCCCCTGCCATGGCGTCCCAAGAAAACCCTGGCCCATCCAACGTCGCTGTCCTACTGCAGCCACCGCCACCCGCTCCGCCCAACAATACTCGCCTGCGTGATCCGCCTGTGTTTTCCGGTCTCCGAGGCGATGATGTCGAAGACTGGATCAAGAACTACGACCTCGTTAGCGATTTGAACAGGTGGGACAATCCACAGAAGTTGCGCAGCGTCCCATTTTACTTATCCGATGTTGCGAAAACTTGGTTCTGGAACCACCACCCGGATCTTCCCGACTGGGACACTTTCGAGCAGCAAATTCGTCAGGTATTTGGTGCCCCTGCAGTTCGCACTGAGACAGCAAAGAAGAAACTCGCCGAACGCACGCAGCTGCCGGGTGAATCTTACACCTCTTATATTGAGGATGTCCTTGCACTGTGCAAGCGCGTTAACACCGGCATGTCTCAGAACGACCAAATACGCCACATTACTAAAGGCATTAACACCATCGCCTTTAACGCCCTCGCCACGCAAAATCCGGCCACCACCCAGGACGTGATAACCATCTGTCAGCTACTTGACGAGCTTCAGTCTCTTCGCCTTTGCTACCGACGTTCGTTTGCCTGCACCCCTCGACTTGCGTGCGCTTATTCGCGACATCGTTCGTGAAGAGCTGCACGGGCGCTGCTCTTCCTGTGCTGGAGAAGTTACTTTCCCTTCTGAAAAAGATAGCTTCCGAGACCTGATTAAACAAGAGATCGCCTCCGCATCGCGTGCGACGTGTTCCAACAGTACCTGCGTGCGCCAGACGCACACGTACGCCGAAGTTGCCGCGGTCTCTGCCGCACCCACCGTTTCTGTGCCTACAACAGCAGACCATACGCCTGTGGCTTCGTTATCACCGCCAGCGCGTGCACCACCTTACTACGCACCTCAGCGCCCACCTCGACCAATCTGTTACTACTGCGGCTATCGAGGACATATCGCTCGGTTTTGTGGAAGGCGCCAACAAGACGAGCAACGCGCTACGCTCCCGAAGAACATCGAAGCTTCCGTCCGACCATGAACTACCTACGACCACCCTTCCGATAGTCCTATTACCATTCACCGTCACCTACTTACTATACGGACATGCCTGAGAATTCCCGTACGTCTCGCCGCAGGTCGCTTTCGCCAAGTCGCCGTTCAGTTTCGCCTCTACGGCCCGCCTCCCATTCCATGAACGCCCACGCGGAAAACTCCCCAATGCAGTTTTAGGAGGGGAAACTGCATCCCTTGGACAGCTAACAATTCCTCCAGAGCGGCCATCGAATTTGATAGTAGTGGTTGTAGAAGGTGTACGTGTTGAGGCTCTTGTAGACACTGGCGCTGCCGTTTCGAATATTCGTGCTGATTTTTGTTCCCGCCTTCGAAAAGTCACCACACCTTATGGCGGCCCACCTCTACGTGCGGCAACCAACGCTCTCATTCGTCCACTTGCACAGTGTACCGTTCGTGTCTGCATAGAAGGCATTCGTCATCACATTGTTTTCGCGGTATTTCGTGAGTGAACCCACGCTCTCATTCATGAATGGGATTTCTTGTCTTCTGCGTCCGCTTTCATATCATGTCATCAGCGCCTCCTCCATCTAAATGCCACTGACTATTCTCCAGTTGAACACGATGGACGCATCCGCCTTGTCACCAAGTCAGATTATGTACTTCAGCCATACATCGAAGAAATTATAAGTGTTAATTGCACCGACATTGTGGATGGCGACGTACTAATTCTCCCTTATACGGTCATACCCTACGTAGGGGCATTGTGATCGCACCAGGGCTTATTCGCTTCTTCGATGGGTCTACGTACCTAACCGCCATAAATCGAACGCCCGAGTGTGTACTGCTCGCTGTGGCTCAACAGTATCTTGCGCGGTCGACAGTGAGCCTGTTGCGATTGTTACTCTTCCGAACAACAACCACAACGATGTTCCAAAGTCACAATCACTGCCATTCAATGCCTCTGCCACACCTGTGTCCGCAACAATAAGCAATGACTTAACACCTGATCAAACTGAAGATTTGCTCGCCCTGTTAAATAGACACCGTTCTCTATTTGACGTGAACTCGCCCGCCCTCAGCTTGACTATACTCACAGCATCCAGACTGACGGCTCTCGTATTGTACATCGGCGTCCATATCGCGTGTCTCAGGCAGAACGTAAGATCATCGAGGAAAGCGTCTCAGACATGCTACGACGCAACATCATACGTCCTTCCTCGAGTCCCTGGTCATCCCCAGTTGTTCTCGTTCAAAAGAAGGATGGGACAGTGCGTTTCTGCGTCGATTACCGTGCGCTAAACAAAATAACGTGCAAGGATGTTTATCCCCTCCCTCGGATCGACGATGCACTGGATTCATTACAGGGCGCAGAGTATTTTTCTAGCCTCGACCTTAGGTCAGGCTACTGGCAGATACCAATGTCGGAGTCTGATAAAGAGAAGACCGCCTTTTCAACGCCAGATGAGTTGTACGAGTTCAATGCCTTTTAGACTCTGTAATGCGCCCGCCACCTTCGAACGCATGATAGACGGCGTATTGCGTGGTTTGAAATGGAAAACATGTCTGTGCTATCTCGATGACATAGTAGTGTTTTCATCCACGTTCTCGCAGCATCTACAACGTTTTGACGAAGTCCTCACATGCCTTGCAAAAGCCGGTCTACAGCTTAACACCAAGAAATGTACCTTTGCTAGCAAGACAATCCAGGTTCTCGGCCACCTTGTCAGCAAAGAAGGGATTCAGCCTGACCCCGAGAAGCTTGCCGCTGTTCTCGACTTTCCTCGTCCACTACGTCAAAAGGACCTGCGCAGCTTTCTTGGGTTATCTTCTTACTTCCGGCGCTTCATACGTGGTTTCGCGGAACTTGCGTCTCCGCTCCATCAACTCCTCGCAAAGAACGTCCCCTTCATTTGGTCCAAAGACTGCGAAAGCGCTTTCACGGCATTGAAGCAAGCCCTCACGTCGGATCCGGTACTGTGCCACTTCGATTCCACCACACCCACCATCCTTCACACCGACGCAAGTAGTCATGGTCTTGGTGCGGTACTCTTGCAGCGTGACAAAACCTCACGCGAACGCGTCGTTGCTTACGCAAGTCGTGCTCTTACCGCTCCAGAAAAGAACTACACTATCACCGAGCAGGAGTGCCTTGCTGTTGTTTGGGCAGCGCAACGATTCCGACCATATCTTCACGGCCGTCATTTTACCGTCATGACCGACCGTAACGCCCTATGCTGGCTTTCATCGCTGAAAAACTTAACGGGTCGCCTCGGTCGCTGGGCGCTTCGCTTGCAGTAGTATGATTTCGATGTCGCCTACAGATCTGGGAAGAAGCATCAAGATGCTGATGCTCTATCGCGCTGTCCTTTGCCCAGCGGAAGTCACTCACGATCGATACTCCAAAACGACAGCACCTCTCCAATCGCAGCGCTAAGTTCATCACCTGCCACCCTATCCGTCCTTGTTTCACAACAACGTGTCGACCCATACTGCCGCACCATTGTTGAGCGCTTGACCGGCTCTACTACTCCTCCAAACGCCAGACTCCGCCGACAACTTAAACAATTTAAGCTTGTCGACGATGCTTTATGTCGCTACATTTACCACATCGATGGCAACAATTGGGTACCCGTCATCCCACGTTCTCTGCAACGTGAAGTTCTGGAAGCCTTTCATGACGATCCAACCACCGCTCATCTAGGCTATCACAAGACTTACGACAAAATACGAAGTCGTTGTTTTTGGCCTGGCCTCTCTTCAGCCGTCACTAAGTACGTCGCCTACTGTGTCCATTGCCAACGGCGAAAACGACCGACAGCTGCTCCGACTGGCTTAATGCAACCTCTTCCTTGTCCCGCCTCGCCTTTTGAAGTCGTTGGAATCGACTTGTATGGCCCTCTTCCTATATCATCCAATGGGAATCGCTGGATTGTCACGGCCGTCGACCACCTTACCCGCTACGCAGAAACAGCTTCTATACCATCTGGGACTGCCACCAAGATCGCCGATTTCTTTCTTCGCCACATCTTTTTGCGTCATGGAGCTGCACGCATTCTCCTCAGTGATCGTGGCAAAGTCTTCCTATTTTTCATTGTCGAGCAAGTTTTGCGTGCCTCGAACACTGTTCACAAGACCACTTCTAGCTACCACCCGCAGACCAACGGATTGACTGAACGGTTTCATCGGACCCTATCGGACATGATCGCCATGTACATTCACCCCAACCACACGAACTGGGATGCGATTCTACCCTTCGTGACATTCGCCTATAATACGGCTGCTCAACGCACTACCAGCTTTTCTCCATTTTTTCTCGTCCATGGTCGCTCGCCGAGTTTCGCTCTGGATGTCTCTTTCCTTTAGGCCCCTGCACCCTCGACGGCTCCTTTCTCTGAAGAATTCCTATCTCGTCTCGCACACTGCCGTCACCAGGCCCGTGTTAACACCGGCCTCTCTCAAGACACTCGAAAATCTCGCTACGACTCGTCTCGCCGTGTTGTGAGTTTTTCCCCTGGTGACGAAGTTCTTCTATGGACCCCACTACGCGTCCCCGGCCTATGCGACAAATTCATCAGTCGCTTCATTGGGCCGTACACGGTGGTCGAACAGACATCTCCTGTCAATTACCGCGTTTCTCCTCTTAGTGCTAGTCCTGATCATCGTTGCCGAGGAACAGAGATAGTGCACGTATCTCATTTAAAGCCGTTTAAAGCCTTATGCGCGACGCATTTCATAATACTGTTAAGCGACCAGGCCGCCGCTTTCACCGCGCGGGGGAATTAGTGGGAGCGCGACAAGCGAATGACTCTTTATTCTCTTTGATATCATCATCACCTGTACATCTTCATCTAAAAATATCATCACCAGCGTGATTTAGCTCGAGCCTGGCTGAATAAACCGGTTCCTCACTATATATATATATATATATATATATATATATATATATATATATATATATATATATATATGTGTGTGTGTGTGTGTGTGTGTGTGTGTGTGTGTGTGTGTGTGTGTGTGTGTGTGTGTTTGTGTGTGTGTGTGTGAGTGTGTGTGTGAGTGTGTGTGTGAGTGTGTGTGTGAGTGTGTGTGTGAGTGTGTGTGTGTGTGTGTGAGTGTGTGTGTGTGTGTGTGTGCGTGTGCGTGTGCGTGTGCGTGTGCGTGCGTTTGCGTGTGCGTGCGTGTGTGTGTGTGTGCGTGTGTGTGTGTGTGTGTGTGTGTGTGTGAAGAAAATGTGAAGAAAAGTGGGTGAAAAGATAACTTTCAGTGGGCAGGAACCGAACCTGCGACTGGTGGCGCTGACTGACACTTCCACGTTTAATTCTAATATATACCCAATAAAGTGGCTGGGAGGATAGCTACTGTGGTAGCTCAGTTGGTAGAGGCGCATATTTAGGCGCATCGTGTTCGTTACCATGGCGTCGATGTTGCGAACTTCCTCGCCATTTGAGCTCTTACCATCGATAATCAGTCCTAACACTCGTACTTTATCTGCAACTGGTATGACGGTTGGGGTGAAACTTAGACCCGTATTCACAAACCAACCTTGGACTTACCTCACGTTCTCCTCGAATTCTCGTTAGTACACTGTACGTGCATTACAAGGTCACAGAAATGGTAACAGGGTAAACGATAACACCAAGATTGGTTCATGCATACTGACCTACCTTGTTCATCAAGCGCAATAAATGCTTAAAACCGACAAGGAATAAGGTTGAGGTTGATTTGAGACTAAAAGCCTTTATAACGACGAGTGTCTGAGCCGGGTGATGTTTGGGTGTTCGGGCTATAAGAGTAGAGCGATAGAGCAGAAGCTAGAATTTTTCCGCGGAATAGTATAGTCTTGGCTTTTGCATGTAGACACCATTAAATTGCGTGAATCACTTCCGGTAGACTTTGTAAATAAAGGAAATGAAGAAAAAATGCCGCAACACAGCCAGGCCAGATGCATTATCGAGCGCACCCATGCGCGTACACGTGCGCTCGTAAGCAAGCCACACAGGCATAAAAGGAAATTAACAACTTGCTTGTAGCATTAAGCCACAAGAAAATTCATACAGATTTTTTAGAAAAAAAAAGCTGCTTATATATACTTGCCGAACAGTTGTAATCTTGTCATTTACTAATTCTAAACATGTTCTACGGACTCGATGCATAGCGCAGAACTGATTTCCACTAGAGTTCTAGTTACAGGGCAAGCGGCTTGCGAGCGTATCTGCGTACTTCGTTCGCATCATGGTTGTGGCTTGCTGTACAAAGGAATACAAAAGGGTTCGGGGTCTCCGGAATCAATATTTCCGGGTGGTGTTAACACCTTGACAATGCACACCACCACTCTCTGTGCGTGCCGTCCGAATGGGTTATTCAGCAGCAAGGGTCCTCTTTTTTTTTACTTTCTTTCTTTATATACGCAGTTTTTTTTTAACCATAGATGTACAACACACGTACGTGTTTAAAAGAGTTGTCAGGCTGCAGACCACAGTTTTTAGCCCTGAAAACCACTCCAGATGTATTTGGAAAAGTAAAGAAAAATAGAAAATAGCTAGCGAAGGGAAAGCACGCTCGTCATTTTGTGAGCGACCTCTCACGTCGTTGTCCAACGAGACTAAGGGCCAAAAGTATTTGGCCCTTGGTCTCGTTGGCTCTCTGCTCGCATCACAGGTGCAGCATTGTCTGTCTACCTGATCGTTGCCAGTGCTTTATGCCTCCTGAATTCGGCCTTTTCACATTTTTCACATTTTCACGATTTTCACATTTTCACATTTCCACATTTTCACAATTTTTCACATTATACTTACTTTCAGCTTGTGTTATCCACGAGAACATACATACCTACATTCAGCGGAAAGCCGTTTGGTAAGATAATATTAGTTTTTTTTTAAGTAGACGATCCTCTTTCTATTCCGAATTTTCTTAACAATTCACCTCCCTCTTTTCATTGAGAACCCTTATTCAACGGTTTCACATCGATAAATTCGCTTGTGCCGAGTGCGCGGCGCAGAAGATGCCATGTCAGGGTCGCTGCACTCCTACCGCCGACGGGCGGCGAAACATACTCATAAACTCTCCAATTGTGCTCGCTACGGGTGAGAAGGCCGTAAGGAAAGAAGCGCATGCAGGTGCAGTCTAGCCCGGCCGTGCTAAAGCGCGCATAGGTGCTGTGTAGCCTGGCTAGGACCCTAGCAGTGGTCACACTCACGGCCGGGCTAGACTAAAGCCCCTGAAACTAGACTGCACCTGCGCGCTTCCTTCTTACGGCCTTCGCAACGGGTGTAGTACATGCCTCTCACCACTCCTTTGAGGAGGGCGCTGCAACCCTGCCATCTTCCGCCGCTCCGTACAGCGCGCGCACAGCGAGCACATGAGTTCGGGCGCACTTCTCCACTCATCCCGCGTTGAAAAACAAGTTGCTTAATTTTTAAAGACGCACAAATGGTTTGTGGCATTGCTCATACCTGATGATGCTGGGCTTGAACCTATACGCCTCTGAAGAGTGCACTTCGCTGGCAGTGTCACAAGCCCCGAAGTGCGCGCATGATCGTAACCTCTTTGTGACAGAAAGCGGCATACCACACCTTTTACAAAATTGTCTGGGTACGCCGAATGCTTTCTTCCGTCACGTTGTATTTGATGCAAAAGAAACACGGCCCTTTTCTCTCCTTTCTGTGCATCTGCTGCAATTTTATTAATGCATGCGTGGTACTTGCTTTCGCGATAATATTGGAGAATTTTGTTTCTTCTTCTTTCAGCAATAGCTGCACTTTCTCGCATTTTGAACGACGGTGCGACACTTGGGAGTGCAATCGTCCTATCATCGTCTGGTATCAACCCGCCTGATAAATGTCACTGTTTATTGTTAGCGTGCAAGCACTTGCTGCTTCTTGTTCGGTGAAAGCGTCCTGTGAAGTTGCAATATCCAGATCTGTTTCGTTGGTCTCCGCTTTTCGCTTCCTTAATGTTTGACGTAGAGGCCAATCTCGTGAAGCAGGATCTTTGCGTGGCTTCTATGCACTTGAAATAATGTAGAAAAATAGTTCTCGAATGGAGTAGGCGCGCGCGCGCAGTCAGGAATAAGTTGTCTGCTGCATACGACTGTCGATGCAGACTTGTCGTTGATGATGAGGTTGTCTCTCACGATATTCTTTTGTCACTTGCCGCACAGCTCAGTATTGTTTGGGAATTGGTGAGAAGGAACACCGGGTGTTTTCCCCGAACGGGACTTGCAATACGCAACCGCGGCGATCAAGCGGCCTTGACCGAACACAGCAATACACCTTCACGCAGCAAATATGTATCCATGTGCGTAATGCGCGCACTAAAGGTTGTGCGACTGCCTTCTCGACTCAAAAAATTACTGTAGGCTGAACACTGACAAAGCAGCGAATGAAATGCAGTCGTGGTATGTAAATCCCAGAATAAATCAAGCCACACTTGGGATAAAAGGCAATTCACAACAACCTGTTTGTAGCAATAAGCAGAAAGAGAATTTATACAAGTTTTTCAGAAAATCAGCTGCTTACTTACCAAAAAGTTGTATTGTTGTGAATTTCTATTTCTAAACGTGTTGTTCTACGAACTAGAAAGATAACGCAGAACTCATTTGCACTGCAGTTTTAGTTACGGGGCAAACGGCTTGCGAGCATAAGTGTTTTGCCTTCTTCGTAGACGTGGCTTGCAGTACAAAGGAATGCAAATGGGCTTGGAGTCTCCGGAATCAATATTTCCAGGTGGTGTTAAGACCTTGACAATACACACCACTACTCTCTGTGCATGCCGTCGGAAGACGCTATTCAGCAACAAGGGCCTTCTCTCTCTCTCTTTTACTTTTACTTTCTTTCTCCTATACGCAGTTTTTTAGCCATTATACATACAACACACGTACGTGTTCAAAAGCGTTGACAGGCTGCAGATAGCATCTATTAGCCCTGAAAACACTCCAAAAATATTTCGACAAATAAAAATAGAAAATAAATAGACAAGAGAAGGCGCGCTCGTCATTCCGTGAGTGACCTCCCTTAATTGCGACGTTGTTGTCCGACGAGACCAAGGGCCAAAGGTGTTTAGTGCTCTCTGATTGCAGAACAGGTGCAGCATTGTTATTCTGTCTCTCTGATTGTTGCCAGTGCTTTATGCCTTCTGAATTATGCCTCTCATTAGCCAATTCTTCCACATTTTTACTGACTTTCAGATTGTATTATCCACGAGCACATACATACCTACATTAAGCGGAAAGCCGTCGGGTAAGATAAGCTTAGTTTTGTTTAAGTAGACGACCCTCCATCTATCCCAAATTTTCTTAACAATTCACCTCCCCCTCTTCGTCGAGAACCCTTATTCAACAGCTTCACATCGATAAACTTCCTTGTCCCATGTGCGCGGCGCAGAAGATGCAATGTCAGGGTCACTGCGCCCCTACCGTGGACGGGTGGCGAAACATACTGACAAACTCTCCCATTAATTGCATTCGCGACGCGTGAGAAGGCCGTAAGGAAAGAAGCGCGCGCAGGTGCAGTATAGCTATGGAGGCTAGACGTTTAGTATAGCCCGGCCGTGCCACACAAGGCTAAGACACTGCGCCGGGCTCCCGACCGGGCTGCAGAAATTAGGTGTCTTTCTCCTCTTCTAACCACTACCACCACCACCACTAAGCGTGTTTCAGCCAGTGGGTACCAGGAGGCGACTCTGCTCGATCTTGAGGTGAGCAGGGCCTCTCTTGGATAATCAAACGTGTGTGACAGCTTTTTTTCTGTGACGTCACTATAGGCGGTAGTTTAAACAGATGGTGCACTTGTATATAAAGTCTTGAGATTCCCCCTCTCCCCACGCGTACGGTTCTGAAGAGATTAAGTAAAAGCAATGTAAGAATGATTGATTGATATCTGGGGTTTAGCGTTCCGAAACCACCCTATTATTAAGGTAGACGTCGTTGCGGTGGGCTTCAAAAGTTTAGCCCACCTGAGGTTATTTAACGTGCTCCCAAATCTGAGTACAAGGGCACAGCATTTTCGCCTCCATCGAAAATGCAGCCACCGCAGTCAGGATTTGATCCCGAGATTTGCGGGTTAGCAGCCGAGTACCTTAGCCACCAGACCACGGCGGCGGAGTAGTACTGTAAGAAGTACTCTAAATACAGTAAAGGACAGGTACAGTGACCATTTGGAGCAACGGCCTCTCGCCGCACCTTTGAATGGACTAGTCTTCGAAAACGCATTATTGCGATCAGCCACCCCATCGAAGATTTGCTGAGCGAATTTCTTACTGTCGATGTCTGTGACTTCATGCTTATGGGAATTATCTTTATGTTAATCTCTATATGTGAAGCCGCCCCGATACAATCGTAGCTCTTAGTCGCGTTTTTTTTTTTTACTTTACTGCGTGCATCCAAGCATGCTTGCGATACGCAATAATTTTTTTTGTTAGATATGCTGCACGTTGGCAACACCATTTTGCACACGTTATTTTTCGAACAGACTTTCAGTTGCACTGTGACTATTGATAGCAATGAAGTACTCCAATCGTGTAGGTTTTACCGTGCCACTTCCGAGGGCAAGGTAATCATTGAGCAGAAATGTTCTCTTATTTATTTATTTATTTATTTATTTATTTACAGTACTTTACAGAGTCCTCTATTGATTGTTATAAGAATGCAATTCAAGTTATGAGCATGTAAGCACAATACATACTAGAAAAGTAAGTTACAATATGTGAAGGGGTGAGGGTGAAATACAAAAAATATTTTGACAACTACAAACTAGCAATGGTGCAAAAAAAAACACTGACAAAAGATTTCAGTGTAAATAAATGTACAGAATGCTAAAAAAGCATGAGAAAGGAAGATAAAAAATCCATCAGCAACGGAGACACAGATGATTATGAAGATGCGACAGTATACGTAGCCAGCCCCCCCCCCCCCCCCGAAATTTTTCGTTCAACACGAATCCTCACCCTGCCACTTACTCAACTTTTTTTTTTTTTGTCGCATCGCACTTACATAATTTAGAAACCAAGCGCTGCTACTATCACAATATCATTGCTGAGCGCTTTTACAATGAATAATGTCTGCATGCGGAAAAACATGTCGCAGTGTTTCTCAAGGCTTAACACTCAGTGAGAATTTGAGCAGGAATCTTGGCCGCGAGTGTTTTAAGTTGGCTCGGCGACGGGATTAATGCTCAAGCGGTGGTCATACTTGTACCCGCCGGAACAGATCTCGCCGGAGTTGATCACTGCGATAATTTTCAATAGGCAGAGGTTTACTTTAATGGAAATAGCCAGACACAGTTCCAAGGTCTGATAGGCCAGCACGTTCAAGCATATTACAGTGTGACTTTTCGTACGTGCGCTAAGATATACTCAAGCCAGAGAATAACATTTCTATTGAACATTCACACGTTCTGCTAACATCTAAACACACACGCACGCACACACACACACACACGCACGCACGCACGCGCGCGCGCACGACAGAATATTCGGTTTATACCTTACTCGGCTTTTACGTATGCGAGTGTATAATATATTTATGCATATCTTAATTATGCCTTATAACGTCTACGGCACTCCGAAGTGTTGTCTAGTGACGGAGGTGCAAAACAGGCAAACGTGCAGGCTAATCACAGCCTTTGAAGGCCTACTGAAATACTCATTATGTAACTTTGGCACATAAATAAAAAGATAGCGGTCACAGCCCTAAAGCAGCGTATACATAATGAGAAATGCAGTGTGTGCTCCTGTAGTGAGCGCAAGCTTTATTGTTCAGCACTGTGGCCAACAGCGCAAAAATAAGGAACACAAAGCTGAAAAATATACGACAAATAATATATATATATATATATATATATATATATATATATATATATATATATAGCCCCGCCGCGGTGGTCTAGTGGCTAAGGTACTCGGCTGCTGACCCGCAGGGCGCGGGTTCGAATCCCGGCTGCGGCGGCTGCATTTCCGATGGAGGCGGAAATGTTGTAGGCCCGTGTGCTCAGATTTGGGTGCACGTTAAAGAACCCCAGGTGGTCTAAATTTCCGGAGTCCTCCACTACGGCGTCTCTCATAATCATATAGTGGTTTTGGGACGTTAAACCCCACATATCAATCATATATATATATATATATATATATATATATATATATATATATATATATATATATTGATTTGCTTCATCTGTTCGTTTCTTTACATTGACATGACTGGAAGGGCACACCGAGCAATTTCTGCAACTATAGTGACATCATGATGCACGACAAGAAATGCGCAGAATGTAAAAACATGGGTGGGCGTATTATCATGTAAAATTACGAGCAATATACATAGTAACCATAATTTTTACTTGAATTGAAAGAAACTTTGTGCAATGAATGTCTCGCGTCGCAAACAGACGCATAAATAGCTGAATACTGTGGATTATTTTTTTTTCATTTGACACGATTTCTCTGCGCACTGCATGTCACAAAATATATGTCCCATATGTTAACCGAAATTTGCTAGAGTTGTCACATGCAAATTTGGGTTGTTGCATTGTCGTTCACGCCTTTCTTATCCGCTAACCACGTCTGCAAGAGAAAAGTGCCTGAAAAGCAAGGAGTATACATAGGCTACAGGAGAGAACGGAATAACTCTTTCATGCTGTTAAAGTGATTTTCAGCAATATTTCTCATACAGTTGAACTTGCGCCCTTACAACTGGAGGAAAAGTAGCGCATGCTGACTTCACTAAAACCGTCTTTTTTACTATACCCGCCAGGGTGGTCCAGTGGTTATGGTGCTCTATTGCTGACCCGCGGGTAGCGGGATCGAATCACTGTCGTATTTTTGATCGTGGTTTTTGGATGTTAAACCCCATCAATTGATCATTAACAACTATGTTTTAACTGTTCAAAACATCTCAATCCAAGAATAACACCAGTTAACTTTCATCTTTAATTGAGCTGGCGCCTACGGTTGATATTACACACAGATTCGGCTGAAGCCGTCTACGTTCCCGTAACAGAAAGAATGTCTTCAGGGCGGACTTGCATTTCACGGTGGATGTTCAAACAACGATACCAAACAATCGTTCATTTGTTGTTGTAGCCCTCAGGTACAACTTCTGGCGTCTCAGCTATGAAAAAAAAAGTGTTCTGCTTCAGCTGTACTCACCGACAGATTTGCCGGAATCTTTAGAAGATGGTGCACGTTAGGGAAGAATAACTCTGGGCAATTGGAAACCGCTTGCATCGCAGACATGCTCAGCGTTTCTCGCTTCCCTCGCTTCCATTTCGCAGCCTATACTCAGCTATTCAGTCAGTTGTTCCGAGCGCCAGTCCAAGCTGATCATTTCACTGCCCCAACGATGTGGATCGATCCATGTACAATTTTTCAGTAGAAGCAGAATCCAACAAGGTACCCACCTATCACTGCGAAGGTTAAGCTAATTTCTGTCGTCAAGTTCTCAAATCGCTTGCACATTATGTATTGCTTAAACATACAGGGTGCCCCAGCTTTCTTTAGCCGAAGTGTAAAAGTATGCCGACAGCCGCAATTACGACGCGACCAAATGCATGTTGCTGACCGTTGCCTGGAGTTAGTCGGGCTCTTTTCTTCGTGTTCTGAAATAGTGTAATTAAATCTGTTTAATTAACTAACTATTGAAGAAACGAAGATAAATAAAATGCTTCAATGAGAAAGTTGTAGATCGGTTTTCAAAACGTCCAAATAGACAATTTCGAACTTTATATCTGTTGATTATAAATGTTTTTTCTGCTAACTACAAATGCCCGCGATACCCGGTCGCACGCCAGTGCGCACGGTGATTCTAGTGCTCCCTAACGTTCCAGGTACGAACGACCATAGGATTCACCCGATTGTGCTGCCTCGACAGGGCCGCAACGATGGTGGTGGCTTTGCGATGAACAAGTTTTGCTATCGGCCACAAAAGCGATAACATCTGTACCTGCTTATCGCTGTCATGAACCGGTGCGAGGGAATCGCATCGTTCGTACACGGAGCGTTAGAGGGCACCAAAATCGCGACGCGCGTAGGCGCGCCAGTGGGTTTGTCACGTGGTATTTTTTCGTATTTTGCGGGCATTTGTAGTTTGCATCTGTTAAGTATTAGTGTTTTTTTCTGCTAAGTTCAAAACTGTCAAATCGAACGTTTTGTAAACAGATCTAAACCTTTCTCGTCGAAACTTCTTAACATCTTCATTCCTTGAAAATTTACTAATTAAACAGATCTAATTAAACAATATTTTAGTAAACAAAAAGTAGTCAAACTCCAGGCAACAGTCGGCAACATGCATTTGGTAGAGTTGTAACTGCGTGTCTGCATATTTTTAAACTCTGGCTGAAGATAGCTGGGGCACCCTGTATAAGACAATGCAATAAAGGTTTTTTTCAGATTAATGTTGTCAAGAGCACTCAAAACAATACAGAGGACAAATGCAGCATCTCGAGTTATTTTTATTCGCTTTTCAAACCACATTCAGGCAAATGAATTCATTACACTGACACATGCAGACTGGTAAATACATAAATAATAAATCAGTAGTATTACAACTTTTCCCAACTTGTCATACTTTACAAATAACAATCATATTGCAACTTTACAAATGTTATATGCTCTAAGAAAACAAAGTTTTCACTGACAGTGATCATGTATAAAGACTAAAATTATGAGACAGCATGTCATCACTCACACTATAGTCACTCACAAGATTAGAGAACTCAGCAAAGTAAAAAAAAAAAGATGCACACCATTAATCAACCTGAAGTCACTGAAACAAATTTTGTAGAGGCATTTGCTTCTTTGCTTCCATGTACACCAATGATGAATGCTAGTACAAAAATATGGGCATAAAAGATCCCTCTCAGTTGATAAAAACAACTGGGACAAGCCTGTGACGAGGATAATCTACAAGCAGACATTGCGTGCCAAATTTGGCCAAGGTTCATCACACCAGAATCTGCCTAAAAGCTACTGAATGGGCTTGACAAACTCCGAACATTTATCCGTGCAGCCTTTGGCAATGCAAAGCAAAGCAGTCAGGGTATCGGACAACAAACAGCGATAACATTGACGTCAACCATAGCTTGAGCCATAACAGCTTTAGCTAAGCAGCACACAGAAGCTCACTTCAACACGGCGAGAAAAACGTCACCTGGTTTGGTTCCAACTGAAAATCACTATACACAATCATTTGCGTCCCGCTGCACATCATCAAAAGACTGTTCAGTAACCACACTTTTTAAAGCTCATTCTATATAACTAACATTGATAGCAGTCATACACATCCATAGCAAACATCTCCACAACCAAGTGGCACATGATCTTAGATGCACAAGCTCGAACACCACGCTCGTTTTGTTCAGAGGTAGCTTGATTTGGTTTCCAGAAAGCTAATAAAACTGCATGCAACATAGAATTCTTTTTAAATTTATTTTCACACATACTTCAGAGCTCACTCAGAATACTTAGAACTCCACATTTGTCATGTACTGCGTGTTTCAGATAGATAAAAAGACCAACAAACATGAAGATCATGTTGAATCCGAAAACCTACCTCATGATGGTCATGGTGCACTTACTTGTTCCGAAGTCTTTGAAACCTCAGATTCAGGAGTTCATTCACAAATTGAATCAGCAACATTCAGACAAGTCACTAACTCATGAGTGAGCATTCTGGATGGGGACCAAGCAAACAGGCTTAAAGGCAGCCATCAGCAAAAACGGGACATGTACCATTTCAGGGCCAGGTTTTGTCATATGCCTAGATGTCCACTGTAAAGGAAGTAGGCTCAGCTACTACCATTGCATTCCTTCTTGAGTACACAAAGTACCAATCAGTGCCATACGCTATACTTCAGTCCAAAATATTTAAGAAGGCCATTGGTATAGAGTGCAAGCTGTAAAGGTAGCTTCCAAGATTTGAACAGTAGTAAAATATGGCTGTTTCCAAACTAAAGCCATGCTCGGAGCATTTGCAAGTGCTAAAGCACAGCCTCACCATAAAACAGCGTATCAAACAATTCCGAAAGATTGTGTCCAAATGCAAAGAGATAGGTGAAAAGCCCGGCAGGGCCAGACACCCGTCACTAGAAAAGTCTACCGATCACTTTTACAAAGGTTAATCTACAAGGCCAACTGGGCTGAACAGCAAGCAAAAGCTGCACAAGTGGTACTTCCTTCCAGCATACTTGCATGCTTTGGCCACATTTGTTCCAAGTGCACCACTCGCAGCCATTTTCATCAATAGAGGAGTATTGAGTATGGACAACGTGAGCAAAAAAAAAAAACTTTGAGTGCCGTCTTACACCAATTTCCTTAAAAAAAACTGGGGACAGATTCAAAACCAGCACCCATGGCATCTGGTCCCATGTAAGGAAGTCCAGCACTTTGCCAAGTGGCTAGCACTAGGCTCCAAGGACCATAGTGGCCACAATATTTAGGAAATGTACTCTTACAACGGAAAACAAATACCGTATTTACTCGATTCTACCGCGCCCTCGATTGTAACGCGCACCCGATTTCCACCGCGAAAAAAAAAAAAAACGTATGACATCGATTGCAACGCGCACCCATTTTTCTCGCTGGCCCGCATGATCACACCACTCGAAAAAACGACTGCTTTCGGGAGCGTCTTCCATATAAATATGAGGTACGGGCGAAGCTTGTGCCCATCTGACGCGTAACAGAGCATTGCCGTCACTGTAGTTTTACCGTGGACCGATGTCAGCACGCGAACTTGCTTCGCCCCCTTCTTCTCGACGGTTGTGGTGCCAGGCATGTCGAAGTAAAGAGGCGTCTGATCGGCATTCCCGATTTGCCCAAGCAGGTAGCCGTTGTTGCGCCGCAAGTTTAGGACGAACCTCTGAAAACTGTGAAGCTTTTCATCGTACTCCTCCGCAAAACTTTTCGCATATGCATGTTCCCCTTCGGAGGGAAAAGCCTTTCCTCTTCATAAAGTTAGTTAGCCAGCACCTGCTCGCTTTGAACTGGCTCCGCATTAGACCTTTTTCTAAGACTAATTGCATAGCCCGCACTTGGAGCAGTTCTGTCACGGGCCGCTGTGCCGCTCGCTGCTCAAGCACATACTCGCCGAGCAGCTCTTTAATTTACGGAAACCGACCCTGCTGTGGTCCACTGAAGCCTTTGCGAGAAGCTTTGCTGTCGACAATCTTCTGCTTTAGTTTCCGCCGGTCCCGCACGCACGTTTCGGGAATTCCGAACGACCGCGATGCGGCCCGATTTCCGTCCGTTTCTGCACACGCGATGACTTTTCTTTTAAAAGCGGCATCGTGGTGCACTCGAGTTTTTGGAGTCGGCCCTTCCACGCCGTCGACACCAATGCACTACTAGATGACGAACTCCTCAGCACACGTACGAAGTGCCGCACATGGGAAACACATAGGCAGAAATGGCCGATGCGCCATGCCGACGCACGTAGGGGGCGGCCATTTTGGATTTGCCGATGGCAATAGATCGGCCGTAATTTTTTTGTTCGTACTCGATTCTAACGCGCATGCGATTTATGAACTCGCTAAACCGGAAAAAAGGTGCGCGTTAGATTCGAGTAATTACGGTATTTTACACTGAGTGAAAAAAAAAGACATTTGAAAACCTGCCACAAAATGAACCGGCAGTTCTCCATTAAAAATAATAAAACACAAAAAGAAAACAGACACTGTATCTACAGTCTTGGCAACTGTCCCTCTCATCATTCTTCTTTGCTTGGCACATACTTGTCCCTATCTGGTGAGTCACTGTTGCCCGATGGTGATGCCAAGATGTCTGTCCACTTTGTCATGGAAATAAATTCCTTGAAGTCTTCTGGAAAGAGGCAATACATACACCAATCAATGTGTCTAATGCATCCAAAGTGAATTATTAAACACTTGATTGAAAGGTGTCGAGAGACAATGTACAGTGCAGTGACAAACAAGTAAACTTCGAAGAGTGTTGACGTTAAAAAGTATAACTTGAAATAAACTATAGGCACTTAACCCAGTATTTTATTATGACCCTGAATTATGATCATCCATCAATAAAATATATTATAAAGGAGCACCCAGTCTTTCTGTGTAGTTGTCCTGCAGCATGTATTAGTCACCACATGTATTAGTATCTAGTGTAATGGTATCCTTGTATTACCATTCAAAGTGTTCAGTGTCCACAAAAAGGCTTACTCTAACTTAACACAACAAGTATTAACAAAAATAACAGACATTCCACCATCGATGTAGGTGGCATCCTCAATATACACTGGCAACATATGAGGCGAGGTTGCCCAGTCCACTACTATTTTTAAACGTCGGGTAGGGGGCCGTGGTTGTTTCAATCTCATGCGTCGCAATAGATGAACCACAATTCCAGTTTTCTCTCGCCTTCGTTCCAGAGCCAACATTGTCACATTAAGTCAAAGCTCAGTGTTCAATGTAGCGATCCACACTGCTAGCGCCAGTAGCAGATCCAGAAGACGACGACAAGGTAGAGAGGAGAATGTATCGATAAACTGATGAAGTCGCATTGTCTGCATGAAAACTTTACATTGCCACAGTCGAGATGAGTAGCCTGCAAATGAAGATCAAGTTTGACTGAACTCGTCGTCAAGAAAGATCTCTCATCATAGGCATCCAAGCAAAGCGCCAGAGATACGTGGAGCTGCAGTAAGCCACTAAAGCTCCGAGCCTCCTTGAGAAGGTTGCCCATACCACCGGAGCTACTGTGGATGACCTCATCACTCAAGAGCATGTCCATCAATGCGACTTGATTTGGCGTCGCATTTGGTAAAAGCTCCCCAGCACGCAAATTTCTAAAATCAACAAATCTCACCTATACTACCAGTGAAGGTGCCCTTAACACCTTACTTGAAATGCGGAAGCTATATAAGTAATAGCAGCTTTTAAAACGTCTTGTGTCAGCTGCAGATGTAAGAGAAAAGAAAGGAGTTTCTGTTTGACTGGACATGTTTTACTGTAATTCAAGAGCTGATCATTGCTCAACTACTGGTTTCTGGGGCATGCAAATTTATAAAAATCCAGCCAGACATAAGTCTGAGTTTTTATGAATTCGCCTGCCCAAGAAACCAGTGGTTGAGCAATGAAGAACGTGTACATAATATAGGAGGCCTTTTTTTTCTGTGGGAAACTAAAGAAGTGATGGTATTGCAATTGCAAATAACTTTATATGCAAACACTTCTTGGACCGCATGGAGGAAAACCTCTGCAAGTGCTTTTGAGGCAAACCGTGCAGAGCCTTGGGACATCATTGTTTACAGACCGTGATGCACAAATATCAGGGCACACGTTTCCAAAAAGTGGTGATTACTTCGTAAAGCTGACCCATCAATCACAGGCTACTGCCGTCGCTCTAGTCATACCTGGCACGACAAAGTATACTAACAAAGACATGTCAGCGAGATCACTCGCCTCTATGGACAATCTACTATCTGCTTTGAAATGCGTCACAGCCGCTGAATACAAGATGCCCGATGAAGCTGAAGTCGGCAGAGGTAATTAGTGTGGCAAGAACACACCATCTGTAGGCCCCCCAGAGGCTAACATTGAATCTAGATTACACACCAGCATGGGATTGAGTGTACAGTGTCAGGACAGAACTAAAAAAAGTCACATTGTCAAAGAAACAG
Organism: Rhipicephalus annulatus; assembly: GCA_013436015.1. Taxonomy (NCBI): domain Eukaryota; kingdom Metazoa; phylum Arthropoda; class Arachnida; order Ixodida; family Ixodidae; genus Rhipicephalus; species Rhipicephalus annulatus. Next base: position 415,431 of record WOVY01002822.1, read on the forward strand.
TCTTTCTTGTAAAGGCAAAAATTTTTGGTGTTCAGGTGCTAGTGAATGGTCGCACATTGTCATTTTGATTGACACTTGTGGTGATAGAAGCGGAAGGGCATCGGGAACGCAAAAATTGTGAGAGAGAAAATGCGATTTTTAGCCCATTTTCGACTTCTAAGTGCCGTGACCCCCTTAACAAGAACCTAGTAAATGCTAGAGATATTCTACATGGGAAATCCATTCGTGTGTACAGCTAAGATTCTTGTTGTCGAGAGTATTACAGATGGGCGAGAGTTCGTCTGGAGTATTAAGGCGAGACATTCAAAGTTTAAGCGTTAGTAGTGCCCAAAGTCAATTTTGATTTCATCTTATTAGGACCTGGTATGACAGGCACAACAATTAAGATACTTTAGAATGAGGAAGTTACAATCATAAGGACATGAGCTAAAGCAAATGTCAGCCACAAGGCGCAAGTGCCATAGGCCGGCTACTAGAGAAGATGTACAGTACGGTCCACTGTTAAGGGGAACATGCGAACACCTGGCCGTGGCCCATGTGGTGCGAATTCGTGACAAGATTTGTAAACATGGGGCATGCGCATAAAAGCGCAAAGGAAGTGCTTGTCAGGTTTGGTCTGGTACTTTCTGCCCCTGCTGCGCTTGCCGAGCGCTTTCATTTTCCCGTGGAGCGATTCATGTCACCGTTGGTGTGCCGGCGCCCGGTAAGGTAGTCAGTAGGCACACAAAAGGTGGAGCTTGTTTCTTGTCCGAAACGATGCGATTTAGACCCACAGTGGTTTAATTTCAATTAAGGGCGATATACAATGAAAAGTCATGCGATTATATTTAAAGGCATGTTAATGAACACTTAATAATCATAAATGTTGTGGTTTAACATTGCTGAACAGCAGTACGATTATGATCGACGCATTAGAAGGCTCTGGAAATTTCAACCATGCCTAGGGTTTAAACCAAAGTACACGAGCCTCGAATATCCCAGCCTTGATCGATAATGCGGCTAACGCGGCCAGGATTGAATCCCGTGACCTGCAGGTCAGCAGTCGAGCACCATAACCCGTATACCATCGGGGCGAGTTAAAAACGCACTTGAGGATGAAATCTCTTGATCAATACGGAGTGATCCTTAATGATGTTCTGGTTCTGGCTTACTACATCCTGGCAAATATTAGTGTTAACATTTGAAATCGTGCGAGTTCTGGATTATGGAAGTAATACCAGAAGACGCTCAACATTCCAAATCATGATAACATGCCCTATTATTAAAAGTACTTCCCTTCCCAAATATATTCTCGCATGGAAAATGAAGCCCGTAAAACTCTACATTAGAATAAACACGAAAAAAAATTTATTTGTCTTATTTGTGACAAAAGATTAACCAGGCCAGATCTATGGTCTCTTTACAATAGAAGAATGAAAAACTTCATTCAGTATCGGGTCGAGTACGGCCTTCATATCCTTGCAGGCAGAAACCTGTACAGAGCTTCTGTGAAGGATGAACCGTGCTTAAGCCGCTCCCACTCTTCCTATACAAAAGCCCAGCAGTCATTCACAGATTTGACGCAAGGAGTTACAGATGATTTCATTCTGCCTCACAAATTTTCAATTGCGCTCAAGTAAGGTGACTGGGAAGGGGGGGGAGGGGCACATGATACCGGCACGGTCTTCAGTTGCCTGTTAATACACTCACTATTCTTTAGTGTAGAGCTCAACTATGAGAAGCCTTTCATCCTCAGGGGCCCTGGAAATGCCACATATAAAAGCTGGCAGCAACAAAAGTGTTCAGTGAAGAATTCTGCCCCCAGCTGTGGAATTCTGCAAAAGCGAAAGCGAAGCCCATCACTTTTGTAACCTATAGTATAAATGCTCACAGAAATATTAGTCTTAAGCTTCGCACAATGCTCGAACCAGCCAACTGCCTTTGATAACAGACAAGAAAATCTGTGCTTGATGCAACAAGTGTAGCCGGTTTCTCCTTCAACCACTGATATAGGGCATTAGCGCACGCCGAGCGCTAAAGCGGGGAAGTACCAGACGACGCAGGGCATGACCCGCCTTGCGATTCTGTTCTCATGCTCCGTGTTTCCAAATCCCACCAGCAGTTGGCGCCCCGCAGACCGTCGGCCGCGCGGTCACGTGTTCTTCCTAACAGTGGACCGTGCTGTACCATGGACGTTTCCTAAGCTTTTGTGTATTGGTGTATACCCAAAAGTCACAAAGACTGTTGAGGTACCTCTTCTATTACGAGAGACTATTGTAAAGAAAAAACCATACAAGCTTGATCATGACCGAAATGTCTGGTTAAAGAAGGATATTCAAGGAATGCTAGAGGCAGGAAGCATCAGGCCTTCAACTTCATTCTTTGCTTCGCCCATTACAATTGTTCCAAAACGTGTCATTTCGCCTGTGTACAGATCGTACACAGGCGAAATGACTGACACCTTATGACACCTTATAAATGAACAAACAGATATTTTTCCCATACCCAATGCCACGATTTGATTAGATCATTGAAGAAACCTGAGGATGTCAGCAGTTTTCTCACATTGACCCAAGTAAAGGATACGCAAGTGCCACAAAAAGAAGATACAAAAGAATTTACCACATTCGTCACATCTTTCGACATCAATGAATACAGCAGACTACCCTTAGGATGGATGAACTCTAGATCATGGTTCCAAAAGATGAATGGCGTAATTAACTTCACATATACATTACAGAATGTTGTGATGGACGACATTATCATCTACTCGGAAAGGCAGGAAGATCATGGAGAGCGCCTAGAGAAGGTCCTCGAGGCACTTAGCGCCGCTAGACGCTAGTTCAGCACAAAGAAGAGGGAGTTCTGCAGAAATGTAGTGCTTTTAGGAAGAGTTTTTGACGGCTGAACCAAGGGCACTAAAGAGGGGAGCATCCAGCGCATCAAGAAGCTAACAAAACCTTATGACATCCACTCATTTTTAAGAGTGTCTCTTGGACTGGCAGGCCATTTCTGTGCATTTAAAAAGGACTACGCAAGAAAAATGAAATGTGAAGAAGTTTCGTCTGGTCCGAGGAATGCAAGAACAACTACCTAGAACTTGCCTGAGCCATCTCATCCAACCCTATACTAGCACTGCCCGACTGATCTACCACTTGATTTATATAGAAATGCATCTCGTATGCTGCAGGCGCCATCCTGTATCAACGCAAAGAAAACAAGCATCCCGGCAGAAAGCTTAAGGTCATCGGCTACTATTCGGGCACATTCACAAAGACACGAGAATATTGCACGACAACAGAGAAGGAAGCTCTAGCTGTCATAATGGCTTTTAGGTAGTTCAGAAGTTACCTAGAAAGCAAACATTTCAATCTGTTAACTGATAAACAGGTGTTGACCAATTCAGTTGCAACTAGCACAGATAAAGGGCCAAATAGCTTGATGGGCAAGCGAGATCCAACAATTCAGTTTCGACATAATGCATAGACCAGGCCAGAAGCACCCGGGCACTGATGCCTTGTTCAGTCTTCCCGTGCCACAAGAAATTCCAGAAGGAAACATTAACTTGCTGAAACTTTGGGATCGAACGCAAGACATACAACTGTACAATGGGAAGATGTATGTCCCTGAAAGAAAAGTGCCTCAAGTGCTAAAATGATATCGTAGCAGTCCATATTCAGGAGGGCATGACAAATTCTGCAGGACATACCACAAACTTACTCGGAGATTTACATGGCAAAACATGAAAGCAGATATTGCCCACTATGTGGAAACGTGTCGCGAGTGCCAAATTGTGAAGTCAAAATACAAAGCAGGGGAAAATAGCATAGTATTACCACAATATTTAACTGTAGCACTCGAAGTAGTTCACCTTAATTTTGTTGAAATTAGGAAGAGGGAAGGTGTCAAAACAATTGAAGCTTTCCTAGTCACTGTGGATGAGTGCACACGCTTCGTGGTCACTGAAGTTGAAAGAGGAGACACTAATTGGGTAACAGCACTGTTGCAGAGAAATTTTCAAGCACACGAAGGTCATCATTGCAGACAATGGGTCAGCAATGAGCCTGAAGCTATGCAAATGGGCCAGCGAAAGGAACATCATGCTTCGACACCCAGTGCCTTATCATCCGGAGCCTAATTTTTCCTCTTGCTGAATGCATGATTAGAGACCTCAAAATGTATAAAAAGCTAAACCCATAATTCAAGGGAGGCTAGAAAAGTTCTTAGAAGGCAGCTGTACATCACCATTAACAGATGCAACACAACCGACATCGGGTGCAGCCCGCAATTTGCTGCATTCGGCACGGTTTTTTGGTTGCCAACAGACGAAGATCTGGGCTTAGTTGACAGGGTTACACTGAAGGAATGCCCAAACACCCAACTCCAACAGCAAAAATACAGAACTACGATGAAGATTAACTTTGATCATCGCCACAGCACGAAGATGCCAGAAATCAAACCAGTTCTATGATACTAGTTAGAAAAGGATTGGACTCAAAAGCTCCATTCACCGGTAAATACCTTGTTAAAATGAACACTCACTCATGCAAGCTCACATGCTTCAATAAGAACTTGCTGCAACCGAGTGACGCCATCGTTGTTTACCGAGGAACGACCAGCAAAGACTTCTGAAGACGTATTACACTGAGCCAAGAGGAAGAACAGAGGAGGTGTCTATTGGAAAGATGATGATGTAGAGAACATCAATAAACCAATGCAGTTGCAGTGTCCACATTAAAACTGTGTTGGAAAGCAAGGCATGGGGGGGGGCCTTATCAACATTCCCTTTGTGTTGATTCAGCTTTGTTGATCAATATCTCTCTTCCGGTTTCGCAGATGCAAGTTTAGCCTCCATCCCTGCATTACATTTAGTAGACAACCTCACTCATTATTTGAAGGTGTGTGATCTTTGGGCTTTCATACATCACACCATTTAGTATGAAACGGAGGAAGAGAATGTCTTGATATTTTAGATGTGCATGTATGGAGGGCAGATTATGGCAGTGCGGAAAAGACAGTGTACTGGAAGCAATGAGATACCAGAAATTTTACATTTGGTCGGGTGGTGTGAGTAACATGACAATCATCCGTTGTGAGCACTTTCTGGTCTAGTAGTTGTAATGCAGGCAAAACAGATGTATATAGCATAGCCAATTGCACCGAAGAGAATTCTTCCTTTTGTTCTTCAAGCACCTTCATCAGGCCTATAGCCTGGAATTTTTTTTAGGGGGTGGGTGTGGGTGGCCCCACTAGTTGGGAGAAACCTGTTTTTATTATTTGTCCTCTGTGTAAGATACCCTCCCCTGTCTGAATTTCGGGAGAGGTGGAGGGGCTAGGGCACTTTTGCTGATGATTAAAATAAACAAAAAAATGGACAAAAGTGGGAAATAGAAAAAGAAAGAGGAAAGAAAAAAACTGAAGAGGAACAAAGAAGGTTACTCCCAACTTTGCATTTCAGGCCTGGCACCACTAGCGCAAGCTGCCTTAATTTTTTTCAACCTGTTCTTCACAACGAAATTCTGAAGCAGTGATTTCTAGGAACACAAGCTCCGAGAGTCTTCAGACATGTGCAAAATTTCTTGGTACTTTTACAGTGTGGTGCTTAGGGGCTGGCCAACATCATCTTAATTCATAAGGGGACATCAAGGACTTGAAAAATTACAGCCCGATCAGCTTACCGTTTGCTCTCTACAAACTATTTACAAAAAATAATAGCTAGGAGATTTAGGGTTACATCAGAGTTCAATCAATCAAAGGAACAAGCAGGATTTCGTACAGGCTACTCCACAATAGACCACACTTATACTAGCAATCGGGTAATACAGAAATTCGCAGAATACCACCAATCCCTATGCATAGCCTTCATAGATTACGAGAAAGCGCTTGACTCAATGAAGACATTAGCAGTAATGCAGGCACTACCGAATCAGGGCATCGAAGAATCCTACATGAGCATATTGGAAAAAATCTAGAGCGGATCCATAGCCATCATAGTTCTCCATGAAGAAAGTGGCAGAATCCCAATAACGAAGGGCGTGTAAGGCAGGGAGGCACGATCTTTCCAATGCTATTCGCCACATGTTTACAGAATGTTTTCAGGACCCTAGATTGGAAAGAGTTAGAGATAAGAGTTAATGGAGAGTATCATGATAACGCGAGATTCGCTTAGACATTGCTTTGAGTAACTCAGGGGACTAATTATAGCTCATAATTACTGAACTGGACACAGAAAACAGAAAAGTAGGTCTGAAAATTAATATGCACAAAACTAAAGTAATGTGCAACAGTCTCGGCAGAAAACGGCACTTTGCGATAGGTGGATAGATGCTGGAAGTTGTAAAGGAACATGTACTTATGACAGGTAGTAACCGCGGAGCCGAACCATGAGAGTGAAATAACTGGAAAAATAAGGTTGGGGTGGATCCCATTCTGCAGACATTCTCAAATTATGAATGGTGATCTGCCTCTAACCTTCAAGAGGAAGGTATATAACAGCTGCATTTTGACAGTACTTACCTACGGAGCAGAAACCTGGCGACTTACAAAGAGGGTTCAGCTTGAATTGAGGATGACACAGTGAGCGATGGAAAGGAAAACTAAATGTGTAACCTTAAGAGACAAGAAGAGAGCAGAGTGGATCAGGGAACAAACGGGGGTTAAGGATATAGTTGGAATCAAGAATAAATGAACATAGGCCGGGCACATAGCACGTAGGCAGGATAACTGCTGGTCATGAAGGGTAACCGACTGGACTCCCAGAGAATGCAAACACACGAAGGGGAGACAGAAAGTTAGGTGGACCGATGAGATTAATGCTTTCGTAGGTGTAACGTGGCAACGAAAAGCACAAAAATGTGATGATTGGTAGATCATGGGAGAGGCCTTTGCCCTGCAGGGGGCGTAGTCGAGCCGATGATGATGCTTAGGGGTTGCATGCAGAGTTCCACATTTTGAACATTTCAAGAAAGTCCTCCATTGTCATAACACATAAAATGTCATACGAGCATTCCATCTGCTTCAGTAAAAGCCGTAAATACATGCATATTCAACAAAGCATTTCACTAGAAGTACAAGTGTGTATTCTTTCGAGACTCTTCCGCCACCACCTTGAATTTTGAACTGTCTCCCTCCAAACCTTCCCAGGTTATCCATCACAGTAGGCAGAAGGACTTGCTCAAAATTTTACTGAAGCTATATATGTCTTGCATTTACACAAGAGCCACATTTTAAAATAAACTCACCAAAGTGAATCCACCCCAGTGCAGCAGTGTCAATCTTATAAAACAGGGACATTGCTGCCGACTTTGGTAGTGCAAGAAGAATCCAGATAAGTTGCACAAAGTCCACCATACATATTCCCTTGCTGTCATCACAAAATTCCTGTAAATGTAATGGTACAAACATCAGCAATATCATTAAGCCTTAATGATTTCATTTTGTCAAATTATCCCGACTGTCAGCAATTTAGTAAACATGTTAATTTAGTAAACATGTTAGGAAAGTTGGCCAATTGAAATGTAGACAGAAAAAGCTAGAGGAAAAACATACAGTAAGTACAACTCATTCTTAATTATGTCTCAGGTTTGAAGGGACACTATACTTTTTATTGCCTTACAAATACAATTTTGCTGATGTACCAAAACAAGTGTTTCATTAGGCTAAGCTCATATAGCCTATAACTTGTTTGAAATGCACTAAAGATATCCTAACAATAAGATAACAGGCTTTAAAACAATTAAAAGCCCACTTTAACAGTGCTTTCTCCTTAGTAAGCCAGATATTTTTAAGCTTCACTGGTGAAACTGCCATTAAAAACAACAACTATCTTTGTGAAACACTGAACCATAAGTGTGTGGTGTTAATGTACACATGCACGTACGCACATGAATGCACACACGTAAGCATGCACAGAGTGCAATATAGCTGCACCTTCTATTTTCAAATGCTGGTTCACATAGCAATGTGTCTAAGTACTGAATCAATAAATTAGTGGTGAACTTGCTTGTATGTTTGACTTCAATAATAATAGCATCTGAGGTTTTATGTCCCAATACCACATTGAGAATATATGAAACGCTGTAATGAAGAACTCCAGGATTTTTCATCATCTGGTGTTTTTCAGCGTGCATTGATATTGCACAGTACACGAACCTCTAGCATTTCAACGCGTATAAAAATTACACCGCCATGGCTAGGATCCAATCGGCAACCTTTAGGTCAGCAGCCGAAAACCCTTGCTCCACTGCAGCGGACATTATGTTTTACTTCATTGCACTTTGTTTTTTGGGCCGATGGACACCCCCCCCCCCCCCCCTGCTTAGATACCCGAAAACACTTGCAATAATCTGCACAGCCAGGAAAAAAAATAGTACCAAGTTCTCCTACATACGTGTAATACACAAAAAAAAAAGTACCCCCTCTCCCCCCCCCCCCTTCCCAAGTATAGAGCAACCAGCATTCTTTTATCACAAGGACACAATGTCAGAAATAGGACACAAGATCTGTCACTACATATATGATTGTCTTATATTTGACAATGATTGTCTTAATTTGACATGATTGTCTTATATTTATGGACAGCAAACAGAAACATGCCTTATTAAGTCAGTGTAGAATTGATTAACACTTATTGCACACGAACATGCCAACTGCACTACAAATAACTACAGTGCAAGATGCCAACCTTAAAAGCTTTTTCAGTCCGATGTCGTTCAGACCTGTGAAACAACCAGAAGGCTGCCAGGAGACCCCGCAAGTCCAGTAGGTTTTTTCGATCCTGAAAATATCCAATAAATAGCTTTTTACACCAAGCACAGAGGAACAACTCTCAAGTAAATTATTACACACAAAATGTCTTGCACAGCAAGGTTCAGTTTTTTTTAATAATTTTTCTTACCCACGCTATTGGCTTACACAGAAAAAAAATGCAAGCGGAAGATGCAGGGTGAATGATCTAAACTTTTCTATACCTAACCAAATGTGCAAAACTGGTGTCTAGCAGAAATGTTACATTTTTCTTTATATCATAATTTTTGCTGTTACCTTTCCACACAATCGGTGACCCTTAAATGGATACATTCAGATCAAGCTGCAAACACCCAACCTCATTCTAAAGCCTGCAACTTCTCTTAATTACAGAGTAGGTCTAAATGAAACAACCAACATAATTTACTTCAATGCAGAGTCAAAACAACTAGTTGATATTGCGATTTTCGATGAACCCCTCCAAATACTGTCCTCCCCAACAGCACTAAGAACATGTTTCTTTGAAGGGCAATGTAAATACAATGAGCACACCCATTGCTTTAGTCATTCATTGGTCAGATGAACAAGGAAATTTCAATTGTAAGTGAATTATTGAACCGAAAATTTTCGCAGTTGGTAAATATTGCACTTCGATAATTCCATTCAAATTGAATGAGTATCCAACTAGAACAATATCGGAATAAATTTTTCCAGCTGGAAAAGTTTTTGGTTTAATATCCAACTAGAAATTGAAGCTTGTTTCATTCTGGTTATTACTGTAAATAATTGAGAAGTGAGATAAGAGAGTGATCACTGCTGGAAAACTTCACCCTGTGATGGGTGATGAAGGGTAAACAGCGAATCGGAAATCTGCCAGGCAAGTGGAATAAAATATGAAAATCTAACACCTGTACTGAACAATCACTTTGCATTTTGACGATACTTCAGCACGCACACAACAAATGAGGAATTAAAGGTCAACTACGGCGATTTCTTGAGGTCAATAGATCTCAATATGAAATTCACTGGGTATGTTCCTTTCACATTTCCATGATTTATGACAAATTACAGGCTTGAAAGATATGCTGATTGTTTGGAAATAAATTTTAAAGATTGCCTTAAAACACTCACCTGGCTTGCCATAATTATTGACAACCCTGTGTGTGACATCATGTTTGGCATGTCAACGGAAGTAATGCAGCCGATGGCATTGCTACTGTGGCCACTACAGTGTTGACTGTGCAGGCCACAAGGCGACTACAGCAGTGTTTGGCATGAAAAAGCTTCCTCACACCTGTGGCATTTTGCCGGTGCTTCACTGGTTTAGCTTTCACAGTGTTCGTACTCCGCGCCCACGGAACCAGTATACGAATTCCAGTTCTTACCAAATAGTACGTCATATGTAGACAGAGCGCTAAGTTTGGTTTCAGTATTGCACCTTTTTGCTTATTAAAAATTATTTTCAAACTTCCTGAGCATTCCAGCTATTGGGCTCATGACAAGAGTGTCTCAGTAACATAGAAAGACCACATTTACCTTGACATGGTCGAAAAATACCCGCTGATGGTTTTTAAAAAAAGAACACAAATGGCAGCAAACTTGAGTCAATATTGTTTTAAACCGAGTGGAGCTTGGGCAGGTGTGTCTTCTTTCTTTAAGTCCTCATTTGTTATGTGCACACCGAACTGTCTACTTTTAAATCACTTAGCATTTTCAGACATGCATGTCAAATGAAAGGTAAAAACAGGTACAAATAACCATGATTGCATTTGAAGCAAACCAATCTTTTGCGTAAAAGGTCACTCTGCCAGTTTAGTCTTCAGAAAGATATGAAGTGTGTTGGAACACAGCAGAGGCATTTGTATATATACATAGCAGCAATGAATTGAATTTTAAAGTGCAACATTATGTGAATTGCTATATCAATGGGCATAAGCCTTGACTACAGCTCATGAGGGCTAAGTGACTGTTTGACTACTCCTATATACTTCACTATGCCTACAAATGAAAGGGCCTTCCACATTTACCACTATGGTCATGAATAGTAGTCGCTACCGCTTCTGCTGCTAGATTTGATTGAACGATGATAACTACCTTTAGTTTCTTAACTAAAAATATGAAGTTAATCACACATTCAACAATCATAAGTAAAGATTTTGGTATTTCAAATAGAACAAAATCAACTTTCCAATTACATTCCTTGGCTGCATGATCATTTTAAACACACGTGACATACATCAACTTTCCTCACAGTCTTGTGCCTTGCTTTTAGCTAGAGTTTGCACAAAATTGGCACATACTCTAACTAAAAGCATAGCATATGGCTAAACCTGGTGTTTGAAAGACAGGTGAAAGGATGCTGCTTTTAAGTGCAAGTTTATCTATGGTCAAAGCAATCAGAAATTTCAATTTATTCTGTGCATTAAAAAGGGTTGTGGTCAAGAGAAAACAATTGATTTCTAGAAATCCAATAGCCAATTTTTAACACAAAAAGTGTTTTATGCAGGGGTCCACTATGGCCCCTGTATTTCTGATGTATTTCTGTCACAGATATGACGTTGTAAAATATGTACTAACAAAAAAAATAACAGCCAGAAGAAGTTCCGTAGCATGGCATCGAACCAGTGACCTTTTCCTCCTCAGTGCGTGAAGCTAGCCAATATGCCACAAAACAGGTTGCTGAACTTGTTAATACCGAGTTATTTATATATATCATGTACCGTTGGTGATCCTCAGAGCTCAGCAACTACAGTGCGTTTTCTTTATCAGTAAGTAGTAAGGCACAAGCGGCGCGTGTTGGGTGTGCGCATTCTGAAGGTAGTTGTCTCACGCCTTCACATAGGGTGGTCAAAATACGTATAGATGTTCTCTGGCGTGATCGCTCACTCGCTCGCATGGTTATCTCAGGTTTTGGGCGCTTTGAACGTCTTGCGATTCTACCGCAAGTTTGCTTTGAAGTTACACTGGTTTGAGAGAGCCCGAAGATCAAGTCTTTCGTTGCTGTGGCCGCAATATGAAAGGACCGCGCTGGTCACACACAAAGACGTAATAACCGACAGTTGTTCGCGTGCTCGTCCTGCATATGATTGTGTGTTAGTTTGGTGCGTCTATATTTCCCTTTGAGCAGGGTCATTTAAGTGTTGAGCTGTGACAGTTGTTTGTCCGCACTCGTCTTGTGTATCCCAGTGAACCACTGATATCCTGTCAACATAGAAATAAGATCCATACGTCTGTCAATAACATAATCGACATCCCCATAACGTACCATCCTTACAGTCTAGGGAGCCTACGTATTATTAACGTCGCATGTACTTCTCTCTTGAACAAAAACTAGACGTCGCAAATGATGTCGCATACAAGTGCTCACAACATTAAATGCACTACAGAACTTTCTGTCTTCCGAAACCGCTTTAGTTGACGTTTAGAATGATAAATACATAAATGGACATGTACATATTAGTGTATGCATTACGTACACTTGTATGATACAAGGAGATAAAGCCCGCAAATGACCATAAAATTAACATGCGTGGACATGATAGCGCAAAATCATGCAGCCCGAAGGTGGTTTTAAGTGTGAATCACTTTAGGGGCATAGGCCATCGTCGCGTGGCGTAATGCAAACAAAATCACATAAAAAATAAAGACAATGCAACCGAAAAATAGAAAAATGGAAAAGGAAGAAATAAGAAGAAAAATAGAAAAGGCAACAGATACAGATAAAAAAACAAAAAAGAAATAAAAAGCGAAAGAACTGAAAGGAAAAAAGAAAAAGAGGAGGAAATAAAGCTCAAGAGAAACAAAACAGATTTCCCTGCTTCGCACTTTCTTCAGGCTTGCTGCATTTATACATAGTTTTGTGTGCTCGAGACCTGCGCTCCCACTGCAGTCTGGCTCTTAGCTGGTGTGCTATATCTATAGAAAGCATCAACACCATGAGGCTGGCCTTAAATATGTTGTCTGACAGCAATCTGGACAGCCTCACCCCGCCACGGTGGCCTAGTGGTTAAGGTACTCCGCTGCTGACCCGCAGGTCATGGGTTCGAATCCCGGCTGCACCGAATGCATTTTTGATGGAGCAAAAATGCTGTACGCCCGTGTGCTCAGATTTGAACGCACGTTAAAAAACCCCAAGTGGTTGAAATCTTCGGAGCCTTCCACTACGTCTCCCATAATTATGTGATGGTGTTGGGACGTTAAACCCCACATATCAATCAATCTGGCCAGCCTCACACTTTCAATGCTTTCTATAAGTACAGCTGAGCGGCAATGAGCAAGACTGCCATGAGACCGCAGGTCTAACACACCCACTACATACGGTAAGTGTCCAAAATGCATAAAAAAAAACTTTTATTTACTATATGACAATGTCTATGTATATCTATTGAATGTCCATTCAGTCGCCATGTGCAACGTACCTGAAACCTTACTCGGCGAAGCTTTTACTAGTTGCGGGTACACTTAAAAAAAAGAGCAAGTCAAAAGGGTGTCTTTTTCTCCCACAACAATAATCGTCTTCTATATGGCGTTCCATCCTTGTGCTATCGCCCCGCGCCCCGTACATTCCGGTCACAATCGACATACCCATTATCAGGGTTACATTGCATTCTCGATAGGAAAGTGGCCAGTGCCGAGTTTTCAAGAAAGGAAGCGCACGCAAGCCTTATGACGATTATTGTTGTGGGACAAAGAGAGAACCCTTTTACTCGATATTTTTTTAGAGTGTACATCTAATCTTCGTAATATGAATTTGTATAGATATCTAAGAGACATTTACAATGTCCATGAGAAACATACCATGGATGTCTACACAATATTTGTGGTTCACTGGGATGCTAATTTCATGTGTTTGAACTGCGTGCTGCAACTTTCGAGCAGATAGATTTTCTTCGCGTGACATTGCAATTTGGTTCTGTAGCATTCATTGATTAATTCATTCATTTTTCCTTGCTACAAAACAATGAAAAGTAAATGCTCAATTATCTCTGAAGACACATTTCACGGTGGTCTTATACCGATTTCTAAAAAGAGGGATCAGCCACATTTTGTAAGAGTTGTCAGATGTTTTCTAAAAAAACACGAGGTCTTGTTTTCATGAAATTGTGATTTTCATGACGTTTAGAGCATGAATCCAGAAAGTGCCACCACTGGAAGCAAAGTGCCACACGATTATTGAGCCCAGTTGGTTCTTCTATAAAACTACCAGCACTATTTATATGTTCCTCTGTTCTTCCAATATACCAGTTACACAACAACACTTGACAATCCACACTCTCCACCTTGGCTGCGAGTTGCTGGCTAACACTCTCAGGATGACATGCACAGATATACTCATCAAAGTAATTGATTGATTGATTTGTGGGGTTTAACGTCCCAAAACCATAATTTGATTATAAGAAACGCCGTAGTGGAGGGCTCCGGATCTCATCAAAGTAGATGGGGGAATGTCCACCATCATAGCTGAACTGGTAAAGCGTTGCATGATTAATTCAATGGCTGTGCGTGCAAGTCCCACCAACAGCAAATGCGTTTTTTTTTTTTCATCTATTTGAGTTCCTTTTTAACAAAAATAACCAATACTTAAAAGTACAAATGATGTCCCATATACTTTCCTTGCTGCTTTTGTATTTAACTGCAAGAGCAGTTGACATAGTTGCGAATAACTTAGTTTTATGCACATCACATACAGCTAAGTATACAATATTGCATACGGAAGGGCTATTGACTTACTCTTTTAGTAAACACAACAGTGGTGCAAATGACTTTTTGAGTGATGTAAAAGAGGAATATCAATGTAAAAGAAGAGCTCGTGCGATAACTGAGTAAGCTTGAAACAAACAATAAAACAAACATACAAATAATATTCTATCTTCAAGATTACCCCATGTATTAGTCTAGCAAGTAAATGTTTATTGTTTTCTTTTAAAATAGAAGCTAATTATTGAGCTGTTTTCTAAGTTGCATGCGGAAGTGCATATTACATAATACATAAGTGCAATAAATGCTGAATATGATGCACAACTATTCTTTGTTGGTGCCTACATTAACTTTCCACGAAAGTGTAATTGAGTTACATTTATAAAAATAACCAACCATACCTTTGAGTCATGGTCCCGATTTATTGATATGTTGGGTTTAACATCCCGAAACCATCATACGGTTTTGAGAGATGCCCTAGTGGAGGGCTTCTGAAATTTCGAACACCTGGGGTTTTTTTACGTGCCCCCAAATCTGAGCACACAAGCCTACAGAATTTTCGCCTTCATTGAAAATGCAGCTGCCACGGCCGGGATTCAATCCTGCAACCTGCGGGTCAGCCGCTGAGCACCTTAGCCACTAGACCACCACGGCGGAGCTCTGAACTAAACTGTAGTCTGTGTTTTTATGGAAAAATGGGTTGTGGACTAATTACTAAAAAAATCGAATTGTTCATTTTAAATTTTAAAATAGACTGTCCTAAAATGTCATTGTTCTTTGCAAGTATGACAGGGTCCATAACTCCAGAACAATAACTATCGAGAAAAAATCTACGCAAACAAGTAACAAGTTTAGAATTTTCTAGTGCTGCTTAACTGAAAACACTGCTCTTTCAATAAAAAAACTTTTGCATACGAAGAAAAGACTAATATTACACTCTGCCATGGCCGATGTAATGAAAACAGTATGCGACTTACAATGTCAAAAGCTTCGAACACGTTCTTGGAAATATGGTCTGGAGGAACTCCCAGGAGGGCAACAAACTCTGTAAAGCTCACGTGATGTGTGTCGCTGTTCTTTATGGCAGCTTTTACTTTGAGAATCACGTCCCCAATATCTTGGAACTGGATGCTACAAAAATATGATCAAAGAAACACTAGTATAATAGAACTGTTGAATTTCATTGTACACCCGTTTTACTAATTAACATACTGTTACACAGGAAAAATAACATAAGCAAGTATTATAACAGCCAAAGCAATGCATCAACATAACAATCCAGTTCAACTACAGTAAAAACAGAGCTCGAACTCATGAAATGTGCAATATGCAACAAACATCTTGAATTAATCTTGTATGTAACATCAGCACCATATGCATTTTTCCCAATAATATAGGAAAGTGGCTTTGTTCCAAAGTTTTGATCTAGTGAATCATATGAAGATTCCATGCATGCATTCAGAGCCTCTGTGATAGTTCAAAAAAATAGCCAACACAACTCATATCATTGATGTAGCGCTACAGACAAAGACAGAACACAGAGTGAATAGGATAAGCACTGTCTCACAAATGAAAGACGTTCAAACCTCATTATGATGAAATTGCATCTTGCATAAATAAGTTTGTTATCACCAAAAATTCATTTAAACGTATATTCTGAACACTGTTCCTAGATTGATTTACTTTGTTATAACCAATATTTTATTATATCCAGGTTTGCTATACTATTGAGGGTTTAGTGTATTTCGACAAGCAAAATCCAGAAAACAATGCCGGGCATAGCAGACATGTGCATAAGACAGTAAGTCTTAAATAGGAATTGATCTTTCTGCTGCGAGACAGCGCTCATCCTGTGCGCTCTGTTCCCGACGTCTTTGTCTGCACTGCTGTGTTAATCATGCAAGCATTCCAACTCGCCCAAATTTGCATTCTACTGAACTCAATT
Source organism: Rhipicephalus annulatus (assembly GCA_013436015.1). Classification (NCBI taxonomy): domain Eukaryota; kingdom Metazoa; phylum Arthropoda; class Arachnida; order Ixodida; family Ixodidae; genus Rhipicephalus; species Rhipicephalus annulatus. Next base: position 431,797 of record WOVY01002822.1, read on the forward strand.
TGTGCATACCTATTGCACACAGATGTTGATAGCATGTCAATATGCATTGTCATGGTGCCATTCTGCAATGTTGTTGTGAACAAATACTATCACATTCAAACTAACCATGTCTTTACAATACACTACAAATCTGCAAGCAAGATGGCAGCCTAGAATTGAAAGCCTGTAATGATACACGTGTGCTCGTGATGCCATATAACAGCGCACACTGGCTGTACACATAGTTCACTTCGCTCCTGGCCAAATCACTCAAGATGCTACTGGTACATCCAGCAGCAATAACGTATGATGAAAAATATTTTAGGACCATCTTGCACAGAAATTGATCCAATGCACACATTTTCATTCTGTCAAAATGCCTATTAACACCCCTACTCATTCCTTATGAAGTAATACTGTCGTTCTGCGCCACTGTAATTTTGGTTATGAACACTAGAGGGAGAGGAAATCTGAAATGTCCACAGTGCAAAGCACAATTTAGGCAAATGGTCATTTTGCACTTTGTTTCTACACCAAGGCTTGATTGATTGATATATGGGGTTTAACGTCCCAAAACCACCATATGATTGTGAGAGACTCCTTAGTGGAGGGCTCTAGAAATTTTGACGACCTGGGGTTCTTTAATGTACACCTAAATCTGAGCTCACGGGCCTACAGCATTTTCGCAACCATCGAAAATGCCGCCGCTGCAGCCGAGATTTGATCCCACAACCTGCAGGTCAACACCAAGCCTTTCTTAATATAGTATTAGCATGCATGAATTGAGAATTCAAAATCGTCAAAACTATTTCAGGGTCTTTTTAACACACACACTGAGCTGGTAGCAACAGCCCTGGGGTTCATTGGCAGACTGATTAAGCTCCACAGGTGAAACATGTGTATGTAGCAACCAATACGGGCTCTGCTATAGAAACGACGAAGAAGACTATTGTTGTGGCGAAGGCTCGTGCTGCTAAAACCGCTGGTTGCTGTCTCGCTGCTGTTAAACGCCACGCTGGGGTGAGGCAGCCGTGTAATGGGCCTAACAGTATTCTTACATTTGGTGAAGGTGCTGGTTGTCTCAAACTGGAACTCCGTTCCCGGACTCTACTTCAACCCCCGCCTTGCCAATGCCCGACGACATGAGCCAGCCACCTGCAGTCATAATCCCATCTGTCGCCTGTTCCGGAATGCCAAGACAGCAAAGTCCACTGATTTTCAATGCGACCGACGACCAAGGCACCGAAGACTGGCTGTCCCAGTATGAAGCAGTAAGCACCCATGATAAGTGGGATGACACAGACAAGCTCGTTTACCTTCATTTTTATCTTGCGGGTGTGGCAGAACTGTGGTTAACCACAAAGCGGAAATAACCTTTAGGTCCACCTTCAAGACGCACTTTGCGAACAGCTGGTTGGCCAAAGACTTCTGCAAGCTCTGCGCCAAACATCATTGCGCTGCCGCGCACAGCGTTCTGGCGAGACCTTTACCACGTATATTGAGGATGTTCTGGACCTCTGCCGTCGTATAAATTCTGACATGTCTGACACTGACAAAATACGGCACATCATGAAAGGTATCGAAGACAATGCCTCTCACAGGCTCGTTGCAAAAAACCCGCAAAGCGTCACCCAGCTTATTCAGCACTGTTGGAGTTTCGACGAGCTGCGGAGAGAGCGCATTTCTACTCGACGTCCGAACCTCGATACAATTTATACAATTTCTACATCTGCATTAACCAGTGGCGCTGTTTCTTCCGAACAAACCATATTGATGCCGCAAATCCAGCAGTTCGAGAAGAAGTATCGCGCAATTGTCTCTTGTGCCGTACATTCCGACCAGTGCGCACACGCTGACCCCAACGCTCTGCAAGGCAATCAAAGAGCAAGTTTCCGATGCCCTGTCTCCTACGTACCATCCTTCGCCTATCTCCGCCCCTCTTACTTACGCTGAGGCCGCCAGACGATCGCCGCCGTCGCTACCAACCGTCACGGATCTTGCTCGACAGCCCTGTCTCCTCTACGCAGCAAGTCCACCTATCCGTCCCCACCCACCACCCCACACCACCGTCAACTAACCCTTGGCGCACTCTGGACAACAGGCCAATTTGCTGTTTCTGCCATCTTCCCGGTCATGTAGTGCGCTACTGCCCTCGTCGGGATTACAACCCAACTGCTGGTGAGGCGACTTACGACTCCTATTATCCAGAGCCACCATGTTTGTCTTCATTCCTCCCCACGTCTGATCAGTCGCCGCCACGTCGTCGCGGCTTCGACAGGGCTAGGTCGCCCTCCCCCACGGCGCCGTTCTATTTCTCTGATGCTTCCTCGATCACCACCCCCCCAAACGAAAACCTGACCATCGCAGTTCCCGATGCAAGAGCTACGCACATATTGAAACCTTCAAGGCCTCTGTTGTTGCCTGCTATTGAAATAACTGCACATATTGATGCTGTACCTGCGAAAGCACTCGTTGATACGATACTGGTGCTGCCGTATCTGTGCTAAGTGGTGAACTGTGCCGCAAGTTGAAGAAGCTTATGCTGCCGCTTTCCGACGTCTCTCTCTGCATGGCCATTGTGCATCACATCCAACCTTAAGCGGCATGCACAGCTCAACTGGTCATCCAAAATATTTTGTATGTAGTCGAATTCATTGCATTTTCTCCATGTTCACACGATATCATCTTAGACTGGAACTTCCTCTACGCTCATCATGCCGTCGTTCACTGTGCACGTGCCGAACTAGAGTTGACGATATGTGAACTGCCCCTGTGTGAAGCGCCGACGTCTGAAAAACCTTTCAAGCTGCTACCTTCCCGAGTCACCGAGGCTGCAGACACTCGCATCCCTCCTCTATCCTGCGTTTTTGTGCCCCTCTTCTGCGAGGACGCACCCTTTGTCACCGCCCTCTTTATCCCTTCCGACGCCTTCAACTCTCGCAAGAGCTTCCTTCTCCCGTTCGTGGTTGTCACCGTAGAAAACACACGTGGCTTCATTTATATAACGAACTCGCTTCCTTCCCCAGCCATATTATTCCCAGGCGAAGTCCTCGGTCACCTTGAGGAAGTCGATTCTGTTTCATCCAGTCACCTAGGTGACGACTTGCCATCATCTCACTTAAACACCATTACCTCTGGTACCACTCCCACTTCATCTCCGGAGGCGTTTTTCTCATCGATTGGCCCTAAACTTTCCGCTGCTCAGCGCACCATACTCCTGGCTCTACTCGGTCGCTTCAAAATGTCATTTGACCATAGCCAACCTTCTTTGGGTCGCATGTCCGCCATCGTTCACAAAATCGACACCGGTCGCCATGCACCTTTGCGCCAGCGCCCATATCGAGTTTCTCACGGTGAACGCCGTGCCATTGATGATCAGGTAAACGATATGCTTCGACGTGGCGTAATACAACCTTGAAACCGCCCTTGGGCCTCTCCGGTTGTACTGGTGAAAAAAAAGGATGGCAGCATCAGATTTTCCGTTGTTTACAGGAGTCTTAATAAGATCACGAGAAAAGATGTTTATCCGCTGCCCAGAATCGATGATGCCCTCGATTGCCTGCAAGGAGCAGAGTTCTTTTCTTCTTTAGACCTTCGATCCGGCTACTGGCAGGTCCCTATGAATGAAGCCGACTGCTCCAACACTGCGTTGCAACTCCTGACGGATTGTACGAGTTTAACGTGATGCCATTCGGCCTCTGTAATGTGCCTGCCACCTTTGAGCGTCTCATAGACAACATCTTTAGAGGCTTTAAATGGAACACGTGCCTGTGCTATTTGGATGACGTCGTTTTCTCAAAGGACTTTGACTCCCATCTCAGCCGCCTCGCAAGCGTCCCGACTTGTCTCTCGGACGCTGGACTGCAGCTGAATTTGAAAAAATGCCACTTCACTGCCCGCAAGCTTACCATCTTAGGGCATGTTCTAAGCAAGCATGGTGTCAATCCTGATCCAGCCAAGCTTCCTGCTGTCGCCGACTTCCCCAGGCCAGCTACACTAAAAGAACTCCGCAGCTTCATCAGCCTCTGCTCATATTTTCGCCGTTTTATGCGCAATTTCGCCATCATAATCACACCCCTGACGCAGGTACTTGCTGACAACCAAAACATCTTGGCCTGGTACCCAGCATGCAACGCAGCATTCGCCTCTTCACGCCATCTTCTGACGTCACCACCTGTCCTACGCCACTTTGATCCAGACACTCCAACCCAAATCCATACGAATGCTAGTGGAGTAGGCCTTGGCGCTATTCTTGCTCAGCGTAAATCTGGCTTCGATGAGTATGTTGTATCCTAAGCTAGTCGCACCCTCACTAAAGCGGAAAAGAACTATTCAGCCACCAAGAAAGAATGCCTTGCCATTGTTTGGACAATCACAAAATTCGGACCTTGAGTATATGGCCGCCCATTTGACGTCGTGACTTATCACCACGCATTGTGTTGTCGTCATTAAAAGACCCATCTGGTCGCCTAGCTCGCCGGGCACTACATCTCCAAGATTACGACATTCGTGTAAGTTATCGGTCAGGCCGCAAGCATTTGGACGCCGACGCTCTTTCTCGATTGCCACTTCCCCCGATTATGTTACAGCGTATATGTGCAGCTGCGAGTGTTCTTAACTTGAACATCCGGACATGTCCGCTGAGCAACGCCAGGATCCATGGATAGCGTCACTTTTAGAGTACCTGTCTCGGACGTCTCCACGTACTGACAACTATTTAGTTCAACGAACTGCTCGCCATTTTACCATCCATGACGGTCTTGTGTACCGGCGAAACTGCCTATCTGATGGCCGCAAATAGTTGCGGGTGATCCCTCACCACCTACGTTCCATCATCTGTGCCTCCTTCCAAGCAGATCCGCAATGCGCCCACGCAGGTGTAGTGAAGATGTATGCTCGCCTACGAATTCGATATTACTGGCATGGAATGTACCGTTTGGTTAGGCAGTACATCCGTTCATGTTCCTTGTGCCAACGCCCAAAGAGCTCTCCTCGCGCAACCACAGGGCCACTCCAGCCACTGTCTTGTCCTTCTCTGCCTTTCGGCCGCATCAAAATCGACTTGTACGGTCCCCTACCATGCACACCAAATGGAAACCACTGGGTAATTGTAGCCGTGGACCACCTTACATGCTACGCCGAAACTTCGGCGCTTCCCGAGGCCACTGCGCGTGAAGTCGACTTGTTCATTCTGCACAACCTTGTCCTTCAGCATGGTGCGCCCAGTGAGCTTCTTAGTGACCGTGGGCGTTCCTTCTCTTCGGAAGCTGTAGAAGCCCTCCTATGCGAATGCAACATCATGCATCGAACAACTACCGCATATCACACCCAATCTAATGGCATGACTGAGCGATTTAATCGCACGCTGGGTGACATGCTCTCCATGTACGTTTCCGATGACCATACAAACTGGGACTGCATCCTGCCATTCGTTACTTACGCTTACAACAGTGCAATTCAATCTACAACTAGATTCTCCCCGTTCTTCCTTCTTTATGGTCGAAAACCTTCATCCTTCTTGGACACTATCCTTCTGTACCACCCAGACCCTTCCGAATCGACTACTTTGCCGACACCGCCACATATGCCGAAGAATGTCGGCAGCTCGCACGTTCGCTTACTACGCATGATCAGGCTCGCCAGAAGCACTCCCATGACTGACGCTCATCCCCTTCCTCGTACATGCCTGGAACAATCGTGTGGCTCCGCGTGCCATCGTCTACCCCAGCCCTTTACTCAAAGTTTATACTCAAGTATGACAGTCCGTACTGGATCCTGCGCCAGACAACACCAGTCAACTACATGATTGAACCTATTCAGCCACCTACAGATCAACGGCGCCGCGAGCGTGAAACTGCGCACGTCGAATGTCTACAACTTCACTACGGCCCACCAGTCCTGTCTGTGCCATAGGTCGCCAGGATGGCTCCTTTTGCACCGTGGAGTCAATGTAGTGACAAATACGGGCTCTGCTATCGAAACGACAAAGAAGACAGCTAGGTGGCAAGTAGAGCTAGTTGGATTACGCTCATAATTGAAGTTTTTTGTTGAAGCGCACTAAAGGCGGACGGACAGAAGAGGCTGACAAGGACAGCGCAAAAAAAAATCAATTAAGAAGACTGCTGTTGTGTCGGAGGCTCCTGCTGCTGCAGCTGCTGCTGAAACCGCTGGTTGCCGTCTCACTGCTTTTAGGCTCATTAAATGGTTGCCTCACCCAGACATGGCATTTAACAGTATTCTGACACATGTAATTTATTACAAGGCTTTGAAGCAGGAAATAGCTTAGCTGAAAAAGTTTTCAGCTGTGTACTTTACCCAGCATTATTCCTACACATGTAGCACCAGCGATCAATTTGACTGGACATGTCTGATGTACATCTACGAAAAAACACAGGAAAGGCAATATTACAACCAGCTAGCCTGACAACAAGACAGTACAGAAGAAACGCACTGTGTACATATAAGATCTCTGGCTCAAAGAACATAAGCAGAGTCCAATACATACACTGTGGTAAAATTACCACGAATATGTCATTTGATACAATATTGCCACAATTATGAATAGTTTATTAAACTTGAGTCGTAAAAAAAGCAGTTTCACCAATCAATTGCCTCAAAACACTGTCTTTCGTAGGGTATTCAATAATCACATTCTTCCCTGATGCGTAGAGATTATCACAGATGTCACACTGCAGGGATGTTCTTTTGATGAGACAAGAAGTGAGGCAAGTACACAACATCAAGTGTGTAGCGTTCAATTGATCTTTTGATATTGTGTGAACCATAGAAATGGGTCTAATTTATACAACAGTGCCAACCCAACACGGTTAATAATTTTCTTTCAAAAAATGAGTAATAGAATGAAGAAAATCGATTTAGTGCCAGATTTGAAGACTTGTGTCGACATCGAGAGCATCTGCCAAAGTTCCAACGTGTCCCTTGATGCGTGTTGCGCCGCAGTGTAACAGACTGGATTCCCATAGAAAGCAAATGCAGAAGGGGGAAGCAGAAAGTTAGGCGAGCTGATGAGATTAAAAAAGCTTGCAGGTATAATAGATGCATTAAACTGAACATGAAGGGACTAGTAAAATGTGTTTCGTTAAACAGATTTCTATTTACTGAGAGTCTACTGTATAATGAGGCAGCAGAAAGCACAAGACTGGGCTGATTGGCAGATCATGGGAGAGGCCTTTGCCCTGCAGTGAATGCAGTCGGGATGATGTTTATTTTGAGCTTCCTCTTCTCCGACACCATGAACTGTACCAGCTGCAATGTAGGCCACAATTTTAACGATCCATAACTTGCAAAGCATAGACACTGTGCGAGGCATTTGGCAAGCAAAGTCACTTCAGCTGAAGCATTCTAGAACACTAGCTTGGCTCACCGGTGCATTGAATGTCAAGCTGTCAGACAAGTAGCAAGGATATGTGCATCTGTGGTTGTAACTTTGCCCCACGAGATACCAGCACACCACCCTTAGTTATGCTTATCCGAGATCATTCTCAGATACTTTTTTGTTGTCCTCATACTTTTTGGCTATCGCAGATTATTGTGCTTAAAAATAAAATTTGAATGGATGGTACTGTTGAGGCACTTGGCAGAGCAGAACTTAACTGTGAGCATTTCTTTTTTGTGGCCTTCGCAATCCGCATCGCTTTGGCAGAGCTACAGTGTGCAACCACAATTGCTTGTGGAGATCACCGAAAAGGTGTGCACTGTTCAAAGAATCAAGTGCACTGTCATAGCCTGAAATTGCTCTGCGTTAGAGTGGTTAACATGTGGTTTCCCGTATCCGTTTTGATGCAAAAAGTATCACTTATTTTATTATGCAAATGGTGAAATAATATCGTAGCCTGAAAGCTGATTAAAAAAAATAGTATCATCACATGATGTGAACTAACTGACCCTGGTGGTCCTTGTATATAAGGTGAATTTTTGAAGTGTAATTCAGTGTTGCCACTTTTGTTATAAAATCTGTTCGCTAGCTTTGTGTAATATGGGTGTGCATTAGCACTATCATTTTGTCCCCCTTGTAGGCATGAGATTATTTTTGCCTACAGCATTTCTTGTCCCCTTTCTCATTGTTTTCTCTTTTTTATAAGAATTTTGGCCAAGTATCAAGGTACAGTGCATAAAATGGCCAGCTGAAATGTAAATAAACTCTGTTGTAAGTGGGTGCTCATTTGAAGTCTCCTGTCTTCATTTAAAGTGCACTGCAATTGTTCGAATGATGAGCTGAATCATTGATTGTGCTTGATCACGCATGTTACTTGCGAGTTTCCGAGTTTAAGTAGCTTTCCGAGTTTTAGCAGCTAAAACACACTATTTAAAGTCCATCACTATGTGCCCTCCTGTCATCATTATTTCTAACAATTAAGCTCTAAAGGGAAAGTCAAAGCAGATGGTCTAGCACACATGGCTGATTGGTTCTTCCACAGGCTGTCTACATCTGACGAAACGTTTCCAGCACTCACTCTTAGCGTACCACATGGGAACTGCAAACACAAAATAGGCAAGTTGGCTTGGCCCTACTTACAGGCACTTCCATTGCTGTGTATTGAAATGCCAATGTTAAGCCATTCTGTATATGGCAGTGATAAGCTTTAGTACTATTGGTACAATGCATGCCCAGAGAGTCACTATAACTATGGTCTTGAGCATGAGTGCATCAAATTCCAAGATCACCGTATGCTCTGTAAAGTCACACTAAAAATTTAGTGAATGAAAAACTGATCAACATAATTTTCGATGTTTTCTGGCACACAAGGATGTCAAAAAAAAAATACTGGTTGCAGAAAGATATTTATTAAAAAATAAAGTCTTTACTGAGACATGAAATACACTGGCAAAAAGTCGATAAGAAATGAAGCAGGTTGCAATGTATAGAAATATACTCACTGATTTCTACTGATGAGATGATGCACACGATTGCACACAACGGTCTTCACAAGGCAAGTGTTTTCTACATCAATATGCTTAAGATCATCATATGAGTATGAGGAAAGTGGGATCCGCAAGGCCCTGTAAACAATAAATGCCATTATTCAATGGCAGCAACAGTGTAGCAAGGTGAATATAGATAGTATCTGACAAACAGATTGCCACTGCACATTTTTCACATCTATAAACACAGTATAAAACAGTGCTGAAAGGGTTGATTAAAGTATTACTTCACTCTCTCCTAAGCTTTGAGGTACTTTTTTTTCCTGCTGCGGGGACAAGTAAAATTTTAATGTATAAACTGCTGATGAAAGCAACACGCAAAGCAACACAATCCCATACTTTTACGAAGAACAAAAAATATGTACTATCAAAAGGAAAAGTTTACGGGGCGTTGGATGCACAACAAGAGCGAAATCTGCTATATCAGTGCTTAATGCTTGTAATCAAGCTGGTCACTGTATAGGTGGTAATGTCAAGTGCAGTATGAAAAGACATTCCCAGACAAAGTGGGAATTGAGCTTTATCGCACATTTTGAATCCCGCAAAGTTTTGCTTTTGATAGTACTAATCAGACTGGCGAAACTATAGTGCAGTTTTTTATTACGAGACAAAACCACTACGCATATCCAAGAAACCAAGTTAGTTTGCAAATGAAAAAAAAAAAAAAAGCAAGGTTTAGGGCTTTGCATATGCAAAGGTCTTTTACAAAGACAAAACAAAGCTTCCTAATCACGCACAAAACTGGAAGTGACATGTTCTGCGATAGTCTTAATTGCAGTGACTAAATGTTTGGTAGTATTTGCGTAAATCTTTCTTCAATCCATAAAAATTCTCTATAATGAGCCTTCTTGAATATGTATAGTATATCTACCCTACACTGCAGATCCCTAGACAATCATTGCTTTTATATGCTTAATAATGTTTTGCAAAGAGAAAGTAAAATGTCTCACTTTGCCATCAAGTAGCGAACATTTTCAGCATAAAGCCTGGGGTCTTTCTTTTCCTGTTCACTTGGGACATAGACAGGAAGATACTGAAAGAAAAAATCAGCAATGCACACAAATTAATGATAACAAATCATACAATTTTGTAAACATAAGTGCACCTTAGACTACAAATTAACATTACCATGTAAAAGAAACTTAAGGATGAATAAATGTTTACCTCAATTTCCATGTGCGTTCGTACCTGGCACAAGGTCAACCACAGGGTTTCATAGCTGAAATGAAACATAAAAGGTAACATTTTTTTCACGAGTTTTCTATCCTTCATGGCTGTACATATCTGCCCAAGCATGATGACGTCGGTTATTTTCATTGCATATCCTGCATCGCCAACTGCATCAAATTTAAGGAAACAGCCGAGCACGTAAAAGGCCGCTCTATTGATGGTATCGTGGGCCGTAAAACAATCTAAGTCGCTTTTGAAGCAACATGGTGTTCCATCTGTATTATGTCAGACTTGCAAGCCTAAAGTGCGAATAGACTGTGTTGTTCTGTATGCTGGGCACAGGTCAGCAGAAATTGTAAAGCTCACTCAGGCTCACTCATGAAATATATTTTGCGCTCAGAACTTGCTCAGACTGACTCACTGGAATTTCCCCGAGCTGGACTCATTTGGGCTCACGCTCGTGAAAATATTACTCACCCGGACTTGCTCAGACTGTCAGCTTGATTCGAGTATGAGTGAGCCCGAATGAGTCGACTCACGAGTCCGAAAGTCTAGAATTAGCTTTTTCAATCACAGTGTGAATGCTCTATCACCAATACCTCACCCAATATGTGCTCTTCTTGGTGCCTATCGATATAGTATCTTCTAATAAGAGTTACAAGTGGTTGTAAACCAGCAAGGACATTTTTATAGGAGGATAACGTAACATATTACCAAGAACTTCCTCTTAAGAGTGATGGAGGGGGAGTATAATGTGCCCCTTTAATTCCTTATGTAATTGACACCTCTCATTCATAAATATTAAAATGGTGTATGAAGGATGCTACTTTAGAATACTCATGAATAAACCTGTGTATAAACATGAGTACAAGTAAGGCTTATAGCAATCATGAAGATGAGTAGATAGGAGTCAAAAATTCTGCAAACATAAGTAGAACTCGCTCAGACTCATTCAAGAAATACATCTTGCGCCTTGGGCTCGCTCGGTCTCGCACTCACCAAAATTTCCCTAGTCAGACTCGCTTGAAGTCGCACTCACTCGCACGAGTCTCTCGTAATCATATGGTAGTTTTGGAACGTTAAACCCCACATATCAATAAAGCACACTCGCTTGTATTTTCTTCAACCGGACTCACTTGGACTCAAACTCGTTGAAATATAACTCACCTGAACTCTCTCAGACTCGTGGGTTTATCCGAGTCCGAGCGAATACAAGAGAGTCAACTGATAAGCGAGTTCGCCGACCTATGATGCTGGGTGCAGAGAATTCCCCATGCATTAAAACAAAATGAGTGCGTGAGGGAACAACATCTCGCATAAAAGGAGGTGGAAAGGTGCAAAAGAAGCCAAAAAACTACAAGCGCGCATTTTATCTTCAGGGTAAAAAACGATTTACATTCACATTACCATCCTGAATTCAATACAGTAAATAGAGTCTTAGCAGCAAAAAAAAAAGTAAATTTTACAGGTGAGGAACATGAAAACAAATGGGCGGATATTGCCCAATGCTTTGATATGCAGAAAAAATTTTGTATATGACGAAACATGCGCGCTGACACCCTTTGCTTCAAGACAACTCAATGAAAACAATAACCGTCGAACATCTAAAACAACACCGAACATCCACGGACATAACACATCTGCGAGGGATAGCGAATAGACACCCATTATGATGCGAGTTAAATATGTCCCACAAGGGATATCCTAAACATAACTAATCTCGGATCACCGTAAAAAATTTTATACCGTACACACTTTGTGTCCTCAAACTGCTTTGGTAATTCTGACTGCGATTTGGTGCCCGTCACACACAAAATGAAACTAGCTACATTTTGCTTCGCTCATAGATGATCATTGACTGAAGTAAAAAAAAAAATTATAAATATCTTAAAATTGAATAAACAATAATGGCAAAGTATATTTTAAGTATGCAGATTACGTATTAAATTGCAATTTCATGTCTTCAGAACGGGAAAGCTGTGCAGGTTAGTCAATGACAAATTCTGATCAACTTTGTTCAAATACCATGCCATTTCATAAGTCTCAAGACCTGAAATAATGCAAAAAATATGTTACTTGATTTCAGTATTTACTGTTATTGTCTTTAATAACAAAAATCTCATATGAACACCGCATTTACTAAATTTTAGCAGAATAATTTGCTGTAGTATTGTTTTACCTTTTTTATTCTAAGTAGCTGTGCACACACTAGTGCGCGCGCACGATCGCGATTCCTACCTTCCCTTTATAGCCAGTGCTCCGTAGTTCAGCTTCTGTACAGCAATACTGCGGATGTCAAGAACACTAAAAGGTTTCAGAGCAGATACAGAGGTAAGTTCGTCTTCGAACTTGCAGTACAGTGTTTACGATGCGCCAAAACAAGATACCTGCAGGTGTTTCACGGGCTCGTTAGATTCAGTGCCATGTTAGAGGTGTCGCAGCTAGCCTCGCGATATCGTCGCTCTTCGCAGGCTCTTTGGCTGTTGTCAAGTAGTAGGTGTTCTCTGCTGTAGTAGTGAATTTATCTGGATGATTAATCAGAGTGCGGCCACTATTGCGGCATAAAAATGCTTTGTGTGCTCGATTGTGCTGGTGGTTAGACCATGTTTCGACTGAAGACAGCAGTCTCCAACCACACTTACGTGATGAATGTTGTGAATGACGAAAGTGGCGGCTTTTACACTGCAGTTATGCTAAGTAGGCATTGGATTTATGTGTTCATCGAGGCAATGAAAACGTAATCTAATAGAGTTCTTTGTTGTATTCTTGGTACTTTCTGCAATTCAGCATCCCTTTAATTCAGATCATTTTGCTGATACCGTGACAGTCAAATTAACAAGCTTTTACTTTAATGCTTTTTGTGACTAGCACTGAGAAAAGTGTGCAGAAGAGTTTCAAAAAAAATTAAACTTATTATCACTTTATGCCGGTTTAGGGAAGTTGGGGGAGGAGAACGTTTCTGTCAAAGAGTGGATAAAGTTCCACAAGACTACCGAGACTTTCAGGAAACAACCCTAGACAGACAAAGAGGCATTCAAATCGATCATTTTCTCCAAAATGCAGAGAGAGGGGATATGCTAGTACATAAATTGATCCAGTGAAAAAATTACAGAAATGCAAGTGTTGTCTTCTGTTGCTTTTACAGAAAACAGGTTGTAAAAAAAATTCTGTGAGGTTAGCTTGCCAGACAGGGTCAAGAGAATGAAAAGAGATGTGCTTTTGGATAAGGCGGCTACAAATTAAATTTGGCTAGATGCCGCTTCAGAAAACCGCAGGCTGCCAAATCCTGCTTGATACGGCCCTTTCTGCATTACTTTATTTCTTTGAGCAAATTTCTCTATCACCCATTATATTATTACTGACATATTTAAACAGCATACTTAGCTGCTCAACACATGAATGTTGAGATCTGATTATAGTGGCTCATGCGAGCTGCAATTAAGCATACAAACAAGAGTGCTTTTCAACTCAGTAGTTTTGACATTTCAGTGGCAGAGAAAGCTTGTAATGTTCATAGGTCAGAAAAGTTGGTTGTTCAGACAAATGTCTGTTGTTCATGTGTTGTTCTTGCACTGTTTTTATGATCGATAGAAAGCACAGAAGAAAGTTTCAAGCAAAATATGATGCACGAGACACATTATTCGCAGATCATGTATTGGCTCTCGATATACATATATATACACACATATATATATATGCACATGCAGATATGTGTGTGTATTTTGTTCAGTAACAAAACAAAAAAAAGACCTCTGTTCCCCACTATTTTGTTTGTGCATGTACAGGCATACATAATATATAGATATATACATACATAGATACTATGAGGTAGACGTTGCGCAGAATGAAAACTATTTGTAAGACGACTTATCAGAGGTCAGGCCTTCATCAAGTGGACTACTTAGAAAATAAGTTCTATATATATATATATATATATATATATATATATATATATATATATATATATATATATATATATATATATATATATATATATATATATATATATATATATATATATATATAGTAGGCTTGTGAAATTTAGTGCAGAAGTTGCTGCTGCCAGCTCCCACTGTCCAGAGCCACATTTACTGCTCTTCACCTTTTATCAAAGGACAGTAGGCCCGTGTGCTCAGATTTGGGTGCACGTTAAAGAACCCCAGGTGGTCGAAATTTTCGGAGGCCTCCACTACGGCATCTCTCATAATCATATGGTAATTTTGGGACGTTAAACTCAGTTTTGTCAAAGAACATAATTTTGCACATTATATTCAGGAGTTTCTCTTTCAAAAACTATAATGAATTATGCACCATAATAAAGGTCTAACTTTTACTCCCATAAGTAGTATAATATCCTTTACAACAAAAGCATGTGGGCCCAATGGTACTATGCCTGTTCACTGCGATGGTGTAGGAGTTACGGCACTTGGCTGCTAACCTGAAGATCGTAGGTGTGATCCTCGCAGTGGCAGTCCTATTCAGATGGAGGTAAACTGCTAAAGGCCCATGTGCGATCTCTGAGCATGTTAAACACCACCAAATGATAAAAATCGCCAGAGCCCTCCACTATGGCAACCTCATAATCATATTGTGGCATATTATTAATATAATTATAGTTATGTCTCCATAAAAATGTGGCTCTATCAGCTCTGACTTCATCCAGTCATCTCATGATCAGTGCCAGATCACCTTAGCTGTCCGAGCCAGTGTGCCATGTGTGCCACGTTGTTGAATTCACTTTATGAATGTGTAGAGTGACAGCATGCTTAAATTTTGTTTTTCTCAATTACTTTCAATAATTTTTGCTTTTTCTGACAGTTTTTCTCTGAATAGCATGCATGTAGCAGGAAAATAGCATTTTAAAGTGGCATTTGCTTTCTTTTCATTTGCTTAAAGGAAACCTTTTAATTTAACAGGTCATCTCCAAGGCAACATGAAAACGTTAGAGCGCCAGTTGAAGGCATGGAATGCGCACTACCCTACTGATTATAACACTACCTAAGGGAGTGCCATGTACTGTTTTGTTATATCGCAGCTTCTTGATCTCTTGTTTGTAGTATCTGCCGTACTTGTCAATATATATTTCTTCAATATTCAATTTCAGTTGTATGCGAAATCTAGTCACAATGCGCAATGTATGTGATTTGTGCTTCGTTCCTAAATAAAAAGGTGTGTATTTAATACTTGGCTCAGTGTTTCTCAAGAACAAGCAGACATTTAGCATTATATGTTGCAATCCGTCAAATTTCCTTTAATGAAAGTGTTGCCATTTCAGAATTTCAAATCATGCATAAGTTTTTCTATTCTTTGAGATGCTAATTTGATTAGTTCTTTTCAAAAATTCACTTTGGTAAAAAAATTCTGTGTGCTTCAGTCTAATGCCATTAATTTCAGTGTATGTCCAGAAGAACTAATTAAATTAGCATCTGAAAGCACTGAAAACTTATGCAGGTTTTGAACTTCTGACATTGCCACTTTATAGAGTGAAAAGAAAAAAAAAAGACTATAGAAGACTGCTTTTAGAAAACACGCTGTACCATGTGTCCTTTGGGACTGGTTTGGGAGTTGCAAGGGATAACCCTGGGTTCAGGAAAGTGCGACCAAATCGACCTGCAAGGAGTGTCCCCCGGTGCTGTTTTGGAAATGCAGTGGATATCAAATATCCAGTCAGGGGTGTTCTGTGGACATCCCTAGCATGTTATTGTTGTCACTGGGAACAAGCATGAGTTCGAAGACGATGTCCGCTTGAACAGAAAAATTACCCCTCGTAACATTATAACTATCTCGTAATGACTGCATTTGTTATTCCACCAAGTTGCATTGCCCTCCAAAGTACTATGCAGCAATTTGTGAAAAAAACGGCACTGTGAGGGCTGGGGGGAACACGCAGAGAGTGACTGCACCGGCAAGAGTGACCATGCGACACCATGGTGGAGTATTAGAATGGGGGAGCGAGTCATTTTCACATATACCAGTCATCTTCACATAGACATCACTTGTTTTTTATTAAAGCCACCATTGTGGAGTCCCGATTACTTTCACAAGCTGCGTCTATAACGTCACGTGCAAGCCATCTAATGTCTTTTCCTTTCGACAAACCTTGTGCCCGTTCTGAACCGCTCCTGTATCGGCACGCGTGACACCAACGGCACCGGGGTTGCCATTGGTAACTACTTTGCGTCAAATCGGCAACTTTACGACCATCCGACGATACAATTTCAGATCGACTCCATGACCACTTAATATTTCATATAATTGTTTGTACATAAAATACATAATAATAACTATTCATATTGTCACTGTTCTATTTTGCTACAAATCTACCCGACAATACAAAATTGTATGAATACTTTGGCTACATTTCAGGTGAGTTTTGGCTTTTAAAATTACTCAATGGCCACCATCAGCTCTCTCCCCCCCTACACCCACACTATCGCGTGTGACAAACATGGAAGAGAGAAAGAGCAGCAGGGAGTGTCACATGTAAATTGAGAAGCCCAGCCACACAAAATGAAACAGGAGTATTACGGGAACCGAGCCCAGTGCATGGCTCAATGTACAGAGAACGAGGGGAAGCACATCCGAAGAGGCTGGCATGTTGACACGAGGCACGCTCACGAGCCCACCAAAAAAGGAAATTAAACAGGAGCATCATGGGAAATGAGCAAGAGTGTGAGGAGCAAGTGGCTTCAAAGGAGGTTAGCTTGTGGATGCAAGGCATGCTCCCTCCTACTTTTCTTACAAAGGGAAGGGCCTCAAAAATGATCCGATCAACAGTTTACTGTTATCTCAAAAGAGAGTCCACCAATATTACAATAAACAAATGCACAAATGAGCTTGGGATGTAAGCTATAGTTTTCCAGCATACCAGATGAACTCAACAATCGGGCTACAATTACATGCACGCCAAAGGTACTCGTTTAAGTGTCTGGCACAGATGTCACATGCGGTTCGTCACATTCTTCCCTTCTAACATCAGCTAGTACACCAAGATGATGTGTTCATTGCCTTCCGGGTATGACCATATTTTTGTCAGACAGATACTTACAGTGTGGGTGCTGTCCCCCGCTGGGGAACCAATAAATGCTTTTTTGATTTGTCCTACATAGTATGGTCGATATGTAAAGTTCATTTCTTGCAATAGTGCATTTCTTGTTATATACATTTTCAACAATATGTAGAAGGAGGTCAAGCCCCTGTCAGCTATATATGTAGAAACAAACTCTTTGAAAACGTATCTACATGCACACAAGCAGCCCCTGCCGATTACCTGTATGTATACAATTTATTGAGGTAAGTTCTGTAAAAACATCTTCCCTTCCTACTTGAACCACACCAGAATTTTTGCATCGAAATGCGTAAAAGACAAATATTGAAGCTATACATACGCAGAGGGGCCATCCCAAGTCCATATGAGAGTGTTCTGGAAAAGCAAAGTGACACTTGTGTTATCAAGCTGAAATATTATAAGCATAATATAGGCTTTATTTACACCGTGAACCTACCAGTTCATTCGGATACCGAATGAGAATGGGCTGGACTGGAACTCCAGGAACAAAGGCACCTGCAAAAATATCACATAAATGGATTTGCTCCAAAAGAAGTAAGTGGACTTTTTTATTACTAGAGTTAAAATATTTGAAAACATGAATGTGGAATATTCGTAGTACACAGCTTTTACACATTTTACGATGTTCCTATGGGAACAATCTTGCGAAGTAAAACTGTGCCACAGTTGCAAGCCTAAAGCGTGTTTAAGCCGCTTTTATAAGTGTAAGTGTCGGGTATTAAGGCAGTATTACGTCACATTGTGTGTCACGCGTCTACCTAAGGGAGAGCATAATCCCTTTTGTTTTGCTTTTTCATGGCAACGATACTTTAGAAATGCAAGAGCTGAATTCAATGTCACATTAACAAGTACATTGATCAGCGTGTTGAGCCGAGCTGCGAGGCTAATTGTTTTGACCAAACCTATCATACCAAAATGTAATAACACGAAGCAAAAACAACACAAGTGGCTACACGAGTGGTGCTTAGACGTTTTGTAACGAACAGGAACGTACTACCGCTTATGTTAGGTCGCCAATCTAACCATATTCAATTACCATTTGGCTGAGTGGAACACTGAGCATTCCCAGTATATTACCCCACTTGCCAATATAGAACTTGTCATGTAACACAAACGATGTATGCTGAAGCAACCACTAACACTGTGTTTGGTGGTACGTACGTGCCGCATACTATTCAGAAGGCAGTCGCCTTTTTTTTCTGTTCTGTAGTTCTTGGAACAACCACAAATGGCACAGTGGCTTGCCATTGACCTTTCGCCGACTTATTTCACCATAAAGAGAATAAAATCAGCAATTTGACCTAAAACATGCTAAATGTTCGACAACGCCACTCATCCAAGCACCAGCCAGTACACTCCGCGTCATCGGCACGCTACAAAAAGGAGGAAAGCACTGGTTGCCAGTCTGGTCCTCCTCGCCCAATAGAACGATCAGGTTCATTTGAAAAGAATCTGCAAAACTCGATCATGCAATTTGGCATGAATGGCGCAAACATGCAAATGGACGTACCCAGTGAATTTCAGCGAGATCCATTGACCTCGAAAAATCGCCGGAGTTAGCCTTTAAGCTCGTACAAAGTACAAACCCTCCGGTATGAAGCGGCACTCACCCTGCTTGAAAGTGATGAGACATGAACGGTTGGTGCAGGTGCCCTCTGGGAAGATGATCACCTGGGACCATGGTTCCTTGGAGGTAGCACGGCGGGTGATCTCGCGCACCGTGTTCTGGCGAGAGTTGGGGTCACTCCGCTTCACGTACACTGGCTGAGTGTAGTTCAAGATAGCTGCCAAGCACACAGTAAGGGCCCGAGACCCGTTAGGCGCTGGCTTTCCTCGGTCAGAAGGCTTATACATACACACAACCGTGCCACAGGAGGGGAAGAGTGCAGCTTTGAGATATGAAGCCACTGTATAACATGCAAGCCTGCTGTATGTGTGGTGCGGGCTGACGATTTGATTTTCCTATCTCACAAAAAATGTGTAACATGCACAACATCTACACTGGTGCGAAGAAAGCACAGAGAATGTTATTCTGTGCAGTCAGCGTATATCACGCGTGTCAAAACTGTTGCCATGTACATATTTAGATGAAAAGTGCAGGCGCTGCCAGTGGGTTTCGAGGCTATGCTTAAATGTGTCAATGGAGAGAACATCGACGTCAGCAAATGACTGGCAAGTGATTTTGCCTTGGATGTTACAGATTGCCAGTGAGTAACTAATATAGCACAGATGAGCATCGACACAAAATTATATTTAAAATGGTTCATAAAAGCCTTTAGCAAAGCAGATTTATAGAGTACACAAAGCTAATTACAAAAATCGCAAGAATAGGATTTGAAACTTGTACTTAAATCATGCGAGCCGATTTCCTTGTCTACACGAATCTACCGAAATGGCATCACAGAGCAGCATAACATGAGATACATACAGCAATCACAATAGCTTGACTTCGAGAAATGAGCCCCATATATTTTGTTTTTGGCTTTTTTACTCCTCCACAATCAATGCTACGTCGACAAAACATTCGAAAACTCTCAAACAATGGGTCATCAATGATTTATCCAGGGAAAATGAAAATTAGTATGCATCATGCTATATCTCGCAGACCAGGACGCTTCTGCACCTCGTGCATTTTTGCCTAAACGTACAATGCTGCCCAAATTATTGCGAGGCACGAGCGGCAAGCTAACGTACAGTTATAATGTTGCGCATTTTTTTAGTACTCTTTATAACCTTTCTGCTGTTTTTTTTAACTAAAATTACAGGGCAATAAAGTGAGCACTGTGGTTCAAAAGTTTATAACCCCACTTTTACAACCGGTATAATGCACCTTTAAGTTTTTATCAGCAAAGCATAGTATAAGAAACCTCAGCAGTTGTTTTTAGTTCATATTACTGAAGGTAACAACACCTCTATCTAGCTAGCCAGCTAGCGATATCTAACACTGCGACGCCCCACTAAGTAATTCAGCGTGACTACGTAATTTAGGCCAGACGTTCTTATCCTTAGCTTTGAAGTTCATTATGACATGCCCAACTGATTTACTGAAGCGAAAAAAGTGTGTGTGCACACATGCACACACACACACACACACACGCACACACACACACACACACACACACACACACACACAATCTAAACACAGACAACAATCGACATCTTATGCTCGCCCTCAAAAGGTACAAACATCCTCGTATGCTAGGCAGCACCCTGAAAAGTCCCCAGAAGATCATTTGCAGAATTATCCTTCTTATGCGGACGTGTTTAGGACAGCCACCAGCTTGGCTGTTTATCAATGAAAATTAGGAAATTTGTGCAATGAACACCATTTGACTGAAATTTTATTATAAAGATATATCTAGCAATATCACAAATTTACAATTGTCGAAGCACACATTTTGCCTTATTCTGAATGAAGATATGACTTTGGAACGCAATGCTTAGTCATTCCTGTTGTTTAAAGCGCACTAGTTAGGGGGACAATAACCCTCGAGAAGTTACAATTCCTCAACATATATTTAAATTTCTTGAGCTTCTGAACCCTGGCAACAATGACTCACTGGGTTCAGGAAAAAAAAAAGCAAGTGGACATCTAGTGGCTGTACATGAACATTAATGTGTTCCATCCGGTTTCTTGAAAGCGTTGCACTCGTTTTGTGTATTCGTGATAGCAGAAAGTAACAAACGACTATTTCACCGCGAGCGAGAATGTCGCGTCAATGCATGTACTCAGTTTGTGCGCGTAAACAACAGCCTCGCAAGCCGGCGTGTATAGCACTCTGCGTGTATAGTCTGACCGAGTCCACAAAAACGCAACGTTCTTTGCCCGGCCCCAATTCTAGGTTGCGCCTTACATTATGCAGGGTTAAGCGACTCTGCACAATGAACAGATGGCACATGGTCCCGAGCTTAGTGGCGATTCTGCCAGCCTGTGTATCAGTGTTGGCTCGCGCAGTGAAGACAAAAATTTGCTGCCACCAGCCTTTTCATTGTAGTACGATATGCGCCGACTAAGCAGTGAAGTGCTGATTGAGGCATCGTCTAAGTTGAGGCATCGTGTCTCACGATGAAATCAATGCGCTTAATTTACAACAAATATTACAAATGCGAGTAGTAGAATCGTGAGGCTCGCATGCCGCGGTACCGCCACTGCTGCCAGTTTTACGGAGCCACTCGTTTCTTGTCGCGAGTCTAATCTGCTATAGAATACCCTTGCAAACTCCAGGTAGAGCCCTTAACTTTAAGGAGCTGGCAGGAGGGAAATTTTGCCATTTTTACCTAAAGGCCGGACTGCGGCCAACTGTAGAGATGTACACGCTAGCCTGACAAGCTCAGCCTATGTTTAGATATTGACGATTCGCCACTTGTAGAGAGTCTGAGGGCAATCTTTGGTCGCATCTGAAATTTAGAAAGAAAACAGATGTGTTGTTGCGAGTTTTTTTTTCTGGCAAAAACAAATTGCGAAATGCAAAAAGTGCATTTTTGTAGCATTTTGTAAAAGAAACTAAAGTGACCGATTTCCGGGAGTTTTTTTGGTTATTGGTGTGTCAGTTCCTGTGAAGGTGCACAGCATAGTTTGCGATGCATCCGTCAAAGCCTGTGTCCTATGTTGGGAGTCACACAGGCTTTTTCATCTGCCTGAATCGCGTCGTGTAGAGCATGTATACTGCAGGAGGAGTGTTTCCCCAATCTTCTCAAACACTGTCCGCACTGATCACAAGAGTGGTTCCATACTGTGCTTGCGAAATATGTATAGTATACTTAAAGGGACACTAAAGTCAAATAACAATTTAGATCAGAGTGAAAGCTCAATGTATGACAACATCTAAAACGACCATATAATCAACAGCAGTGCCCAACTTGTCAAGAAATTGAGGTAAATTAACAAGAATACATGCGCCGCACTAGGACATTCTCAAAATGATCCGGATGACGTCAGTTGAACAGCCTAATTAATCACTAGTAATCTATCTTCACTAAATAAAGAACCTTCCGCGCATCAATAGCCGCAATAAAATGCTGCCTGTTCGTTTCTACTCGTCTAATAAAAAAAGAACCGCCGGATGTTACTATGAGGAATGACGCGAGGGGTTCAGAATGACGCGAGGGGTTCAAGAATTCAATTTTCGCGTAGTTAAGCTGGACAGGTCGTGCCATGTGGCAGGGCCCGTTTGAACCCAAACACGTCTGCCATCTCGGAACCAATGGCACGAAATCGATCAATGGCCGTTGCTGCTGCTGTGGCTCCTGCTGCTTTCGTTTTGCTGCTACTAGTGTCGGCGGCAACGAAATAAAGCCGGGTAACTTTGTGCACGCCAACAGTGACGTGTGATGATCCACTTCTTGAGGCGGGTAACATGATGTGCGCTAACCCGATGCAGATCACTAAAACATGATTTTAATTAAAAATATTCCCTTCCTCAGCACAGATTTAACACTACGAGGTTCCTGGACAGCTATTTCAGCAATTAACATAGACTTACTAGTTGCCTTTAGTGTCCAAGATTGTCCCCACAAAAGCTATTGGCCTTTTTTAGGATCACTGGAAGTACACTTCTGATGAATGAAGGCTGCTGAGTGCATCGACCCCCTCATTATTTGAATGAGTTTATTGTTGGCTTTGCCGGCCGGGGCATTAGAATAAAGTATTTCTAAAAACTGGTTGTTTTTCGGTTCGCTTAAGTAGGTGGCAGAGCCACATAGCCTGGTACTGTCACATTTCTATGCCATTAACACACAACCATGCTCTAACATCATCTTCACATAAAAGTAAAATCTAAAAACCAATCCTGATGGGTAGCGTAGTCGGTACACAAGCTGTCTCAGAAATGCCTAGTGGGTAGCACAGCTGGTACGCAAAATGTCCTGGTGGACCAATACAGTACGTTTAAGTCCCCTATAAATCCTGAAATAGTGTCAGATATGCCATGATGAACCATTATGAATCTTCAGAAGATGTGCTGAGGCTGGACTAATAGGACCTTTCTTGAACTCCATCCGAACTAGTTGAGCATGTTCTCGGGACATTCAAACTTCCTCACGAAAACTTTTTAAAACACACTCAGGATGCGTTTTTGTTGTCTGGGAAGCTTCCATTATCACCATAAAACCACCGTAGTGTTTCAATGCCACTTTCATTATCACCGTTACTCTGCCATTAGTCCCATGTTCGCACACCGAAATTTGCCCCGGCAAGTATACGGATTACATTAGCTTCGTAAACACAGTTTTGTGAAGTATCAAACAGTAAAATCTGCCCTGAACAGCTTTGTCTGATAAAGAACTGCGTGTCTAGATCACTACCAAGGCACGAGAGGTGCGGTCAAAGACAATGTCATCAGTGTGTGTCAAAAACAGAGGAAGCTAGCCATTAGAACTTGCTCTTCGCTCTCCTCAAGGCATCTTACTATGCATAAGCGCGCAGCGCACTCTCGGGCACCGGTCGTATTATAGCACAGTTAGTCACGGAGCCAAGCAGGCATGCATCACAGGAACCAACCACCAAGGAGAGAGAGAGACAGGTACAGATACATGAAGCCAACTCTAGAAGGAGAGTTGCTGAGCACGTACTGCTGAGGAAGAACATGCCCTTGCTCTTGGAGCGCACGACGGCCGAAGGCACCGGGTTGCCGTGCATGGCAGCCACCGTGTCGAAAAAAGAGGAGTGTGGGGCGGCCACCAGGATGGGAGCCTCGTGGGCGGGCGCGGCCCGTCCCACCGTGCGCACCACGAAGCCAGCTGAACGCACGCACATGAGCACGCACTCTCTGGACAAGCTTTGGATGGCCCTGCGGCAGTCGTCGGCCACCCGGACATCACGGAAAAGAGACACAGGCGGACACACCATGTACACACACAAGTACATACGACAGTCACCGCCTGCAGGCGCAACGGGCACAAAACCTCTACGACCTGCGGGATAATCCCGTGTGCAGCTTCTTAGCACACGCTGAGACTTGATCAGTTCACACATTTCTAGCTGGTACGGCTAGAGATACTGCAAATCACCATCATTAAACAGCCAGCTAAAGAGATCGCGAAACAGCGATGTGGGTGGAGGAGTGGCGCCCGCTGTGCGATAAGTTGGCGTGTCGGCGTAAGCGTTAATGAAAAAATTATACATACATATAAAACAGTCGACAGGAGACTGGTTTAGATGAACCTACTGCTACCATTTTTCTCGTTTATATTTATCGTTTGGAGGAGCAGAACAGTAGAGACTTATTTGAGTAAGTATCTATATGTTCAGTCTGTAGCGTACACTAACGAAGACAGCTACAATTTTTGCCTTATCTTTGATGTGGCACTATCCAAGATTGCATTGGATAAAATATTGGTGGCCAAAGTGCAGGAGAAGACTCTTATAACGCAGCACTCTGGGGCAGAAAATGTTCGTGCCGGTCGATAGCACCCCTTTCCATGTATTATATTTCACACATAGTACAAATGCTTCAATGTTGCAGCATGTTAAGCACCTGACTTACTAACTTTTTTCTCGCAATTCCTTTTCTGTGAAACTGCACAGGATTTCCTCAGATGTTACAGCGTCTTGGCCACCAATAAAGAGAAAAAAAAAGCGCGCACACAGGAGGCAAAGTGAGGAGGACACCAGACAACACTGCTGAAAAATAAGCAACTCCTCAAAACAATGAAACACCACAGATAAGGCAGCAGAATTAATGACGAATTAATAGAAAAACACCCTATTAGGCCTGAAAGTGACACCACATGCATATAGCAACATAACCATGCGATACCTCCACCTGTTATAGTGCACTTTTGTCATGCTGTGAATGTCACAAAATTGCACAGAACACTGTAAAAAGTGCACAAACTAGCAAACCAGTGAAAAAAAAAAAAAAAGCACAGAAGGAGAGGTGTAAGGTAAGGAGGGCACGAAAAGGTAAACTGCGATGAAAATGGAAACTGCAAGCAGTACCATGGTGTGTTAACGTGTTTTCACTTATTCACAAAAGGTGCTCCTTACATTGGATGAAATATCGCTGGTCAAAGTGCAGCAGAAGAGTTGTATAACGTGGGTGACAGCACGTAAACTGACATCGTACATGCAACAGAATGTCGAATTTTTTTTACAGCACAAAACATTTCGTTGAACAAGAGAAAATAAACGAACACGTAATTCTTCCTGCATGCCCACTAGTGAGGAATGCGAGCGGTTTTTATCCTATACGTATTACGCCGGCTCGCCACTTCAAATGGTGCGTGAAGCCTGCCGCTACCGTGAGCTGCGCTGGAAGAATTCAGAGTTTATACGACTGAGCCATTGATTAACGAGCTTGGCTTAAGTCACTGCCCATAGCTTGGTCTTGGATGTCGGACTTCTAACAGTCCCCATGGGAACTCTGTTCGAATCACTTTCGGTCCCGTATTCACCCTGCATGCCTGCTATCAATACTCGGACCAAAGTGCGAACTCTATGGGCAGTGCATGATAAAAATGGAATAACTTGCAGCTCTTCGTCTTAACTCTGGCCGATTCCTGGCACCAGTCGAGGCGAGAGCTGGTGTGGGGCACGAACCACGAATTTTCTCGGGCTATAGGTATGTCAACGTACATCTGCTTCCACGGACCTCCTCTTTGAAGGCCCGCAGGTTCGAAGCTAAGGAGCGGTGTAGAAGTAAAGTGCTGCGTCGTGAAGTCCATATCACGAAAAGATAACACTAAGTTCTCCAGTACCACACAAGAATTAGGTTTTTTGGCAGTAATACTTCATAAACGCCAGGGCTCCTAAACTCTCATCACCTGCGGGCCACAGTCACCAAGTTCCTTCCCGCAACGAGTGGGCCCATAAAATAAGCGATGAGGGGGGCGGTGAACAAAATGTCAGCTAACGTTACCATTTTACAGGATCCGTTTCCCATTGATAAATGAGTGATTTCTAATGGGCCTTTGGCATCAGGCTTCGAAAATCTAACAGCAGCGGTGGCCCTATGATTAGAAGGTCTGCTTCCGATGCAGGAGGTACTGCGTTTGATTCCCAGTGCCGACCGGGAACCCACCGGTTTTTACCCAATGAGTGCAGTAGTAACCGACCTGGCGCTCGGTTATTTCTGGGAATTCATCTCGAAAGGTAGCCCTATAGGGTGCTGAAAAGGCTTCTGGGCGTACATTAATCCACCACAGCCTTGGTGAAATAGTTTAGCATCCGTCGCTGCTGTGGGAGGCAGAGAATTGCTGCCGCCAGGCACCTACTGGTTACATAGGTGCAAACACACTTCTGGCTTGGGAGGGAATGCACCTCGTGGGAAATTGGTGGCATGGGACCACTAGACCTATTATTAAGGTCATTCTTTTTGATTTTTGAAAAAGAAAAAAATTTGTTGAAATTGAAAAGCATGTAGATACCAATTTACACAATGACTACATTCTTCACACCGATCCTCAGCTACTCGCTTCAATAGTAAGGTGACCACATAGGTGCTCCACGAAGAAATGCTGAAGACCAGTCGCGTCTGTGTAGCTTACCTGCGCGTACCTTTATCAATCACGATAGGCTGAAAAGAATGCGAGCTAGCACAAAGTAGCAATTGCTAAATCAACTGCTTATGACATTACTGTGCAGTGACTAAGTCGGGAATTAAATGTGGGACCAATACTCGTGTGCCAGTCGCGGGCCACCTGTTTGAGACCCCAGATATATACGAAAAAGAGGTGGGATATCGGACTACCATCAAACTAATACAAAATAAACTGCCCACCCACCCTCTATCAACCCAAAACTTTCGTGCATAGCATATGTTTGAGCAGTTCTGAAATTCACTCCGCCCATGAGCGCGTTGCCCCGCTTTGTTGTGAAGCAAAATGACAGTGCACCTTCGAATTTCCTGCACAACTTTAACGTAAAAGGAAGCAGTCATTTTGTCCCATGACAGGGGAGGAAAATTCCTTTTGTATTCCGCCCGGCTTTCTGTCTCAAATGATTCCACTGCGACTCGGTGTCGCTTTTTGCGTCGCATTCTTATGTAACCTGAACAGACCTGCCTCTTCTGTGCAAGTGTCACAATAACATTTTTCAGCAATGCAATCCATCCAACATACATGTGTGAACCATTAGATCTGCACATTTGACAGTGCTGCATCACCCTGACAAAATGCTTCGGTGAAAGGAGTCGAAGGGTATGTGGTGAAGTTAGGCGAATGTAGGTGATGCAGATATATAGTTTCATCGTCGGCTCTGCACTTGCGGTGGCCTTGCCCTCATTTATATTTTTGATCAGTACCTGGGGCACCTGTTGCAGCGAATCAGTTTGACGAATGCCACAACCACAAGCACTCGCCCTTTCATCTTAAAAGGCAAAGGCACCGATCGTACATCAGACGTTCACTCCACGATGCACGGGTGAGGGCTAAAGATGAATGGGGCTTACTTCCAAAGATGGGCACGTCTTCTGAGCCGGCTTTGGCAACAGGCGTAAGCCCTCCCAACAAAAGAACAATCACGCCATCGAGAAGCGACGAGTGTGGCCCCACAACAAGCACGGGCGCCTCCTTCTGCGAAGCCAGCTGGCCCTTGAAACTGTAGGTCAGGCCACCACTTTCAAACATTAGCCGTAGAAAGAACGCTAGAAAAGGCTTCAGGTAGTCCCTGTCCATCACCGTTCATCGTGAGCATAGCCCCAACAAGACGTCCATAATAACGAATCAGACCCCGAATGTGTGTTGCCGACATTCGTTCCGGCCCACGCAGTGATAACCATTAGTTGCGTTTTGTACAGGCGACGCCCATGGGGGACAGATGCCAAGAAAGGTCAGCGCATTGACCAAGTGAAGCGACCACGCGTCGTGTGGATGTTGCCATATTTGAACAAAACAGAGCGATGGCAGTTACAGGCACATATTGTTCCGAGAAGCGAGGACATGTTAAATACATCAAAGCAGCAGTGACCGCGCACGCCAGGTGTTCATGACCAAGTGCGAACCACAAAACGCCATCCATAATGCAGCACCATGAGGCGCCACATGTGTTTGGTTAATATTATTGTTAAGGACACACACAACCGCACATATCAAAGCAGGGGTTTAACAATGTCATTTGTTTGAATTGTTAACATTTTTTTTAATATATATGTATATATATATATATACACACGCGCAAAAAGGTCATTGCAAGCAAGGTGAGGATAGAAAACCACACAGACCATCATCGTGGAGGCCGCGAGATGTGAAGAAAATATAAACCAAGAAGACGCGACCGCATTCAACCGATGTCAATAGATCATCCAAGGTTCGTTCGATCCACAATCGCCAGCGGGCCACGGCGGGTGCACAGGGTTGCCAGGGCGTGCGGGGAGGATGGGGTGAAAGTGATCGGAAAATGGGAATGGGGTCATGGGGTAGAGTAACGCGACAGAAACAGAAGGGAAGAAAAGAAAAAGGAACAGAAAAGAAAAAAAAACATAAAGCATTGAATTAAACACTGAGTGCATGTCAAAAAGCTAGAAAAGCATTAAAAACAACCACGCTAAGAGGTTCACTTATCAGCCATAACGCGCTCAATGCGCTCTGTAAAATTCATGAAAACACACCTGATCTGAAAGGAATGTCTTCATTTTATAACACATCATACAATGCAGTGAACAAGTACAATAGCAGGCGTGGGTTAAGCATTCATTATATACATGCTGTATGCGAGTAAATGCATATTGCATGCCAATAAGTTGTGCGTCTGTATAGGGGCAGAATTTTTCAGCTACCCGAGCGATTGAGGCAGGCAAAAGACGCAGCAAATGTGCAGTCATTTGCGACGGCTTACTTCGAACGGCTGTCGGCAGACGTCCGGGCCTCCCAGATTGCATGGCCATCGAACAAGAGGTGATTCGAAGGTCTTTGAGAGACGAAAATATAACATATAAAGATATATGCATGTTCACGCTGGAGCTTCATCGTCAATGTTCCACTAAGCGAAAGGAATCGCGTCTGTGCCCCTCGATGTTGTATATATAATAACGAGCGTATTGTGTCCCTAGAGTTAGGGACTTGCCTTACTCATGCAGATGTTGCTTAAAGATAAATGTGCCGCCAGTGATAGCGCAGAACTGTCCCACTAATTCGAGCTCCGATGCCTAGCCACATAGCGTGTACAATGACATGACGCCAGCGAGGGCAGGGTGATAGGCAGAATTTCTTTAGATGCAAAGCAACTTTTTGACTAGCCTGTGTAACGCTGTCCCTCCGCACACCCCCACTGCGCATGCTCGCGTCTCACGTCGATTGCCACATGCTCGCGTCTCGTTTGGGCCCAGAAAGACATCCGCAGAACTGTCGCTTCCCTCTCCATTTCTCCCTCACAAGGTCGACGCAGGCAGCATCTGCTAGTAAAAATACGACTGCTCGCGCTGCGCAACGCTTCACTGGCCACCCCGTATATGTCGGCACTGGATCGCGCGAGTCTATTTGGCTTTCGCTTGATGAGCGCCAGCGTCAACGACGCCGCCAGGGTAAGCGTTAGCGCCCACTGCACATGGTCGAAAGATAGTCCAAGCTTTTTCTTGGGGGGGGGGGGAAGGGGGGAGGCTCAGTGTGCATCTTCCTGGCTCGAGCCACACACTGACGATCATAATTCGCGCCGAATGCAATGTACGTACACTATTGTGACAACAAAATAATGAAACAGATTAATTTCCTAAATTTCTTAAACAGTGCTACATATTTCGGGCACGTTTTTAAGCGCATTTTAGTGAACGCTATAGGCTACGAGCAAACTTTTCATTATGTCAATCTAAGAGTATTCAAAAGAAGATTTTTTCGCCAATTATTCAGATTGATAGGTTCATAATAGTTTAGTGAACACTACAAGTTTATGCCGATGGCTTGCGAAGACGTCTCTTCAAATACGCTTGGCATGTAGCAAACATCGAACTGCACCGTAAACTCTTACGAATTTCGCTGCGGTCACGTTACAGCGGACGTACTGCACGTGCGCACGATACGAATGCTTATACGAGATTTCGGGAAATATGCACTTCTTAAATAAAGACTGCAAAAAAATGTGGACACGATCGACTCCACAAAATTATGCTACTATTGAACGATTTTGAACAAGTACTTTAAAGAGTGCATTGCGACGACACCGGCTTTCACGAAGGATCTGCCTTCGTGAAAGCCGGTGCCGTAATCACTTTCATTTCAGCTGAAACGCAACTGTGAGTCGGGAGAACGGTGTCACTTTTTTTTTTCTAGTGCGTTGGGAGCAGTTCCTGTGTACCGCAGCAAGCAAAGCTTGTGGGCAAAAAGAGAAATCTTCCGGGAATGCCGAACTAGTACTGCAAAGTTGTTAAGTCTTCTTTCGAGCAAGCCACCTCAAGAGAACTTTTCCTACATTCCAAAACAAACGTTCTTCAAAATGCAGCAGCGAAACGTTAGGGCGATGCTTTTGCATAGCCACTGACAACGCCGAACAACGGAAACAAACAAAGGCGGCCAAATGCTCTTCACCTTAATGCTTAATGTATTCGCGGAGAACGAAGCAGAAGGAAATGCGGAAAACCACGCAGCTACTACCAACGTTTTCTCATTAGGGCCTCCTTGAACACCCTGCGCGCATAATTAAGCACTTCGGGCCAAAGGGCGGCGACTGCGGACGAATTTTCACCACTCCGAAGGTAAGCCGCACCGCAGCACGCATACGCTGTGCGGCTAAGCACGCCACGCAGAAAACGGGCTGTCTAGAAAAGAAAAAAAAAGTGCAACTCTGCACAAGCTAAAGCTTATGTCGGCCGAGCTCTTCGCACTCTGGGCCTGTTCACGAGTGGTCGGCATTCACGGGCTGGAGTCGGAAAAACTGTAGGCGAATATGTATACAACGTACAAGACGTGAAAAGAATGTTTCACGTGTACGAGTAGAGAACAGCACACAAGCCTTAGTTTGCGACATTGTTGAACGCTTTTGGCGACACAGTGTAACAATGTTTGTCGCAGGAAACCAAGGTAGAATCCGGAAAGCCCGCTGCTCCTTGCGACAGCTGTGCAATTAACTCGACCTTGAAGACATCCGTCACCGCCGCAAGGGGTGGTTGTGTTGCGCGAGGCGCGGAATGCATTCGCACGAACCGACAACCTCTTCGTAGAAGAGAATAAAAAAAAAACGGAAGTGATGACACACTATAGCAGTCGGGCATCCTTAGACATACACACGCATGAGCCGAAGAATTAGCACACGCAGGCTCTCTACAGCTATAGCTTTCTGAACAATGTGATACATCGAGCATTAAAGTCTCCTTTTGCCGAGCTTAGCAAACATTTTCGCTCGGACAAGGGTCCTAACGAACCCCAGGCTCGCAGCCAGTGATTTTATGGTGAAGCGCCACGTAAGCATCGAAGGTACCAGAGAGCCGCGGTTGTTCCTGTTGCCTGAGCGAACAAAAAAAAATGCCACAAACGAAATTGTATAAGGCCCACCACAATTTTGTTTATTTGGCTTTGCCGAAACGACTACATGCACAAATTAACACGCAACCCCAGGGAACTTGGTGTCTGTCATGCTAATGAGAAAAATTTTTGCGGTACAATCCGTATTCATCGGCGAAAAAAGATATTGCGCAAATGACATTGGGAGAATACGCCCTCCCCCAAACCTGTCAAAATAAAGACACGCGGGAGGTCTCAAGCTGCTAGCGAGCCGAGCGCAGCCACAAAATTCAGTCCGCCAGGCGGGACAGCGAATAACGGTTGAATGCGCCACAGGGGGTTTGGGGGGGTGGGGGGGGGTGAACGAAATGTCAGCCGAAGCTGTCAAAGAAAGAACGCCTTTTTCAATTTCTCAAATGAGAGTAATTTCCGAATCAGATTTGGCGACAGACGTAAAACAAAAACATCCCATACAAATATCTAGAATGACTAAAACCTGCACGCAGATTCTGAAATAGATATTTTATTCCAGGGTTATATTTCACTTCAGTGGCTACATGAGGGGCCTCACGCATAGAATACTCGAGACCAGTCCCGTCTATGCAGCTTACACGCGAAGAAAGAATTATCCTTGTAGATGTATAGATGTGAAAATAATACGAGTACCCCCTTAAGCAAGGCCACAAAACATTTTTGTGAAGCCGCGGGCCGCTAGCGAAATTATATATGTCATCAAGCACTGGGACCTGCTTTGTGAAGGTCCAAATTACACAGACATGAGCCGTTTCATTGTATAGCAGCAATGGTAGATGAAAAAACTAACGTACTTCGCGACTGCGAAGAGACGTCTCTCCCCATAGACGCGCGCATACCTGACTTGCCCTATCACGTATAGAGCAATGCGTTTTATGAACAGCAGACTGCACAGATAACGGCCTCCAACCAGCGAAAAGGCAGGATAACGGTCAATTTTCAACAAGACATCAGACGCTTTCACCGTTGCCCGTTTTCGCCCACTGTCGATAAACGATGTCAAATATGGACAGTTCAAGTTGTTGAAACAAAAAAAAAAAAAAGACGGCGTGCAAAGGGCACACGTAGTTTCATGCAGGGGTGCTGATGGTGGAAGTGTGCATTTGAAAGTTTAGAGTCAAATGGCGAACGCACCTGCGAAATCCGGTAAGCGGCTTCTCTGTGCGGTCCTTGTGCGAAAGGCCGAGCTGACCCAGGTAACAGCCGATCCAGGTGAGAAACAGGAAGAAAATGATTAGGACGATGCGTATCGGAACCACGAACACCGACATCAGGGCCACCTGCACGTAAAATACACAGATAGCAATTGCCCGCCTCTGCAGGGCACAACATTGATCTTAATGCATCCACTGCATCCCGCTGACAGTTACTTGTCATTTCACCTTAATTCCACTGTACTCTCCCGTGAATGCTTCGTTACGTACATCCGTCGGCGTTGCTTGCAAGCAAACAGTGTAGCGCTGCAACAGGCTGAGCCGCGTTGGATAAGAAGAAAAAAAAAATGGCCCTAATCTACATGTTACACTGTAAATGTCGTCGAAAGACGATAGTCTAGCGTCTGGAGAGAGTGAACAAAACGTTTATTTGATGTTCTGCGCAAGAAAATCGGTGAATGGTATTCTGAAGGCGCTGCGTTAGAGTGCCTCGAGCGTGTAGCGGAGGCGAACAAGCGCATCTAGGCACGTTAGACACGAGTGCCATCTAGCAGCTATCTTCGAAAACGAAGGCGCGCGCGACCGCGGAGCAAGATGCGCGCCAGTCTCGGAGGTGATAAGGCGTAGAATGCAAAGCGACGGGCAGGTGCCACCAGCGTGTCGTCGTATTAAAGCGTTTGTAACACCTTCGTGGGCATCGCGTTGCACTGTAGGCGCAGCGCGATAAACGCTACAGTCCGTGTGCGCCTCTTCTGGTATAAAGACACACATACAAAACATAGACATGTTGTTATGGCGCCTCAGATATGCGCAATATTTGCTTTTTTTTAATCGACAAGCGCACAACTATGAACGCTAAACCTTGAGCAATATTGGTGGGCGCTGCGGATGGGGTTGGCCGTTTTGTGCCGTTTGAGGTAACGTTAGGGCAGACAAACAGACAAATGTACAGACAGACCAAAATGTTTCCGTCGAAGGTCCCCTAGAAAGACTATCGTCTTTAAAAACTCTCTTTGGCACTACCAAAAAGATGCTGCAAGGCTTACGTAAACATGATAGCAAAAAGTTCCATTGAACCCTGTATGTTCAAGACGTGGCTGTTCACAAACATTGGCATTATCACTGTTCCCACGATGCTTGAGAGACGCGGACAAGAAGAGACGACCAGGAAGGTGCTGTATGTTGACGCGTTTTGCTTGTTATGTTGTAGCCTTGTGCTTTCCTGTTCCGGTATAGCTGCGAGCGCCAAGGTCACAGTAAATGCATCAACGGGGTGAATATTTTTGGCTGACGCTGACACTTGGGAGGGGTAGGCGCTTACCATAATTTTCAGAACTAACCTAGTTTGAGAATACTGGGCAATTGTGCGAACATGCGCGCATGAGTGCGGTACTTAGGGTATAATTTCGTTTTCTTCGCCGTGAAGGAAGAAATTCTTGAAAATATGATATAGCAGCCCTGAAAAAGTAGCTTTGCATCAATTAAGACTGTACTGTACACGCAATTATGCCGGTACTGCACATTTGCGGGACGTTAAAAATGTTGACCTATGAGAATGACGAAATAACATAACTGATTTGCGTTTAATGTCAACAAGAAATTTTCCGTCTACCTATGTAACCTAGAAGTTATCACAGAACACACTCTTCAGCGAAACTTTTCAACAGTTATTGTTAATGTCTCAATGCGTTCTGTCGACGAACTAACCACATGAAGTTGCCGCTGAAGTCTACGGCATCACGTGAGGTGCGAGAACTATATAAAATGACGTTGCATTTATTCACATTTTTTTGCTAACCAAACAGCCACTCACGGTATAATGTGGGTAAGTATCCCAGATCTAATTTCACACTGGATAAGATCAGATCAAAACAATATGACTTGTGAAACGTACCCAATTCCTTTCTGGTTTCCTACGCCTTCCCCAACATTCAGAAACTCCTCGGTTATCTCGAACTCACGAACGTCGCTATTTTCCTTTTTTTTTTTGCGACTTGCGATAGAAACTGTTTTCAAATATTAGTTTCACATTAAAAGCGATTGCGACAGAACTGCGAACGGTGGAATTCCATGCACAGCTAGAATGAATTGCGCGACAATAGATTCACAGCAGCCGGCGAAGCTTTGTTTAAGGCACCGGGAGAAAATCCGGTACTATGAGCAGTTCGTAGGGCCTCCCGCTTATTTGCATGGCCAAAACTCGCGCCTGCTCTGCTATTTGAAATCTCTTGCGGCGAAGCGTTTGCGCTGTTTCAGTTGCCGCGCAAGGCATCCGGGGTGCCATCGACGTTTGCGACGAAAAAGAAAAAAAAAAGAACAGAAGATCAGACATGCGAATCGGTGGAACGCACCTTGATCTTGTCGGCCCGGGTGAGGTGGATACGGTAGTGAAACGGGTTCGGCACGACATCCTTCACCGGCGAGTAGGAGCCCTGGATAAACTGGCTCGTCATGTTGTCGATGTCATCGGGTGCTTTCAGTTGCGTGTAGTCTGCGAGACGAAACAGAAACGCAGGTTGCACATCAGCACAAGTGTAACAAGGACGTTCGCACACGTTCTCCGTGAAGAATGGAGTAATTTTGATAGGCAATAAGTAGTTTTACGATGGCATTGCAATGTATTCTTATGCCAGTAATTCCACACTATGCTTCAGTACGTTTCGCCCTGCAATAAAGAGGCACCACGCCCGCCGTTCGGTCTTGACAATTTCGGCACAAATCATCGGTAGCCGCACGTATGGATTGAGACACGTGTCTCAATGCATGAGCCAGCATAGCGCAGTTTCTTTCTCTTAATACGCACCCTTGATGGAGTTTAGGAGGCGCGGTGCGCCTTTTCCGTAACGGCAAGTCCATTAATACGGATATAATGTCCTATGTAGTTCGATGATTCAATGCATGTCGCATTAATTTAAACCAAGCTACGTACCGTGTCTGACACCGGCGTCAGAAAGCTACCAGCACACGGGTGGTTTCTGAAGGCGCACGAGCTCCTCGGAATGGAACACCGCGCTGTGTCACCGCGATAACCGCGGGTGGCGTATATCACTATGCACGAAGAAGAAGAAGAAGAAAAGCCCGGCAATTGTTCGCATTTATTTGTTTTTTTTTTCACTTTCACAGCTACGAAAAAAACATTTAATGGCATTCGTAAAGCAAGACTTACTTCCAATTTCACTCGGGGAACTCGAGAAGAAAAAGAAGAAAAAAATACGTCAACGATTTGCTCGAATGCGACATGAAAACATTCAGGAAAAGGCTCGTGACAACAATGGTGAGGCATAAAAGAATATGTGAAGGAAAGTGGAACTACATTCAATTCCGAGAGAACATGTCGTATAAGAGCACTACATAACGCTCAAATTTTCCTAACTGGCATGCACGTGTGGCGTGAAAGCACATAGCGCGAGGAGTCGAGAAAGAGGAAACTAAGTGACAGCGCCCATTTCTTTTTCCTCGTCTGTTCGTGCTGTCCCCCTACTCGAGGTTCTCGCAGCGGCCAGGATCAAACCCACTCAAAATCTGACGATGCCTGCAGCACTAAAACCAATTTACCCGTAGTTCTGCTCGCTCGCCTTCTTTATTTCCTTCAGGCGCGAATTATGATGCGATATCTATACGAATTTTAAAATTCACACGCCATAATTCCAAGTCGATCAAGGTCACATTCCAAGAAAAAAAATGAAGCAAATTGCTGTTTCGGGTTAAATTCAGATAATTGTAGCTGGCATGTAATTAAGAACTTCGATATGGCATTATTACACAGAGGTGTTCCTTTTGTCATTAAAAGAATTATTCCATAGGCTCCAAACGCGTGCCTGACTAGCTTTTGGTTGTATTCATTCTGAGAGAAGATAATCGTTAGGGTTCAAAGTCCCAAAACCACGATGTGATTATGAGAAACGCCGCGTAGTGGAGGGAAACCACCTGGGGTTCTTTAACGCGTCTCTGATTCGAAGTACACGGGCCTCAAACACTTTCGCTTCTATCCAGAATGCGGCCCCCGCGGCCAGGATTGGAGAGAAGTAATACTTTCAAAGTTCGTATGAGGTCATTTTGCTTGAAGAGGCAGAGAGATGGAACATAAACATTTTTTTTCCTCGTGATAAGATCGATTTAATCACAGTAAATAAGGCATTAGGTCAGCATGAAAAGTCACAGCTTTGTCGCAAAGACGAAGCAATGAACGCGATAGCAACAAATAGGAAGGTCACGCGCAGAATGGAAAGCAGATCGAAACGTGCCCCGCGTTTCTCACGCAGAAATGACGCATGAAACTTACTCACAGCTACAGAAACACGCAAATAAGCGGCTCAGTTGTTACTTCGCTGTGCCTGAAAAGCGCTTCGCAAACAGAGACTGCAATGATTGCAGTGACCTTTGTACGCCCGGTAACCAGAACAGAATCGCTCCAGACAAAGCCCGTGGCCAGCCAAGGCATACGATTCTCCTCTCCTCCCCTCCCCGTCGCGAGATAAGGGCACGCGAGGGAGCGTCACTCCCCTCCTCTAAGCGGGGCAAATTACGCGTTGTAGATTAGAGCACGCGCCCCCGCGCCCCCACGCGATGTGGCGACGCGCGCTCCTTGCGCCATCTTGCTGGTAATGCTGAAAACACATTAATTCTCCCTGAAATGCCCATAAGCAGCGGTAAATATAAGTAGCTTGCCGTTTGACCGGTGAAGGTCATGCTCCTCGGCGGCTCAGTGGTCAACGCCTCGCACTCACAATTGAGAGGAGCCAAGTTCGATTCCGCGCGCCGAGGTCTTCTCTGTTTCTTTATTTTCGTATATACACAGATACGTATACATATACGGTGAGTGATGGCGACGTCGATGCCGGTGGCAAAATCCAGCCGAGAGTGCCCATATGATTGCTATCGCAATTAAAAAGTTTTCTATTCATTTTTTTTTCTTGCAGGCCTGGTGGCACACATGTCACCGCCTCGTTATAAAGGGGACGTTCATAGCATCCATCAGCCAGTTTTCGACGGCCTGCACAGACGCCTCATCACGACCACGTCCACTTCGCTCTAGTCGCTTCGTAAGCACGGCAGGACGTGACACGCTCCTAAGATGAGTATTAGGCACGGGTACCGATATTCTCCCCAAGCCCCCTCACCTGCCTGACCTATTTCATAGAAGAACGCCTTAGACCTCCAAGTCTGTTATTTATGATCGTTAGGCATTTGACTTACGGCAGCGGCCAATAAAGGGGCACGTGGTTAACGTACCAACAAACGTTGCCAACCCTTTGCAGTGGTGGCCGCTGAACATGTCCGACAATGCTGCCTTCGACGTACACATGCGCTGGCTCGTTAACAAGCCGTTCTACAGAAATGGTCTATCCAAGAAACGCCCTGTGCACCTCCGAGTAGGTATTTTCTAAGATCATACACTTCGTGGATATGGCGGCGATTTTTTTATTTTTGTTTTTCATCACCGTATAGATGTACGACGCTGTGTATCATGGGCTTCATAGCACATCAATGCTTATAAGCCGCCAGTCAGAACTAGCCGCGTGACGCTAGTGTCAGGGTAACAACCTGTATTGGCCAATTCGGGTTACGAGATCACCTTGTAAGTATCGGGCGATTACGATAAATATGTTGGCCCACTAACACATTTTAGGAAACAAGTGTGGAAATACCATCGCTTGCCCCGCCGCAGTGGTCTGTGGCTATACTCGGCTGCTAACCCGCGGGTCGCGGGATCGAATCCCGGCTGCGGCGGCTGCGTTTTCCATGGAGGCGAAAATGCTGTAGGCCCGTACGCTCAGATTTCGGTGCACGTTAAAGAACCCCAGGCGGTAGACATTTCTTCTTAGAGCGCACAGCATTCAGGAAGTATATCAGACGAAAGCTGCCTGAACAACAACGCTTTATTTGATGCGGCTATCATTCTTATAGCCACCGTGAAATGAAATCAAGTGCGATCGGGTGCAACTCATTGATTGATATGTGAGGTTTAACGTCCCAAAACCACCATATGATTATGAGAGACGCCGTAGTGGAGGGCTCCGGAAATTTCGACCACCTGGGGTTCTTTAACGTGCACCCAAATCTGAGCACACGGGCCTACAACATTTCCGCCTCCATCGGAAATGCAGCCGCCGCAGCCGGGTTTCGAACCCGCGACCTGCGGGTCAGCAGCCGAGTACCTTAGCCACTAGACCACCGCGGCGGGGCCGGGTGCAACCGAGTGCAAACGTAAATAAACATTATCTCTAACAGTAATGCACACGCACGTATAGCACAATCTACTTTGCAGCCCTAAGGAAGTGTGGTATAGTTACTTGCTGAACTATTAAGAACGCGGGGCAGGGCTAAAACACGCTTTTCCCACGCTCTTAACGGCAGTGCATATAACTGTACTACGAATCATACCAACTCGCTTGAAACAGTGCCCTTCTTAGTAACAGTATTTTCATTTTCTTAAAAGTGAATCACGAGTCTTCAGCAGGCTAAATGATTTGGGTCAAGGGAGTGAGAATTAACTTAATAGCCGCCTGTCACCTATTGTGCTGTCTGATATGCGAGGCATCTATCCTGATAAAAAACACTGCAGCGCCATGAATTCATGATAGCTGGTGTGACAGGCACCCGAAATGCCGCTTGCATCAACAAAAAACAGCAAAATTTTAACGCGTCTTTAGATAGTATTCTTACCTAAGAAACGCGCTAATACAGTACCTAATATGCATTATTGTTCACGTCACACGACGTCGGTTGTTCCTGATCACCAAGTTTTCGCGTAAACCGAAAAACGATAAAGAATATTAGTTTCGGTTACGTTTTCGTTCCGGCCAAAAATAACTTTCGTTTTTGCTTTTCCTTCCGTTCACATTGACTCAGCTTCGACGTCAAAACCTCCCAATACCCCGGCGAGAAAAGGGACACATAGAAAGAGTTTGCGGATGAAAGGATGAAAGGCAAACTAACCTGGCCGCTATACCCCAGCTGCGGGAATCCAAGGTCAACGCAATCACCCTCGCCCCCCATGATCGATTGACATGTGAGGTTTAACGTTCCAAACCACTGTATTCTTATGATAGACGCCATAGTGGAGGGTTCCGGAAATTTTAACCACCTAGGCTTCTTTAAAGTTCACCCAAATCTGAGCACACGGGCCTACAACATTTCCGCCTCCATCGGAAATGCAGCCGCCGCAGCCGGGATTCGATCCCGCGACCTGCTTGTCAGCAGCCGCGTACCTTAGCCACTAGACCACCGCGGCGGGGCGGTGAATGATGCCCCTTCCACAGCAGCAATCACAACCTGATGACACTTATATACGGCATTTTTTTTTTGCGCAATGCTATAAAAAAAGCTGTTCGCGTTCGGTGACCCTAAGCTAAGGTGAGCGGTGTAGACACGCGGTGTGCTGTACAGTCGTGAGCATAGGTGTGCGGGCCACGGGATCGCGTGGCCAAAGGCATCGACGCGCTATCTAGTGACGAGACGCCTGCTGCGGTGCACATGCGCGTCCCGTTGTATCAGTTGGCTTCTCATGTCGCTCTCTGCGATGAGCTCGTAGCCAAAACGACACATGGGTGTCACGCTGTTTGTTCTATCTAATTTGTACCATTCTTGGTGTAATTAAGCAAGTTCTAATAAAGCACAAATAAAGTAATTGAACTTGAATTTTATGAGCTCACAGTGTCCAAGCTAAGCAGATAATAGTTACTAATCACCGAGTCTAGTCTCTGTAGTGCCATCATCATCACCATCATTTTCTTGATCACCGCAACGCGCCTCTCGCGCAGCTGAGGCTAGCTCGAGCTACGCGAGGATTAGAACGAGCTGACACGCCTGGCGTGGCGGACGCTGGTAGCCGACGTGGCTCCGCTTCAGGCGAGGAATAAAGTAGCGAGATCGGCACGGCCCCATCGGCCGCCTTCGACGTCATCTCACGTCTCTTTTCTCTCGTCGCTAAATTTAATTTAATTAGCCTTAACTAATTTTAATTATATCTTGGACCTCACTGTGCTTGCTTCACCTTAGCTAGAATCATTTAACTTAAACTTGGCCTAACGCAATATAGGCAAGCCGAGCTGAGCAAACTTAATTTTGTGTGCTTGGCTTCATCAGATTTTTAAAGGCTGGCTACGCTTAGTTGTGCTAATCAACCGGTATAAATCATGACGCGAGCCCGGCCCTGGAACCGGCGCCATTGGAGCCGCTAAAAAATAGAAAACAACGGCACAAATTTGTTCGAGCAAGAACAGCGACACTGCAGTTGTAGTTTTGGCTACGAGCGCGTCGGAAAGAGCGACATGAGAGGCCAACTGATACGACGGGACGCGCACCGTAGCAGGCGTCTCGTCACCAGATAGCGCATCGGTGCCTTCAGCCACGCGATCCCGTGGTCTGCACACTTATACGTCACACTTGGCGACAGGCGTCGCATAGGTCTAGTGGCTAAGGTACTCGGCTGCTGACCCGCAGGTCGCGGGATCGAATCCCGGCTGTGGCGGCTGCATTTCCGATGGAGGCGGAAATGTTGTAGGCCCGTGTGATCAGATTTGGGTGCACGTTAAAGAACCCCAGGTGGTCGAAATTTCCGGAGCCCTCCACTACGGCGTCTCCCATAATCATATGGTGGTTTTGGGACGTTAAACCACACATATCAAACAGGCGTCGCATAACTGCTTATTTACGGGCACACAAGTAACAGCCATCAATTCACTAACAGCAGTTCTGTCCGTGTACGTGTGTAGGCGGGTGTTGAGTGGCGATAATCGCAGCTAGACGTGCGTACTGAACGAATGAATCGCCGTCGCCAGCGCAGCAGTCTTCAAGTTGATGAACAAGCATTCTCTTTCATGGTCTACATTTTAATACGACGACCCAGTTCGCGTGAAACGAAACCGCAACTGTTGTGGGTCGAGCGCATCACATTGGTCATCAACATTCCAGTCGGCAATACCTTATCACACAGTGGCATCATACGAGGCGCGCCTTTCAGGCCGTTGTATACGCTAGAGCCGCTGACCCAGCATGGGCGCCTGCTATATGGGCGAACGCGATAAGCAGGACGCCGGGCAATGTCATTGAAATCCGTTCGACCTTTCAGTATACGATTCTCGATTCAATTAAACTGCCCGATTATGCAGCCCCTTGTCGAGCCACGAAATAACGGTTCGGCTTTTGAGAAACATGTCACGCAAAATTGAAGAATTATGGCGTGAGCATGCGTATAATGCCGGCATTCTTCCTGCATTTCGATTTTGCTGATCTTTTCTTCACGGAAGTTTCACAGAAGTCATAAAAAGAAAAGGACGTTTCGCAGTTACCCGAATGATTTTTTCGGCAGGGAACCTATTACCCAATATTTTTTCGGGTATAGGCGCAAGCCACAGCAACAATAAGAACAAAAGAGGACACGTTCTATTTTGCAACGAGCGTTTTGTCTGCATTTTCGTCTTTTGTTTATTATTGGCGCGAGCTATAGATACGACTTGACTTGTTACATGCTGCATTATATATATATAAAACTATGCCGATAATACTTTTTATATATATCTGCATTATACGGAGGCGGTGATGAGCGTGAGGTCGAGAGATTTATTATACGTAGGTCCACTGCTGTATAGAGCATAAAATGGTGTGTACGCCACTCAAACATTACAAAAGCTGAAAAAATTGCGTTGAGTGGAGCACGTTGTCGGCACATTTGCAATTTTTAAAGGAAGCTTTCTTTGCAATACGAAAGTACCTCTGACAGCGCAACACAGGTCCGCTAGCAGTGTCATTTGGAATGTGCACTTTATAGCAATGACCGACCGATATCCACTCGTGTGATATCAGGTTTCAAATAATCGGGACGAACAGCGTCTGGGACTGTACAGAGCACTTCAAATCGTCTTGTTCACTTCCCAGTACGGTTTAAAATCGCATTCAGCAATACGTGGTCTGCAGAATGTGGTCCCATGCAACAGTTCTACTCGAATACCAGCAATGTACTTATAATCCTATTCTGTGCAATAAAAGTACCAAATTTAATTTTGATAGCGGGAAACGCGCCTTGTCCTGCGTGTTTTGACACCATAATCCAGCGCCAAAGGCTCCGATGGGATGGATGAACTTTATTCAGGTCCACCATGGCGTGAACAAGCACGCAGCGGGCCGCTGCCGTCATGAAATATTGATAACTCAGTTCAGATCGAGCACACAAAAAGACAAAACTTTTTCTGTCGCTACCAGAAACCTGGCTACTCTAATACAGCGTTCATGTTCAGCATTCTGATAATCACCCAATGGGTAAGACTAAGCTTTGAAGAGTCGGGCTGTAGGTTCGAAGCCCAGCCCCGCCAAGGAAATGCACTTTGTTTCGTTATAGTGATTCGTACTGCGTGACGCACGAACAGTTTTCTTGTCGAGTCCGCAAAGAAATGCTTGCGCATTGAAAATTTCACCAAAAATTACGCGACACTCAGTAATGCTTAATTTTAAAACTTCTTTAGCGTTTCGATCTCGCGATGCACGTGTCGAAAAATTTGAGAAAAATGAGCGACTCTAAACGACAACAATATAGCCCTCGACTTCGGCGGCGCGAGCATCCGGATCCAGGCGCCGAGCCGCTGCCCGGACAGCACGTTTGAATGCAGCAGCAGACGAGGCATTTCCACTGGTTGAATCGCTTGTTCAGAACATAAGTGACCCAGAATATTCTGTTGTGGACGATTTTATTGAGGTGTTTTGTAGCGCGGCTGGCACGGACGATGTGCTGCGCGGCACGTTGGATTGATGCGTGCGCGCATTCCAGTCACCGCCGACACATGTATCCTTCACACGTGCACGAGCACTGTTTGCATTTTGGCCTCGGCGGGCGTACCCTGCGGCGGATGAAGTTATCGGCTAACTGAACGAGGAGGTGCGATACTCCGGCGCTATACTCTCATACGCGGCAGACAGACCTTCGCTCAGTCAACGCTGTGTTTTCTCGATCGCCGCTCAGCTCGTACGCTTTCCTCCTTATGCTTCCACGGTACACCATTTAACTTCATCTCACGTTCCTTACCATCATTCGCTCAACGCGTTCACTCTTTCATCCTCCGCAATGCTCATCAGTGAGGACTACACGAAACGCACCAAAGGGCCTTAACCTTGCAAACGCGTCTGAACGAATATGATCACTCTCGGGGGGGGGGGGGGGGGATTTTACGTGAAAATAAGAGATAAGTGAGCCCCTTAACCGTTTCTAAAGGGAGGACACATTCACAGTAGCTCACGAGGGATGGGGTAGAGAATGGATTGAAAGGATATGATTAAAAGGTAAAGAGATAACAAGAGGAAGGAGAGAGCGAGGTGCAGGGACAGCGAACGACAAAAATGAGAAGATAGGAAAGATGGAGACGGTCGCAGGAGTCCTAGGACGGGGCACCACTGGCGAGAGCTCTTGTCGGCGACAGGAGGTGGCGTAGGGCTAATCC
Source organism: Rhipicephalus annulatus (assembly GCA_013436015.1). Classification (NCBI taxonomy): domain Eukaryota; kingdom Metazoa; phylum Arthropoda; class Arachnida; order Ixodida; family Ixodidae; genus Rhipicephalus; species Rhipicephalus annulatus. The sequence continues at coordinate 475,944 of WOVY01002822.1, forward strand.
AGTCGGCCAGAGCTGCACTGTCGTCAGAGATCACGAGGGCACAATAGGTCGGCACGAAATCCAGCGAGCGACTGATCACTCTCTGCACTTTGTGACGCAGTCGCTATATGTGCACGCACTGGCGCGAGCACGCCTATTTGCAAGCGAACATGTGATTCAGGCATCATTATTATTAACAGTAATAATAACAATAACCAAAATTCGCTACAACTCAGTTCCAAAGCTGCGGCATGATTATGAGGGACGCCTTAGCGGAGGACTTCAGAAGTGTCCACTTTGTGATGTTATTTAACGAGCACCCAAATCTAAGCATACACACGGGCCTCTAGAATTTCACCTCCACCGAAGCGCCGCCACAGCGGCCTGGATTCGATCCTGCGATTCAAGCGTCATAAAAGCACCGTGGCGGGTGCAGTTTGGACTTAGGAGATAAAAATTGTCCCATGTGAAACGAGAAATCTTGCTAGAAGGCCAGCGAGTCCCAAAAAGACTCATCGTGCTGCGAGCAAAACTACGCTCAAATAGATATAATCAGTAGCACTTATTTTCGATGTGTTAGACTAACCAGCGATATCACCTCACTTGGCTCACCCAAGCGTTTTCTTCTACGACAAAAAGACCTGTAAGCGGTAAGTATACCTTGATGGAAGAAAGTTGGATGATGACGACCTAAAAAAATCACATTGCGCTGTTCAACCATATACAAGCCAGGATAATTGCACTGCATGGCTAATCAGAAGAAAGTTCATTTACAAAAAGCTTGTCAGGAGATGGCAGAAAATCGCTCACACAACGCACGCATTTTTATTGAAAATTTTAATGCTCGAATTTGAAGAAATAACCAAGAATAGTATAGAGAGATGCAAGCTGGGCTGGCTGCTACTTCCGGTGAAGTTCAGCGATTGATATGCGAGGTTTAACATCCCAAAACCACCATTCGATTATGATAGACGCCGTGGTGAAGGGTTCCTGAAATTTTGACGACCTGGCGTTCTAATTAACGTGCACCCATATCTGAGCACACGAGTCTGCAGCATTTTTGCCCCCATTGAATCTCGGTAAACTTTTTCAGGCGGCAGCAAAAGAGTGAAATAGAGGCGGTGAAGAAGGAAAGAAAGAAACTCAAAATATTTTAAATTATCAAGCCCAGCTGACTTACGAAATATGAAAGAACTTGTACACCCAGATATTGCCTAGTGCCAGCAAAACAGACGAAGCAACAGATGCCACAGAAGGTAAAAAGCACGCACTGAAAAAAAAAAAAAACAAGCATTCGGGAATACAATTTTCAATTCACTTGGCTGTCGCTGCGAACGTTTGCACTCTGGTCAAGGGATATCTGTCCGCAGAGCAGTGCTCAAGCATATTGGGGGCACGGCAGGTCGCTGGTAGGAGTCGCGATAGTTCTATCGCCACAACACCGGGAGCTGGGCCCGCGGCACCCGAGGGTCCCGGACGCGGGTTTCCTGCTAGCCGTAGCTCGAGGGAGGCCTCCCTATAACGCGAGATAACAAGGGCGCGATAGGGGTGCGCCGAGGAAACTTCGCTCGGCCAGCGTTTCGCTCTGCTTGGCCGATCACACAGAGTGCGCCATGCAGGGTCAATGCCGCCGAGAAACTTTCCCCTCTGTTTATAGAAGCGAGCCGAACGCCTGCGGTACACAGGAGAAAACGACCAGAACGGAAGATAGGACACACCTGGGCCGCTTCCGCGCCCGTGTAGCTAACGGAAAGCGCTCGCTGTACGAGAGATAAGACAAACATCGGTGAGTCTCGGATCCTCTAGGGAACTGCAGTACACGTACTTCAGGATGCCTTAAATGCAAACAATTACACGATCTACCAATACAGTCCAATATCTCAGCTGAAGTAAACACAAAACAAAAATGAAAGAACCGGGAGTAAGGGTAAAACAAAGAAAAGCATAAAACTTAAAAGGTCATTTTTACACCGGAAGCTCTCCTGTACATTATCAGTACTGCTGGCATTATATATATATATATATATATATATATATATATATATATATATATATATATATATATATATATATATATATATATATATATATATATATATATATATATAAACCTTTCTTTTGCAGGCTTTCAGAGTCGTGCTCGAAAGAAACCCCTTTACCGGAACGTCAGGTGTGCTATAAATAGAAGTAGCGGCAGCTGTGCAGACCTGATAAACGTTAAAGAAATGAACTAGGTTTGAGTTTTGTTGGTTTGTTTTTAAGCGCAATAGTTCGTTCGGGAATTATCTGCCTATGACACAAACTGGAGGACAAAGGCAGCCAGTACCTTTGCACAATAGCTCCACCCAGCCCGAAGCACGAGCCATGCAATACTGCAGTTATAATGAAGTGAGTTTCAAGCAGCTCAAGAGGCTGACTGACGCAATACACTGTTGACCCATATATAAAATAAGATAACACAAGTGCAGCGCGATCACCATTAGCTGTCAACAGACAAAAGCCGCGGTGCTAAAGCAGCAAATTATCTTTCAATTCTTACAGGCAGGTGTATGCAATTATACTGTTCTGTCTAGATGAACGTCCCAGCTCTACAGTTCTTGAAGTAAGATGGCCACAACGTAAAATGACACAAATTTCTGCTATTTATATAGCTTTCTAACAAAATAAGTGAAATGACGCAAACCATGGCCAGGTGCTTTATTAAGAATCTGAACGCTAGAATAGTGAAATAGTCATAATAATAGTGAAATAATAGTGAAATCATAATAGTGAAATAGTCATCTGGATTTTTACGTTCCAAAACCACGATGTGATTATGAGAGACGCCATAGTAGAGAGGCTCCAGAAATTTTGACCATCTGGTGTTCTATAACCTGCACCGACATCGCACAGTGCACTGGCCTCTAGCATTCCGCCTCGACCGAAATGAGACCACCACGGCCGGGATCGAAACCACGACAAATTGGGTCAGAGGCCTAGTAGTGAAATAGTAAGCCATCGTAGAAAAGCTGAAAGCATGCCACATTTATGAAACATCAGATGCATAACCGTGATGACGCATGCATAAGACGACGTGACCTGGAAAAAAAAAAAACGAGTCGCAAGCCATATGATCTGGTGGCAGCGCAATCATTACATTTTCACAAGGTATCTTTTTGAAGCAGGACTCCACTGAACTTGAGAATAAAAGAGGCAAACACACATTCAACGAACTTTTCATGCAACATAAAGGCTGCAGTTATAACGAGAACGCCCCCAAAGACCGTTACGTATGAAAGTAGCGTGTCATCAGCTACGCAGATCAGGCACTGCATTGAAAGAAAAAAAAAACTACATCCTCCTTCAACTGCTATTCTAGCGAGTCCAGACGCTAGATCAACCGTTGCGATCTGCACATTCAGGATACTATCTACGCACGAGCTGACTCCTGCGCGCGAGATCAGCTTTGGTCGCGTATCGTAGCAGCGAACCGTGCTAGAAAAGTTACGGCGTTTTACTTTTTCCACTATTGACCAACGTTTTACTATGTAGCCCCCCCGATGCGCTCTGCTCGGAGCCATGCAGCTTTGCAGTTGTTGCGACAGTTGTCGCGTGGTCATAGAAAGCGGAGGCGAGCTTTGGGCTGGGCGCAGCCCGCACCCCATGATGTCCACAGTAGCGCCTCAGCATGCCAACGGCGCTTAGCTCTGTTTGGTCTATAGTATGCAAAATTTCCCCCACGAGTACCCAAATCTAAAGACACCAAACTAGCCTGCAGACACTGCATATTTCTGGAAGTCAGTCGGCAATCCAAGCAAAGTGAACAAAAAAACTACCTAAAAGTGACTCAGGACAGCAACCAGTCAATCCACGTAAATAAGTATCCTAAGACTAAACCAAAATAAACAAATGTACTGTCACTCGGAAGTGAATGCAATCGAATTATTTCACGCAATGACTAAGTCAATGTGGGAAAGCGAATTTACGATGTGGCAGATTAGGAGCGCTTGCGAGTCCACCTGAACTACAGTTACGGAATGTGCAACAGGTGACAAATGACTTAACGACACGCAGTCCTGATCAGATAAACAGCATATCCGTCTGAACACGAAAATGCTAGGCTATTTGTAAGCCTGCATGTAAGGTATACGGTGCACGGAGTAAAGTGCGACAAATTATTTTCTATTTCACTCTTTACCAGTAAATATTGATGCACAAACTTCACTTTGAGTACAAGGTATGTGCTGCACAAATATGACTGTGCCACAGTTCAAAGGGGTGCTTTAAAAAGACATATTTAAAGAGAAATAAGACCAGATGTCTTATTTTGCCTCAACCTGCAGGGCAAAACGAGACAGTTAAAAATTTTTTATCCTTTCAGATTTTACCGTAGAAGCACCTGTAATTCACTCTGTGGGCGCCCCGCGCAGTCTTCATGAGCCCACTTTTTACACTCCACGCATTGAATCCGAACAGAATCCGGCACAGTGTTGCTCCAAAACTCTAGCAGATCAAGCACCCCAAGCGTTTGGGCTAATGACGTCTTTTGTTGAATGCTTACACTTCCTTAGACGAAGTGATTGGAGGCTGAATGTTCTGACTCATCTTCACCTCTTTTTCAGTTTTGAGGCAGAACTGCGTTTCATGCCTTTGAACTTCGTCAGCCGTGCTTTGTGAGACGATGAATTTCGGATCGTCTATCGCTTGTTATTTTTTTAAATTTCAGTACGAAAAAAAATGTCATTAAAACTCGATTCCAAGACGTGTTTGTGAACAGCTTGACTTGGAGATTCTTTCAATTTTGTCATGCGCCTCTTGAGAGCATCATTGCAAACACGGAACATCCTAGATGTATACTCTAAAAACTAAGACAGTACTGGGCACTCTTTTTGGGAGCGTATGCTTTCTTGTCCCATATTTTACTCGCTTTTCCAGAGTAAATCGCCTCTTGCTGAGGCAAAATACGGTGACTCACCCAGAACGGGTCAAAGCACTACCCCTCAACAGAGTAACATAACGCTGCCCGAAGCAGAGTAGCATAACCTCACCGAAGAAAGTAGCAGTACCCCTCACGCAGTTTTTTTAGAGAATCACGAATGGAGCGAGTCTTGTCCGCAACAGCAGTCAGTGTTTTTGTAGCGTTAGCTACACTGGTCTCGCTGAGCCAACTTTGCGTGGCACTGGTCTGCGCATGCGCAATGATACTCCACCGCCGCCGCCGGTGTGCGCGCATTATTCGATGCGCTGCGCAGACGATCAGTGGTGTCACGCGCCGGAGCCGGCACCTTCCTCGTACTCGGCCGCGCGCGACTCGCCGCCGCCGGTGTGCGCTTTCCAGAGGAGTGCCGTCATAGTCTTGGTAGGCATATGGACGCCGACGCGCACGCCTTCCCTGTGCAGTCGCCATCTGACACTGCGCTGGAGCTGCTGGATAGCGCCTCTGACTGGCGTTTTTCATGTCGTTTTCCACGCATGATAGATGAATGAAAACCTTTATTGTCCACCCATGAATATCACTATAATTATAATATTCTTTTCTACGTCCTAACTTTCTTTATCAAATATATATATATATATATATATATATATATATATATATATATATATATATATGGCGTTGCTATGTCTTTTTATCGCGTTTCGCCTCTCCCACGTGTCTGAATTTTAAAAAATCTGCACTTTGGCATCATGCGCACTACATGAACCAGACTTTTGGCGATATGCGTACCTAGTAGTATAAAAGAAAATAAATACGTAAGTTGTTGTACTGACGTCGATCCAAAGATTCGGCCGAGCAGAATTTCGCCCCTTTTTGACAGCTCACGAACACAGACATCAGCCGCGTGATTTGCCCCCACGTTAACACTGTGAGCAATTATAAGCTTTTACAAATAAAAAAGGGTTGACACCTACCAGCACCTATCGCAGAAGGAGAGAAACAAAAAAATTGCTTTTTGCATAGCTACAGAAACCGGCAAAGTCAAAATGTCGCGTTTTGTCCCATGTTTCATTTTACCCCACCTATACCCCAATTCCGTCGCAGTAATAATACGACGACCATTCCAGAACAGCGTACTAAGTTTTTGACAGCATATAAAGTGCCACAACCACGATATGGACGAATATAATATTTAATTGTTTAGTTGGACAGGTATCCTGCTACAGCTCTCCGGGCAAGAGGGAAAGAAAGGTGGTCGTGGGAAATATGACCACAAGCGGCTATATGACCCTGTGCGGGGATGCAAACTACGCGTCGTAGCCTTCGCAGCAGAGCACGTGTTCCAGGGACTAGGATCTAAGCCTCCATCCCCGGGACTTCAAGAGGCGCTTCAATTACGTTGGGCATGGTCGACCTGTTTCCATCGACGCAGTAGTTTGTCCTCAGTAGTTCGGGACCGTCTACAAAGTATTCAGGTGTCCTTCGCTCAGCCGCATAATCAGGACGCAAGCAGCGGATGTGCTGTAGTCAATTGAATTGCGACAGAAGCATGAGTCGGTTCCATCTTGCGAAAGCATCGACGAGTGTGCACAATGCGCAGACGTAAAATCTGAGCAGCAGCATATTCGGGCCTCTTCCCAATTTATGTGGAAGTCAAAAGCGCGGATATGCGCATACAGGCGCTCTTGCCGATGGTCAGGATCATACCTTACGTCACGTCAGAGAGGCTTTTTTTTTTTTTACGGAGGCAGAGCAAATAGCCATCTTACTGAGAGAAGATGTGACGTCGCCGTTAGAGTAAAAATATAGAGAGCTAAAGAGATAAAGAAGAAGTCCGGGAGATTAATCAGATTCGGCCTGCTACTTTGCACTGGTGGGGAAATAGGAAACAGAAAGAACGTTTTCAGAGAGTTTGCCGAATTCCAGTCATTCCACAGTGACTAAGAACCCCCTTATTGTGTAAAATTATGAAGCGATATGAACAAAAATATCATTGTTAGCTATGGGTGCCGTAGCGTACTACAGATAAATTTCGGGGGACTACGGATTAAGTTTCGCCAAGTGGTGTACTTTAACGTGCATCAAACTTTTGAGCGCGGGTGCCTGCATTTCGCCCACATCGAAATGGAGCTGCCGTAGCCTGAAATCAAGCCAGAGACGTCGTGCTCAGCTGAGCGCGGTGCTTTAGCCGCTAAGCAACCACGTCGGGTTAGTCAATAAATCAATTTCCATAATGCACTCGCGACATGTTAGTGCCATTCATTCTGCCTCAGCGCCATTCAGACGAAGCAATAAATGTCGAGCGTAATTACCTACCTACTCGGCATGTAAGGAGCACATAAAATCCCCATCGGGGGGCTGCTCTAGACGACAAGTCATTTACTTCAATCCGGTCTTATATTTGCACACAGTGCTGAATTACCTATTCGGCGAACTCTATGCACGAAGCATTGCGAGCGCGCAGAAGCAGCGAAAATAAGCTTGCAAAGCATAGGAACCATCGCAAGGCAAAAAGATCACAAGAGAGGGCCTATCTTGAAGACCGCGTTCAGGAAGCGGGTCGTTCAAAAGACGGGAAGTTCCGGGAAACCGCGGCACCGAAAAGCGCGGTCGACCTCTCTTCCAGCGCGCGCTCCTCTTGCCGCCGCAGACCGGTTCCTACTGCCCGGCTGATTCCCATCGGCAAGGCCGCCGATTCCGTGAACAGCTGAACCACGGCGAGGACGATAAACATCGAGAATTGCTCGATCAAAAATGATCGCTTAATCAGTGGAATAGCCTTGTTTTCTTTTCTTTTTTTCGCCCTTCTAAAAACGATCAAGTGTGGCGATCATGCTTGCATAAATAATGAAGGTCAGCACACACGGGAGTCGATCAAGGGCATCGTGATAATGCTTCAACGCGTAATTTTACGCAACAAATTTTGTTACGTGCATATATACCAGCCATCAAGGAGAAATGAGAAAAAAGAAGAAACGAAAAAATATCAAGCCATGAAAAGTGCTGTACTCCTGCTATGCCGGAAAGATTTAAAGGTGTCCTCCTGAATACTTGCAAAAATACGCAACGCACTCTCACGTGAGCGCGCGCATGCCATAAGGAAGCGTTACGACCTAATATATAACACCAGAAATCTGAAATTACGAGTGGCTAGCATATTATGCGCCACGTCAGGATGATACTCAGTGACACCGTGACATTAAAGATTCGGGTTTGTTAGATATTGATTTATATATGAAGCGCGGCAACGCCTCACTTTTCTGATGGCTAGATCACTCGTCTTAAAGAAACTAGTAGATTCGGCCATACTGTCCAACTTCACAACATCTTTCGAAGGAACTGGAGACACGGCAAGATGTTTGATGTTGCTTGTGACCCCATTCTATAAGCTGTTTTACGGATGGGTTTCAGTGCCGCCATACTAGGCTGTAAACTTTGCCGTTTTTTGGTAACCTGAACAAATAAACTAACAGGCTGTAGCACGGTAGCGCGTATGCGCTTGAAAATGGTTGGGGTGGTCCATTTGACGTTGCATGACCTTATCGATTCACGTAGTAATATACAGAAAAAAAGGTCAGTTTCGCCAAAAGGGCGAAGCAATGAATGCGATAGCAACATTCGAATGTTTTACGAAGCAAGGCCAGCACTTTAGGAGCAATAATAATAGTAGTAAACATGCACTTGCTAATTGGCCCAAGTTTTCCGCGGTGCGGCCGTAATAGATGACAACAAGGTTCGTGCGTAGTGACGGCGTTGATGAGAAGCGCCTCCCATGGGTAGCGCATGCTGGAACTAAGTCCACGTTCGGCACCGAGAAACGCCACAAACCACTCATTTTCGCACCAAAGTACATTCACGTTAAGTCTCTTTTGACTATCACCAGCACATTCCCTTGGCACACCGCACTGAAGTTGCGGAACAAAAACTTAATGATGTCGTTCCGCGAAGTTCTCGGATGCAGACTGCTGAGACGATGAAGCCGCGTGATGTTTAGACGGTACATGCATCACTACAAGTCACCTGGAGCAGCTCTAAGTTGACTCGGTATGAAACGCTGCGTGGTAAACGCGTTATCCCGTCGAAGCGTTCGTCACTTCTTGGGGATAAAGAAATGTAGACGAGCTTCTGTGCATGTGTGGAGACACATAGAAGTAGAGGAGCTGATCACACGCGACAGGAGCGGCTGTGTAAGCACTCTTACGTATAATGGGGGCATGAGCATACATACGCTTATGGTTTGTTGTAACCTGAAATTTTTAAATGCGCACAAAGGCGTTCGCCGACCCATGCGGGCGGAGTAAAATGCGCACGGTCGGTAAGCCATGAAGACACAGACATAAAAGCGATAGCGGTATTGGTTTGTCTGTCCATAAATACATGAGACGGTGAAAACACAGTAAAGAGAATTCCATGGCACGCATACGCTTTTATACGGTGCCACGCGTTTCAAATCCTTCCCCTGCGTATCAGGCTTTAATACCTTATGAAAAACTGTACAGAACCTGCAAAACGAGCATAGCCACGGGATACCTAGCTGTGTCTCGAGAAGCTTTCTCGGTGGCTATGTTTACTCGTGCGCATGTTTTTAAGCGCAGTTCACGACTGTGGCAGGCATGATTGCACAAAATCAATTTCACTGAAAAGGTGAAGCAATGAATGTGATAGCGACAAATTGCAATGCTAGAAGTTGGCTGGCAGTAAACTCACTCAGATCCGACATCATATAAGTTGTAACTCTACATAAGGCTGGTGTAAGAGAACAAGGCCGCTCCAGGTACACCCTTGGCACCGTTTTTTCGTCTTAAGAGCGCAGACCGTAGAAGCTCCTGCCTGCTGCGAGGGCACAAGCCGCGCGCAGATCGTGGCCGCGATAGCGCGGCAACCATAAGCGCCCCACCCCCCTTGTTCGCTCATGAGATAAGCGCGCGCGCAGACGACCTCGGCCGGAAAAGCGATGTTCGCTCCGCAGAAAGAGGCTATCGCACCCTTCCCCGTATGTGTATATATACACACGTATACATATACACATATATACATATACGCATATATACTTGAATGACGGCGGCTCCGGCGGCGGCGACGACAGCAATCGCAATAATATTCGGTTTAACTAACAACTGACGGTGCATGCCGCTGCCCATATGTACTATGCAAAATCGCATATTGCTTAGCGGATCACAAAAACCTGCCACAGCGATGCTGCGGCGCTCTGCTGTAGAACACGATATGTAGCAGGTACAATTCACGGGAGTTGCAACCGAATTAGGATAACGAAAAACGGCTGAAGTAAATACGGTACCATCTATTCAATGCACAAAGTCTCATTTCACATGCATAGCCTTTCAATCTATCAGTAATCTTAGCGGGAAAGTTCGCCCACAGTTTTATTAGAGAGAACAGTAACGTATTCTCGTACGTTGTAATGTCATTCAAAAAACGTGTTGAAAATGCCAGCATCGATATGTAGTAATTCACAATAATCGTAGGCATGCAATCTTCCGGATGCTCTTATATAGAAACGTATGTACCACTTTGATATCGGCAATTAGCTCGCGAATTCGCAGGCCCACTCGTTTTCAACATTTGCAGCATAGCATGGCACCCACTTAATAGTGCAATCTTAAAGAACCCCAGGTGGTCGAAATTCCGGAGTCCTCTACTACGGCGTATCTCATAATCAAATGGTGGTTTTGGGACGTTAAACCCCACATATCAATCAATAGTGCAGTCCTTTGGCTCAGTTTTCTCAAAATGAGCCCGCATATCTGCGGACGTGCTTATCAAGGCTGAAGAGAAACGGAGCTTATAACTCCGAAAAATACCACAAAGAAAGCCGCTTTATATGAAGTCCCTTATGCAGATCTAGATGAGCAGAAAGAAGTCCTTTTAAAGCAGGATTCGCTATGTCAGGCTGGGCCCTTGCGTCACTAAACAACACACATCATGACAAGCGGCGTCACCGCCTCATAGAAGAGGCGTTGCAATGACCTCAACAGCCCGCAATAACAATCGAAAGAAAAATGTTATGCATATATTGAGAGGCAGCTCCAAATTCCCATGAATTCTTGCCAGAAAACTAAGCACCAAAGACTTTCCGGGTATATTTACCGGCCTAAAGAGATTGCATCAGTTAAGGAGCGGATACGACCACAAACTAAAGACTAATTAGGTGACGTATACAACTTCGAGTGACAAGCTTCCACCAAGAAAACGCTCCAGTACCTACGACCCCTTACGCGAGATTTAATTATCGAAGCTCTCTTCCACACGAGTTAGCGAGAGATGGTGACTTATTTTATTTGCCCTCGTTTTCTAATAAAAAAAATATCGTGGCAAATGAAATAAGGCGCAATTTTTTAGATGCCCCCAACTGTAGCCAATCACACTTAACCGATATGCAGCATAAGAACAGAAACAGGCTTAGATTGTGCATAATAAAACAATCGGAGTAAATCAGTGACAAAACTTCTTTCTCTCAATGTATTTCTTACCACTGTTAACACAAACTATAGGCTCATGCAGTACCCCAACAAAAACAACTACACATAAGGGGACCTATGAACTTCATAATGTCCGCACTGACATAGCCCGGGTCCGATTTAGGACGGCTTCCTAGCATCAGCTGACAAAGGCGTGCGAAAATTCCCTAAACAAGAGCCGCCTTAGACCTGACAGCTTTCCCGTAATATCGATATTTCGAAGCACGTGTGGCTACACATTCAGCGGATAGGCCTCGTTTCACCCGAGCAGCGCGATACAAGAAACTGGTGCCGCTGAAGGGCGCGCCTATCGCGCCGCGATAAAATTGTTTATTTGAGCCCTTGTCGTGCCACTGGCCTCCCATTAGGGTTTGACCACAACTCGCACCCACGGTGAACATGATACACACTCTGCAAGGGCAAAGGCGAGGGGCGTCAGTGCGTGCACGTGAACTTTACACTGCCGAGAGTTGCTGACCTTTCTTTTTTTTTTTCTGCCGGCGCGAATGCACGCTAGACTGTTGCATGCGAACCGTTGGACAAAGCCATCCCAGCAAACGCACAGACGTGGGCGCGATGACGATAACGCGCACCACCCTCACTTCCACGGCTCAAGACAAGTCAGCTGGCAGGATAGAGCCAACAGCCTCTAGAAGGCTGCCGACCTCCAAGACCCCTCACCCATTCCACACTCATTTCCCTTTCAGTCTCAGCAACAGCAGCAGTTGTGTACTCCACAGTGCGGCAACACTGCTAGGCCTTGCGAAATGGGCGGCATAAGAGCACACATATCTGCACAGATACCTCAACAGTGCGATGACAGAATGAAGGAAGAGGTCGGGCCGGTTGGAAAGTGTGAATAGACAAACAGGCGTAATCAAAATTGCAGTAAACCGGGTACGAAGAACGGAAACTGCCAAAAAAAAATACGTAAGGGTGCACAAAGAAGAAAGGGAAGCGGGAAAGAAAGTATGTATGATAAGTTGATAACACATAACACTGCTTTGCTATTCGGGCCTTAAACTGGATGGATGTTCGATGCATGGCATAAACATACCGGAGCAAATATTCGCAATAGGATGAGGCATACGACGGGTGTGACAAAATTCCTAAACTGACACCATACATCGTAACGGACCGCTCCAATATTAACCTAGAAGGGTCAGCAGAAAGCGTCCACCTTTTCAGAAGAGATGGAAACCGCATGAAATTCCAAAAAAAGCTGCGACGCCTGATTTTCGATCACTATCCCTGTTATGACGGTTAATCTGTAATGACAAACAAGATGGCAAAATTGTAGAGCCGTTTGCTAGCACACACAATGTATAATTGAATATCTTTAAAGTATATACGCGAGCGGCTACAGCCTGTCAACACTGGCGGGCACGCAAGCCGTGACTATAGTGTACTAGAATTGTACACTATACCATGACGTAACGCGCTCTGTATTCTGGCGGGAAACATTTGTTCCGTGCTCCGCTGCGCGTACAATCAAGTTATTTAAGATTTGCCGATTCATGCAGTACATGATGTCACACACGCCGTGGCAATAAAGGCAGTCAACCGGCGGTAGGCGGGGTTCATTGCCGGCGATCTCTACGGATTATTTTGCACTGTAATATTCTTTTAGATTCATTTCTTTACACCTGTATGCACAAGACCCGTTACTTCCATTTTTCGATAAAAATCGCCAATATTTGGATGACAATGCCACGGTCCCTTTAAATGATGAGCACTTGCGATAAGCAAGAAATGCTTAGAGTGCGTTCCAATCATAAAACAAATCATTTAAAAGATTCATAGAACACATAGTCTTTAAAAAGCATATAATTTCTGCATTTTCGATAGAGGCGAAAATGCTTTAGGCCCATGTGCTCAGATTTAGACCGGTGAACGTTAAAGAACCCCAAGTGGTCGAAATTTACGGAGCCCTCCACTACGGCGTATCTCAATCATATGGTGGTTTTTGGGACGTTAGACCCCACATATCAATTAAAAGAACGATAACTACATAATAGATATAGACGACTTGCTCGACTGCGATACATAGCGTCGCCGATCGTTATACTGATATAGTATATGCAGTGTCAAGCGGAAATTGGGGGTTTAGCGAGTCACAACCACACAATAAGATCACGAGGCACGCAGTGATGGGAGACTGGATTACTTTTGACCACTAGCGGGGCGTTCCTCAACTTACATCTAAGAACACATGTATTATTGCATTTCGCTCCCATCGAGAGGTGACCGCCATGACTGGGACCGAAACCCGCGTCCTCGTAGGTCAACGATACACTGTATACACCATTTGCCAAAAAAGCAGGCTTTCACTACGTGCTGTCCCGAATCGAACTTAAACTGTCGCAAAGTTGTGGGAAGTTGGCTTTCACAACAGTAAGACATCACATGAATATCCAATGCCAACCAGTTACGAAACTATAGCTTCATTATTACCAGACAGTGATACGGTCTTATAGGACTAGACGAGTGGAACCACCCTGCGTGTAACGCTGGTCGTCAAAGAGGCTGCGCTGATGGAGTTCGCAGAATAGCTTTGTAACCGAGAACAGGCCAATGCATACATATGACACTTCATTGCTTTCGCTTTTCACCTTTTGCCCCCGCCCCTCCACCAAACATGTATAATTATCAATGTATAAACGTTCACTTACTCCTTAATGCCGATGACAGTTTGCTGAGGATCCCTCTTCGCCCCGAACGTCGCAATCCATGCGAACGAATCGCGGTCCGATACATACAGGACGACTGGCGGGAGGGGGAAATACTTTTGCGTTTGCGCGTAAAAACCATTCTGCCCTACGATTCTGTACTCAAAGCGCGCTACTCATGCACACGCACACCACACGACGACACAGTTGTCTGAAGCGCAGTAGCTGTGCCACACCTAACAGCCGCACAAACAAACGCGCGAACGAGCATACGCGCAATATATATGGAAGCGCACGCTGCCCGCAGCGCCATTTATCGACGTCATGTGGTGTCTATTGTGCACAAAGACGAAAAGCCGCGACATGTCACGTGGCCTTACGCCGAAAAACTCGGCGCCGGGGACCCAATGAACTTGCGCATTTCAATGGTTGCCCACGTGTCTAAGAAATGTGTAGAGCTAGACAGGTCCTCGAATATATATATATATATATATATATATATATATATATATATATATATATATATATATATATAAGGGAAAGAAGTGTATACCTAAGGGCTCGTTTTTTCGTGTTTTAACACAATATTAATGAGATATAACAGACAGTAATGCCAAGGAATGTACAGGGGAAGTTATTAAAACCAATGAAATGTAAATAAGAAGAAAGAAAAGTGGATGAAAAAATTACCAACTGTGAGCAGGAATCGAACCTACGACCTTCGAATTACGCGTTCGATGCTTAACCACTGAGCTATCACAGCGGCCCTAATCGAACCTACGACCTTCGAATTACGCGTTCGATGCTCTAACCACTGAGCTATCACAGCGGCCCTCCCTCCATCCACTTTTTTGGGGTTATCTGTGAATTTAGAAGTAGGAGTGACAGTCAGCGCCATCTATAAGCCAAAGAACGAGTGTGAAAACACTCTTATTCGCATGTTTGGCGTCACGTGGCACGTGAACTTATTATGAGCGGGCAGCTGATTAATTGTCCCTCTTATACAACCTAAACACACCAAGTCTGCCAGTACGAGACCCTCGTTCAATGAAATAAGGGAAAGAAGTGTATACCTAAGGGCTCGTTTTTCCGTGTTTTAACACAATATTAATGAGATATAACAGACAGTAATGCAAAGGAATGTACAGGGGAAGTTATTAAAACCAATGAAATGTAAATAAGAAGAAAGAAAAGTGGATGAAAAAATTACCAACTGTAAGGAGGAATCGAACGTACGACCTTCGAATTACGCGTTCGATGCTCTAACCACTGAGCTATCACAGCGGCCCTCCCTCCATCCACTTTTTTGGGGTTATCTGTGAATTTAGAAGTAGGAGTGACAGTCAGCGCCATCTATAAGCCAAAGAACGAGTGTGAAAACACTCTTATTCGCATGTTTGGCGTCACGTGGCACGTGAACTTATTATGAGCGGGCAGCTGATTAATTGTCCCTCTTATACAACCTAAACACACCAAGTCTGCCAGTACGAGACCCTCGTTCAATGAAATAAGGGAAAGAAGTGTATACCTAAGGGCTCGTTTTTCCGTGTTTTAACACAATATTAATGAGATATAACAGACAGTAATGCCAAGGAATGTACAGGGGAAGTTATTAAAACCAATGAAATGTAAATAAGAAGACAGAAAAGTGGATGAAAAAATTACCAACTGTGAGCAGGAATCGAACCTACGACCTTCGAATTACGCGTTCGATGCTTAACCACTGAGCTATCACAGCGGCCCTAATCGAACCTACGACCTTCGAATTACGCGTTCGATGCTCTAACCACTGAGCTATCACAGCGGCCCTCCCTCCATTAGGGAGGGCCGCTATCACAGCACAGCGGCCCTCCCTCCATCCACTTGGTGGATGGAGGGAGGGCCGCTGTGATAGCTCAGTGGTTAGAGCATCGAACGCGTAATTCGAAGGTCGTAGGTATATATATATATATATACCTACGACCTTCGAATTATATATATTATATATATAATATATATAATATATATAATATATATATATATATATATATATATATATATATATTATATATATATATATATATATATATATAATGCGCTTTACGTAGCTGTAATATGCGAGCAGTATACACTAAATTTAGCAAAGGAGAGCGCACTTTTCAAAGAAACGCCCTTTCTACACCGCTTGTAAAGAGAGAGCGCCAGCTAACTGGCTACTGCTCCTGTTGGTGGCGTCAGTCTGAACGGGAAAGTAAACGAGACTAATACGTATAACTGGCGTCTCGCGCAACAAAGCGACGGCTCCGAACTGTTTGTTCTTTACGATTTTAAGGTATTACGGTGAACACACATTCAAGGTGCGTAGTTTACCGGTTTGAAATTCCGCACTTATCTGGTAATGCTATATTATGACTGAATGAAGAGACTTTTCCACACCGATATATCTTATATTGCTTTTTCACTCAGTATGTATATATTACCGGTGAATACCACTTGATTTACAGATTTGTCGTGCTCCTGTCGGACTTTCCACTCCGACAAAAAAAATTGCCAGATCCCACGTACAGTTGGAATCGATTATATGCAAAGCACAAATGAGGGAGGTTGAATTGTCACATTAAAATCAGCACAACGTTAGGAACCAGACGTAAATTGTGCCGTACATGACTTCCATGACATGATTGCCATGTTTGCGCCTGGCATCTGTGCTCGTCGTCCATTCACGTCACGTGATACCAAATTTGGTATACATGAAGCTAGCGCCGCGAGTGCATCATGAGCAGGGGCGGATCCAGCCACTCATTTTAGAATTGGGGGTGGGGGGGCGGGGTCGTTTGCAGTAACACTGAAGAGGAGGTTGTGGTCATTATTTTCTTTGTTTTTACTCCCACAAAAACTCTCTCAGAGCATAAATACTGTTAATGTGTGCTCAAAGTGGTCCCGCTCATTTGTCCTAATTGAGGGTAGCAGATGAACGGCAAGTACTGAAGAGAAGGAAGGGGGGGGGGGGGTGCTGACAGGGTGTGGTGGGGGGCGATTGCCCTTACCACCACCCCCCTTTGAATCCGCCACTGATCATGAGCGTGGCATGTAGTCATGTTCTGACATGACACTTATGTCATGATTTCCACGTGAGGGTCTGTCACTTATGTTCGCCATGCAGTCGTGTCATACCACACCAGTTTTGCAATATGTCATGTGAACGAAACCACCGCAAGAGCAGCAAGATCATTAAATGTGAATATTGACATTCATGACATACATGTCGTCATTTTCATGTTACCACTAATCACTTATGCTCGTCATACCGTCATGTTATTCCATACCAATTTTGGTATTGATACCATTATCAAAACGGCAAGGAGAGTTAAAAGTCGTAAAAGTCGTAAGCGGCACAGACAGACAGACAGACAGACAGACAGACAGACAGACAGACAGACAGACAGACAGACAGACAGACAGACAGATAGACAGACAGACAGACAGACAGATAGATAGATAGATAGATAGATAGATAGATAGATAGATAGATAGATAGATAGATAGATAGATAGATAGATAGATAGATAGATAGATAGATAGATAGATAGATAGATTCAAACTTGCCGAAGCTCGCTAAGAAATGCTTCGCACTCAAAAAACTTCCATTTACTTTAGCCTTTTCCTCATGACGCGAGAGCGCAAGGTTAAAAAGAAAGGCATCAATCGCTTCAATCATTACATGAATCAGTCAATAACGTTTACTCTCACTGTTCTCGCATACTGTTCGAGGTTTTCTTCGCATGTGTACACGACTCTTTTTTAAAGATACGAAGTGCCCCGAGCAAATCCATACAGGAACGCAACGACGTCTCGTCGAGCTGCGAACGGCACCCACCGCACCGTGACGGCCGCGCGTGACGGGCCAAAGCGGCCGAGAAGGGTCCGCACGAGCTTACAACGCCGTGTGCGTAACCTTCGCATCTCGCTTCGCGATCCTTTCAGAAGCGCGCCGCCGACGGCAGCCCACCGCCTCACTGCGTTCTCCCACGACCGACGCTGCACTGTTTCATGCGTCCTCGCACACTGCGTGCGCGTAAAGAAGCACGGCGCAAATGTCTTTGAACGCGACCTTTGACCCGTGTTGAGTGGTCGTATACGAAGCGGGTGGCGCCTAAAAGCCCGCTCGCCTTTTCCCCCATTATGGACAAAGAGTACCAAGATTCAAAAGGGCACGAACTTTTCGAACTGCGAACGTTAGGGCTCATCTGCGAAGACGCGCGCGGCATAAGCTCACGCGAGGAAACGGAGAAAATTACTATTGCCCATTCCCCGCGGCTTCAGTTTTGGTCGTTAGAAAAGAGGCTTATACTCGGCCCGAGAGCAAGCCCCTTCAAAGCTTCCAACTACTGCAAAAAAAAAGAAAAAAAAACACTCAGAAAAAAAATATATATACAGATCAACGTGCATGTGATCTCCAAATCTAAGCATATTAAGCACACTGCGTGCTTTTATGCCAAACTTTGTCGTTTTCGAGCATACGGGAAAAGTGTGGCCGGAATATAAGCAACGCACACAAGGGCGGTGTGATTGGGTGGGAAAAAAATTAAAGGAATCCACAAAACAGTGAGGGGCAAGTTTTTGGGCAAATAAGAACGCGCACGAACTCTTCTCCACCCCTCGCCCCTTTCTTTATTTCGATTCTTTCCTCTTTCCTTCTCGCATTTTTCTTCTTCCCCGCAGAAAAAAAAAAGATGTGCGAGAAGCAGGCGTACAAATGCTACGCCTATCTACACTGCCCACACGGAGCGCGAAACCCTCGGCACGTCACATATGATGAAAAAGTTGCAGTTTCATCCACAAGTCGAATGTGTGACGACAGCACAGCGTGAAATTGCGTGGAGTGAGCGTTGGGCTCTTTCCTCCGGCCTCGAGTGTTATAAGCGATAGAAGGCGCGTTCGACAAATCTGATTTACAGAAAGAAAGGGGGGTAAAATGTCATAGTTTTGACGCAAGGACGAAACAGTGAATGCGATAGCAACAAACGGGAACGTTATATTCGGCTAGCGGCTAACTCCATAAGGATACTATCCGGCGTAACTCTAAAAAACGCTTGCATAAGGGAATACGGCCATACCAGAGAGCAAAACGTTTTGTATCGACTGTCGCTTCAACGCGCAGTGAGAGCAAGCACATATAAAGATATGAACCGTCTATAGTGGTGTCTGGCGAGACCGCGCGCTCGACTAGGCTTTTTCGATCAAAGTTTCGCAGTTTCTGCCCGAGCAACGCAGCAGCCCAACCCCTTTCGCTCCGGCACCCGTCCAACCCCTTCCACCCCGGTCCTTCGTACGACGGAGCTCCATGGCCAGCGCCTGTCATCTCTGTTTGAGCCGCGCTTACATGTAGCCTTGTGAAACTTTCTCCCACTTAGATTATCCGGGACGATGTTATCGATGTGCAGTTTACACGGAACGTGAAGGCTATGGCGACTGCAAAAATGTGCTTCGAGTGTCTATATAATTG
Source organism: Rhipicephalus annulatus (assembly GCA_013436015.1). NCBI lineage: Eukaryota > Metazoa > Arthropoda > Arachnida > Ixodida > Ixodidae > Rhipicephalus > Rhipicephalus annulatus. The sequence goes on from WOVY01002822.1 coordinate 495,474, forward strand.
CTATATCAATAAGAAAAAAAACATCAATTGAAGAGATTTGATGAGCTAAGACTAACACACGGTTACGAGTCTGTGCGGCAGACACCGGATTAATTCGAATACCCGAGAATGTCTAAGGCGAACTTAACTTTAAGACCAAAGCCGATATTGCATTTCACAATCACTAAAATGCAGCCGCAATGGCCAGGAATAGAGCCAGAGGCTTCGTACTTCATAGAGCCCAAACGCCACAGCCACTTAGCTACTGCTTCGGTTGTGAATAAAACCATGTTCAGTGAAGAATAGTTTATGTCATGATGACTGATATTATCAGCTTTTTTAGAATAAGGGCACGTGAAGCAGGACTGCTGCAAATAGCCAACTCACTTGTTTGTTATAGTCGGGTATGACTGCAACTATCATGACTGCAGCATAACCTCTTTCGAATGCGAAGCATTCCTTAGCAAACCAAGGTCACTTTCAAAGTATATATATATACATATATATATATATATATATATATATATATATATATATATATATATATTGTAGCGATGTTCTTCCTCGTTGTTGGAGCGCCCGAACGCGTGACGCATGCCAGCCGGGTCTTGCTGGTGCTCTTGCCATGATGATTGCGGCGGCTACTTGGACGTGGCTAACCTGTCGCGGCAATATATATATATATATATATATATATATATATATATATATATATATATATATATATATATATATATATATATATATATATATATATCCGCTTCGTGCCCTACTGATCGCTGATCGTCTCCTTAAAGAGACCCTGCCACACTTTTAAAGCAAGGCTGGAAGACACCACCGATTAATAATCGAGGGTCACGAGAACAGGTGCCCCAAGCATTATAGCGCAGAGCGTGGTCTGGAACTTATACAATTAATCTTTAAACTCTGATAGAAGTTGGTACCTCTTCTTTCAAAAATGATGCCGTAATCGAAAAAGACCACGTCATAAACACCAAGTCCGCTGCCACTGGTTGATTTGAGCATCGTGAGCGGCATAGTTACCGCGGCCGTCGCGGGATGGCGCGACGTGGTCGCGTCAGAGGGGCTTTAGCGTCAGTGGGCTGCGATCACACTACAGTCGCTCGTTCGAAGAAAAAGAAAATAACCGACAGTTCTCAAGGTCATAGCCAGCGCTGACGCGGTTCTTGATTCCTGCAATCTTCTCTGCGTAGCTTGCAGCCCGCTCTCTGGTACAAAGAGTGAGAGACACAGAAAAAGCTTAAAGTGTGCGACAAATCCCTGTCTCCACTTGTACTAGACGAATTATAAAAAATGTTGCGGCAGTTAAATCGTGCGGCCATAAACTTTTTTCATGAACTAATTCAATGATTACTTGACAAAATGTTGCCCGGCCTCTTTAACTTATTATATAACAAGATCGGCTGAGGAGGACATGAGACTATGACGAACATTATTAAGAAATCATGACATGAATAACATGAAATGGCTGTCAAGACAGATAGACAGACAGACCAATGTTGGTATAGTTCCCGTTATCCAAACGGTTAGGAGAACTAGAAGACGTAGGCGGCTAGCTAGCTAGCTAGCTAGCCAGTTAAATCGTGCGGCCATAAACTTCTTTCATGAAGTAATATTCAATGATTACTTGACAAAATGTTGCCAGGCCTCTTTAACTTATTATTTAGCAAGATCGGCTGAGGAGGACATGAGACTATGACGAACATTATTAAGAAATCATGACATGAATAACATGAAATGACTGTCAAGACAGATAGACAGACAGACCAGTGTTGGTATAGTTCCCGTTATCCAAACGGTCAGGAGAACTAGAAGACGTAGGCGGCTATCTATCTATCTATCTATCTATCTATCTATCTATCTATCTATGTGTTGGTATAGTTCCCGTTATCCAAACGGTCAGGAGAACTAGAAGACGTAGGCGGCTATCTATCTATCTATCTATCTATCTATCTATCTATCTATCTATCTATCTATCTATCTATCTAACCATAGATAGATAGATAGATAGATAGATAGATAGATAGATAGATAGATAGATAGATAGATAGATAGATAGATAGATAGATAGATAGATAGATAGATAGATAGATAGAATCATGTGACCTTTGTTCTTGTTCGCTAAAAATGATAGGTATTTAAATCCCTTCTGGTACTCTAAAAACATATACACTGAAATATGTCAATGGAACAACTTAATCTTGGAGAATGATGTAACGTTCCTTCACAATCTCCACGGAGAACCATGTAGTTTGCATGTAGTGTAATAAATTACAGATGATCACGCCTGCTATGCTTGTTTTATATGACGTGCGCCTTCCTTTGGCGTGTCCTCCGTGATCTACAGGCCTTCACTCATGCTTTATTTATTTTTAGTCACAAATTTCAGAAGAAAAAAGGCATTTGCGACGCAACACGAACGCCGATCGAGCTACGAGCATGCCGTATTACCAGTGATGTCATCACAGCATTCAGGGTGTGTTCCACTTTATGATAGTGCTAAGCTTTTATTGCAAACAATCGAACGTGTTAAAAAAAATAATCCAGAGACTTTACTGTACGGCATCATTCAAAGCCTTTGAGTTGCTCCAGGACGTCATGAACGTAATAAATAGGTATCCAGCAGTCCGATTCTCGAGCATGGCCGCTGAGAAACTGGCGCAGAACGCGAAAGATGCCGTGCAGAGCACAACGCTACCGGTACATAGGCTTCAGTCTAGCTGACACTGGCTAGGCTTGTTCAAGCCCCAGAACACACAAGAGCACCATGCAGGGGTGCAAACTCGCCTCGTCTGCTCCGCCCTTTTCTATGCAGAACAGTGCAAGGTCACCTCTGTCAACACGTCTCACGAAGAGGTCTGGAAAAAAAGGGGGAAAAAAGTGATGACGGAGTAGCAGCGGCCAATTCGGCGCCCACCGCGTCGCCTGCAGCCAAGCGTGACGACAGGATTTCGATGAACGGAAGCAGCGCCTTAGCACGGAAGAGCCAGAATATATTACCCTATACGAAGCCAGTTCTGAGTCGGGCTCGTGAAATATACAGATGCGCGTGGTGCCCTTACCATGAGATTTTCTTGAGGCAGCGCGTTGGGGAGAGAGAAGACATTTAGACGTGCAGCGAGTGAGCAAACGCGGGGCTCGACGCAGGTTTTCTTCCCGTCTCCGCGTTATCTTCTGGTAGAGACCTAATACAAGCTTGTAAACAGCGGTAGGCACCGTCGACACACTGAGGCGCTTGTGGCGATGTCACGGCGCGCGGGCTTCCCCCAGTCCAAAGCTCGGAGGCAGCATTGGAGCTGCTGTGTCAGTTGTCACGTAAATTCAGAGGGCAGTGGCGAGCCTCGGAATGGGCGGAGCCCACGCACCGTGACGTCGCTACAAGCGCCTCAGTATGTCAACGCTAGAATCGAAAGTACACACACACGAAGAGCAGCGCGGACAGAACCGGCTGTATGCAAGGGACAAGAAGAAAAGAAGAGAGAAAAATTTGGCAGATTCCACGTAAAGTGGGAATCGATGATATGCGAAGCACGAATCAGGATGGTTGATGTGTCACTTTAATATCAGCACAACGTTAGGAGCCGGACGTAAATTATGCCGTAAATGACTTCCATGTCATGAATATGATGTTTGCGCTTGGCATTTGTGTTCGTCGTCTAATAACGTCACGTAATTCCAAATTTGCTATATGTGGAGCTAGGGCAACGGCCGCGAGCACGCTATGAGCGTAGCATGTAGTAATGTTTTACATGACACGCATGTCATCATTATCATGTTTGGACATGTCATCCACCTTCGTCGTCTATTAACGTCCCGTGATATCGAATTTGGTATACGTGCAGCTAGCGAAACGGGAGCGCACCATGAGTGTGGCATGTAGTCATGACTCACATGACGTGCATGTCAATATTTCTACGTGAGGGTCTGTCACTTATGTTCGCCATGCAGTCATGTCATACCATATCAGTTTTACAATATGCCATGTGAACAAAACCACCGCAAGAGCAGCAAGACCATGAAATGTAAATCATGACGATAATGCCATACATGTCATGATATTCATGTTATGACTAGTCAGTTATGCTCGTCTTACAGTCATGTTATGGCATACCAATTTTGGTATAGATACTATTACCGAAACGGCCAGGAGAGCTAAAAGTCATAGATAGATAGATAGATAGATAGATAGATAGATAGATAGATAGATAGATAGATAGATAGATAGATAGATAGATAGACAGACAGACAGACAGACAGACAGACAGACAGACAGACAGACAGACAGACAGACAGACAGACAGACAGACAGACAGACAGACAGACAGACAGACAGACAGACAGACAGACAGACAGACAGACAGACAGACAGACAGACAGACAGACAGACAGACAGACAGACAGACAGACAGACAGACAGACAGACAGATAGATAGATAGATAGATAGATAGATAGATAGATAGATAGATAGATAGATAGATAGATAGATAGATAGATAGATAGATAGATAGATAGATAGATAGATAGATAGATAGATAGATAGATAGATAGACAGACAGACAGACAGACAGACAGACAGACAGACAGACAGACAGACAGACAGACAGACAGACAGACAGACAGACAGACAGACAGACAGACAGACAGACAGACAGACAGACAGACAGACAGACAGACAGACAGACAGATAGATAGATAGATAGATAGATAGATAGATAGATAGATAGATAGATAGATAGATAGATAGATAGATAGATAGATAGATAGATAGATAGATAGATAGATAGATAGATAGATAGATAGATAGATAGATAGATAGATAGATAGATAGATAGATACGGTCAAAGTTGCCGAAGTTCGCCAAGAAATGCTTCGCATTTAAAATCACGGCATATATCACGGCAATCACGGCATATGTTGGGCGAAACAGTGGGATCATTCTGTGTTACCGTCGATCACTTGTGACATTGACCACTCACGCATGTAAACGAGTTACAAAGCGGTGTGCAGTTATACACCATGTTTATAGGTCATAAATGGTAAGTTGTATTGGGGATCACTACAGTGGTCCCCAATACGTATAGTGCTCCCCCTTGGGGACCACGTATAGTGGTCCCCAAGGAGGACTACTATATGTGATCACCTCAAGAAGTTTTGCCCCTGAAAAAGTGTGCGTCAGCTTGTGGGAGTGGAAACTTGGCGCCAGATAACGCATATACTGAGTGTTTGTGCGAGCTTATGCCAAGGTCGCTAGTATTGCGAACATGGAATACCACACACGGCACACGTCACTGAGACAGTATTCGCAGAGTTGGCTCCGAATCGCCGGCGCCGCTATGGTCTGGTAACAGCACAAACACGATATGTGCTTGGAGAAGGAGACAAACGTGATCCGCTTCGCTTCCATCAAGAGAAGCTGAGGCGCAACGTTTAATTTATTGTCGCATTGATATTCCTGAAACAGGTGGTTGATACAATGAGCAAGCATTATATATAGGGTGATTGGTTGCCATTCTGCGCTCATGTGCACTCATTTCTTCGGCACGCGCATTATACTCTGCTCAAAAGTAACGAAGTTTGTTAGATTGAAATTCTGAGCCAATGGTCAACGGTAGACGTGAAGCTGCGCATCTCAAGTTACCACGAATACAAATGTCCGGAAGCTGGAACCGCAGGCGAAAGAAAGAGAGACAGAGAGAAAGTGAGAACAGCGGGCAAGCACGAAGGCTGGATGCACTGTTCACGCACCAAATCGAGTTTGTCATCAGCTAAGTCATCTTAGCATCAGTTTGTCATCAGCTAAGTCCGAGTAAATAAGTCAACTTATCATGAGGCGCACAAGTATGCAAGATAAGTATTGACAAACCAACGGGCACAAAATTTAAAAAAAAACGTGCCGCCGAAAACGGGAAACATTCACGTGCTGTCTCTGCCGCCACACCATAACAAAAAGCACACTATAGCTGTGCGAAACCCGCGAACGTTTAATACCGCTTGGTAGTCGAGATATAAGCGTAAACAGGGCACTTGGCGTATATTGACCAACGGTATATAATGTACCGCGGAAAGGCCGTCGGCGACGCCGTTTAATGCAACGTTCTAGGCGATCCCCTATAGCTGTTCATCAACCGGAGAGAGCGGCACCGCAGCCAGACAAACCTCCGCGCCTAGCGTCTCGCGGTCCGTAACGATCGCTATCGGGCTCGACTGACGTCACGCGACTTGGTTCTTCCGAGAGAGCGGCCGACACGAGGAAGTGGTGCCGAGCCGCCGGAGGAGAGAATGACCGCCGCCGGAGTTCAGCGCTCCCTTGGACGCCTTCAGAACGACTCCAAGTTGCCACGGCGACGACAAAAGATGTCACGCTTCCACAGAGCGCTCGCGCCTGGCTTTGGCGTGACGCCCTTTCTTGCAGCGCACCACCGAAACCGACACCAGCGACCACGCGAAACGCATTTTCGCCGCAACGTTTACCGTCTTTTCTATTCCGTGCCACGCGAGGCCAGAGATGAAACGCGTCCTGCGTGAGATGTACTATACTGCTACGAACTTAAGCCCACACTTTCGCATTGGTATATCGGCATGCCGCGTGCCAAAGACACAACCAGTGATGCATGCCCATAACTTTGATGCGAGTACAACGCTTTTATTTGAGAAGTCTTCTTTTATTTCTTCTGCTTCAATGCGCCATTCCGTGTCAAAAACGCTAAAAAGCCTGCAGGAGAATAAAATGCTTGTATAGTGAAAAATACACTTCGTGGATAAATCTACTTTTACTCGTTGACTTATTTCATGCCACCTCTGTTGTGTATTTCAACAAACCAAGCGATGTCCTATCAACGGTCCCCAACTAAAGGCTTGCCACCGATTAAACAGCTCCATGATAAAAGGTACAAAAATACGACACCAGCCACGCACACTATATATATATATATATATATATATATATATATATATATATATATATATATATCTATATATATATATATATATATATATATATATATATATATATAGTGCACACGAGTGTTGCACCTGGCGCGAAGGAACACCGCCTCAAGCATTCAATTCAAGCATTTATTTCATAACTTCAAATAATTTACTTTCTGTTGATGATTTATATGCGGAGTTTAACGGCCTAAAACCACCATATGATTATGAGAGATGCCGTAGTGGAGGGCCTGAGAAATTCCGTCCACCTGGGGTTCTTTAACGTGCACCCAAATCTGAGCACACGGGCCTACAGCATTTCCGCCTCCATCGAAAATGCAGCCGCCGCTGCCGGGATACCACCTTGCGGGTAATTTACTTATTGTTACCACGACGTCCACTACAGCTGTTTCACGTTATGTTCGGTACAAGATTCGACGTTATACAATATAAGACTACAGATCCAGCATGAATCCGCTTATTTCGGTCACGAGGAGTAATACGGCCTTCCTAGCACATGCGTAGCGCGATGCTGAAATCCCTTGAAATATGTGCCTTCTGATCACGGTTTCTTTCACTACAGGAACAGGGATGACGTGACTGGTTGCAGTTGAAACTGCGATTGGCGGCGTTAGGCCCCGTCCTCGCATTTTATTCCAACTCGATTCGAAAAACCTATAGAATCTGGGCACGCTATATACTCGCCCACAGGAACGGGGATCATGAGCACGTAAGCGCGTAACTTGTGAGACACCCGAAGCATGCACGACGCCGCACCATCCAGCGAACACATTGGCGCAAGACTCAGAAATGAGTATCCTAAACGCTATCAGCCACAGTCATCAAAGGATGTTAGTAGGAGCCGATAAATATCCCTCCAAAATATCCAGTGCCATCGCGGAAACTATATGCCGTCTACTGCTTGTGGGCACCTCCATACGCTATCATTTTTTTTAAAGAACTGCGCCTCAGAACACAGCACTATATAGTATATACGCAACACCCCCGTGAGTCTTGCATCTGGCGCGGAAGACTATTTCGTCGAGGCCTGAATACTAAAGGCCTGACCACACGTACGCGCTACAGCGCGTCAGCGCGTGGCTTGTGCATAAAGAGAGCGTGTGCAGCCCTGTGCATAAAGAGGGTGCGCAGCTTCGCGCGGTCCTAGAGTTACTGTGTATGCTACCTTTAGGTATGTACAGTAACTCTACGCGGCCGCACACCCTCTCTCTTTCCCTCTGCATTGGGAGAAGGCATGGTGCCGCGCCAAAAAGTCACGCGCTGACGCGCTGCAACGCATACGTTCGGTCAGGCCTTAAGGGGACACTAAAGCGAAACAATGAGTTGTTTTAGATGACTATAGTGCACTCTGGGAACTCTAATGTCATAACTTTCACTGTCATAAGTTCATTAATAGCGGAGAAAATCAATGTTGAAAATTTATTTTTAAATTTGGCGCCGTAATCTACGCGCGTGACGTGAGAAATTTCACAAGGTATTCTTCGTATTTTCGCGACATTGGCTGCATCAGAATTTTTTAGACTTCGTATGCTCAGTCTACTCACACATTACAATGTACGTAAATTTTAGCAATTACAAGCTACGTAGGACCCGGTAGACGCCCTCAAAAATTGATGGCGTGACAGTGTTTGGTTCGGAAATCTCAAGGAGGCATCTACACCCGCAGTTTCTTTTCGTGTGTTTTCTCGCTTACCAAGTGTCGTGTCGCGGTAAGAGTGCACGTCCCAGGATTGTCACATTGTACTCTACTTAGGCGTCTTTAATGTCCCTTCAAGAAAGTGCATGTGCAGCTAAATTAAATATAAAATGCCTTCACAAACAAATCGATTATTATGCCGAGCACGGAGCCAACTCCGTACCATTAGGGATTTCGAGCCACCCTCCATTAAAGTATTCTGGGCTGCCCCACTTGGCTTCCGGACAGCAAGCGAACTGAATTATCGGCGTTACGAAATCACTTATGGAAGTTGTGCAGTGAGTTAGCTACTTTACGAAAGGTTTAGTACGAAACCAGCAAGTGTCGAGCCTTCGCTAGCCCAAGTGAGGTTACGATTTAGCGATGCAGAAGACCGACTTCGAGCATTAAATAATAATAATAAAATAATAATAATAATAATATTAATAATAATAATAATAATAATAATAATAATAATACATATATCTTTGTAACGAAGACGATGATAAGGGCTTTCTTCGAATCCTTCACAACACTGTTTCAGTAATGCAATTGGCTCCGCAAGGTGTAATGAGCTGTTTGATATAGTACATAAATATATCTTGTAGATTTAAGTATTCTCGGAAGTTTTGCGAAACTGCATTGAAGTCGTATGCTTCAATGGACATCATCATCACCGACTGTTTGAGAGATAATGTCATATATGAGGCAGGCATTTCATCGAAATTTTGTTTCCTATCGCCGTGTGCAAGAATCGCTGCACTCCTATTGACGAGCTAGACCAAACTTACTTCCGTACTTCCGTACTTCCGCCATCGTGCACCGTCCTCCAGTATAGACACCTCGTGCGGAGTTCACGCTCCCGAACACGCAGCAAAGCTGCATGCACGCGAAGTTGATAAGCGGGCATGCACTCTTTTCCCAGCCGAGTGGTCTATGAGCAGCTTATATACCCGGATAATCTAAGTTCTGTTCTGCACCTAAATTATCCCTGTCATACATTTAAACGCGTGTAAATAAAAAAAAACATCAACTGTATGTGACAACCATGCACCGGAATATCTCATATCTCGCGGTGCGTTGATTTGTATTGCAAGATAGTCAACCAATAGTGCTGCCCTCTTGATAAGATTCCAACTATAACTTGTATATATGTCTTTGTATGGTGTAAAGTAGCCACGTGCTTTCATGTTTCTCGCACACACGTAAGTACATGCTTACACGCACGAGCACTCGCTCGCCCAAAGTTAATCCGAAGAGCCCCTACCACGACTCCACTAAATTCATAGCCCACGTGTTGCTCCGCCACGTTAAACCGTATAATTCTATTAACTAAAAAAGGGGTGGGGGGGGGAGTCGCGCTGTCAAGCTGGTTTATACGCGCACTGCAGGGCACGCCGTGGAAGCGGGACACGCCGGCCAATTTGAGAAGCAGGACGTCCGTCCAGAGTGCGCGCGCTCGCCCACTCTCGAAAGGTGAACGAACTCTTCAATTATTTTCTCACTTTTTTTAATTTTTTCTTTGCCAGCTCGGTTAGCTTGCTACCTTCAGGAAGCACTGAACCAGAGAGTAAGCATTCTGCAGCGCCCACGCGACTGCCTAAAGCCTATATTGAAATCACACGAACGCGGTGATAAGCCAGCGGGCGGCAATATTTTCACCGTTTTATTGACTCGACCTCCCCTGTTTGGGTAAGCGGCTGTCACGATTCCGCGAATCGTGCAACATACAGGACCCCGCCTACATGATCGAAATAGCACCGGAAACCAGACTCGAACCGTAGGAAAGCAAATACTGCGGGGCCCCTCACGCCACGCTTGCGCATATTGTCACAGCGAAGACTTGAGACTCAGCCGACTGGCCACCCAATGTTCGCTGCGACTAGGCGCAAATATACTATGTATATACGCTGCCCGACCTACTACGATAACCTTTGACTAGCAAGAGTACATTGGACATTTCCTACGTATTTGCTTCCTGGAACCACGCAGGTGCTATAAATATCGTATTAAAGCATTCATAGACCAGACCTCTTAAATTCACACAGCGGTTACTTCGGAGAAGTTACGCAATAAAAATACGCGCTCTCCGAATTTTGGAGCGTGGTCGCGTCAGGCGTAATGTGATTCTCGTCGCTTCACTGCTCAAGGAAAGCCGTCGCGGTATGGCTTCTTCTCGGGTTTGATTTCAGGAAGTGGCAGTGGCATCTTGTGAGGGACCATTGGGACAAAGAGGTAAGTATATGGATGAAAGTACACATTAAAAAAACAGGTGGACAGAATGAACAAAAAGTCACCTTTCTGCTACACGTCTCTCAGACACAGCCCCTGAGTATATTGATTCGACATGCTTAACGTTTACATATACAATATCTGGAAGCCACCACAGGCCTAGCAAGACGATGCAAACCCGAACCATGGTGGCAAAAGAGCTTTTCTATGCAAATCGTCATCATATATGCTTGAAACACTGATACAGTATACTACAAAAAGCGAATGAAAACGTAAATTGCTGCTCTATAGCAAATTAAACGATTGAACATTGTTTTTTTTTTTCGCTCAAAACTTTACACTTGCCAGAGGTGACCGGGGATGCTTAGAATAAACTAGTGAAGTTACCTTACCAAGCTCCCGAGTATTGCTTCGGTAGCCTTAATCATAAGCAGTCGTTTGTTAATACGTTAACACCACCGATGCTACAGCTGCGGCACGGTGCGGACCGTGGATTCGGCGAGGAGGCTGGACGACGTCAGCGAGATCCCCCCCCCTCCCCCGCCTTCTTCTTTCCCCCTTTTATCTAGAGTTATGCTTCAATCGAATGTTATTGTGATTCCGGCCGGAAGGCAGCAAATATGTCAGGAGGTAGAAAGGAAAAAGAAGGAAATCCAGCGTCCATACTGACGGGCTATATCTATCGATCTGCCAGGTATTTCTATAGAAGTAACGTTCTCGCAAGGAAAGTTATGTTGCACTTTCTTCTCTCTGGCACAACTGTGCGCTAAACAGCACAAATTATAGCGGCGTACATTTCGCTTCCCGCAGACCGATTATGCTGACCGACGTCCCCGCGGTCTTTAAGGAACTGAAAATAATTTCTTTTTTTTTCATTTTTAATGTTGAAGAACCTACATCAGCAACGGGCTTCACAAAAAAAAATGCATACGGGTTGATTGGTGTAACTACCTGCTGGCCATGTACTGTGAGTGTGTGTGGAGCGGGGGGGGGGGGAGGAAATTCAAACAATAAAAAGCGCAAACGCATGGATGCATGATGCAAGGCGTCACGAATATCGAGTGCGTAACAATTCTCGAAGTGCGACATGTGCATTCATATATTATATTCACCCGGACCACGCCTGTTTTAAGGTGAACACTAACGTCTGATATGTGGGGTTTAACGTCACAAAACCACCATATGATTATGAGAGACGCCATAGTGGAGGGCTCTGGAAATTCCGACCATCTGGGGTTCTTTAACGAGCCCTCGGGCCTACAGCATTTTCACCTCCATCGAAAATGCAGCCGCCGCAGCCGTGATTTGATCCCGCGACCTGCGGGTCAGCAGCCGAGTACCTTAGCAACAAGACCACCACGGCGGGGCGGGGAAATACTAACGCCTCAAAAACACATAAAACACATGCATGCACACACACACGGACAGTTTATTGGGCTGCTCGGTCCAGTTACTGCCAATTTCTGGCTACGATATATATATATATATATATATATATATATATATATATATATATATATATATATATATATATATATATATATATATATATATATATCGTAGCCAGCAAACGCACCGATGTCCTCGAACTAAGGCCGCGATATGTTACAAGTGCGACGTCACTTTTTTGTTTGTTTTTTTTTACCATCACCAATTCTGCTGAGTCCGGTCACGCTAATTTATTTGGATTTTGGGAAGTTCTTCAAACTTTAGTTTGCAGGGAGAGGGAGGGGGGACCGCGATGCCACGCGGCCGCCTCTAACTTTGCTCGAAGTAAAAAAAAATGCGCCACGCATAATAATTCATACGAAGCATATTGCTTCTAGCCATTAGTGTGAAAAATTTTTTTATTTGATCTAAAGGCATCGGTTCTTCAAGACGACGGCCGTTTAATTTCTTAGTATTATTTGGCATGAGGCGATGCGGGAAGTGCAACATATTTAACGTTTACGTATTTCGAAAAGGACTGATTCTTTAATGACAATTAATTTACATTGCGGGCCTTAGAAGCGCAAAAATACTTTTGGAAGAAATAAGGCAGCAATGTTCTGACAAAAAATTGTGAGAAAATGTAGTTTTGACCCATAATTCGAGTACGACAAATATTTTCATTGCTAAGGTTATTTTCGATGTGTAGTGATTCAAACAAAAAAGTTTTGCCTATACATCACTGTGTAGTATTCTTTTATGGTAATCTAAAGAGGAAGTTTTTTTAGTATCTTTTTTACTTTAAGCATGGAAAAATACAGTTGATCTAAACAACGAGAGGGTTGCGCGGAGTTTGTTGTCGGCGCATAATTGCAGTGGGCGCCTGTTCTCTGCCAATAATGCATACAACAGCTCGTCAAAGATTTGATACCGCTGTATGCATAGCCACGTCGAGCTACGCGTACCTCTAGGCTCGTTCCCTCGTGCAGCGATAACACAGCAGGCCACTTGGCGTGAATACTGGGTCTGTCCCACCGGATAACGAAGGCCGAAGGTTGGGGGGGGGGGGGGGGGTGCTGAGCTCCCCTATTGCCGAGACCTCACAGGGGCTCACCAAGCCCTTCCGGCTCCCCTCCCCTCTCCCCACTCTGGTTTTCTAAGCCACAGGAATCGAACGATAGTGACACACAGGGACGAAAGTGGAAGCCACACGCAAAGACAGACTCTATCACCTGCGTGCATTGATTCGTGCTTTTTTTTTTCATGAAATCGCACGCTCTGGGGCGCAATTATAATGACTAGGCGAACATAAGGCGTCGAATCGTTCGTCCAGATGAACACTGAGTAAGAACAAGAAATTGCAGAAGCTAAAGCTCAATATTAGTGTAGTTTAACCAGAAGCCGTCTCGCGATGGCAGCCGCCAGTGCGAACTTCTCTAAACAAAGTGCCGTCAATAGACCCAAGACAGTGGCCGGCGAAGGCTACACGAGGCGGATGGCCGGAACAGAGGAAGTCCCAACAAGAGCCACGCGCGTCTAATCGCGGCCCTTTCCCCTCCGCCCGTCCACACGTTGCTCCCAAACATTCGAACGCGGCCCTGCTGTCGCCCCTCGATCGACGTCGGGCCTTTGGCAGCGCCGGAGAACGCTCGGGTGAGGGGCTTCAGCTGGCGAGAACCCCCACCACTTCTCCCGACGCCGCGATGCAGCCCCCGGTATCAGCACGGCTGCACTCGTCGCCGTAAAAGTCGCTGAGCGCGTCCCTAGCTCAAGGAGCCTTTTGCGCGTCTGGAGAAGTTTTCGACGCCGGCCTTCGCGCCAGGTTTAGCCGAGGAGATCGGAAAAAAAGAAAAAAACAAAGAAAAGGAGAAGAGGTGCTGCGCAGACAACGGCAAAAATCGATGGCCTCTCGCATCCCTCTTTTGTTCCCTTTCTGTCTGCTACTTTACGTTCCGCAATGCAGAGTAGCAAGTAGGATATATATCTTCCGGTTAACCTACTCCCTTCAGCATATCAGTTATTTCTCTCCGCACATAAAACACATTGATTTCGGGACTATACGGTTTATATATATATTGCAACGGAGATGCGCGAGTGGTTGTAAATAAAACCATTCACTCGTAACTAATATATATATATATATATATATATATATATATATATATATATATATATATATATATATATATATAATAAGGGAAAGAAGTGTATACTTAAGGGCTCGTTTTTCCGTGTTTTAACACAATATTAATGAGTTCTAACAGACAGTAATGCCAAGGAACGTACAGGGGAAGTTATTAGAACCAATGGAATGTAAATAAGAAGAACGAAAAGTGGATGAAAAAATCAGCAGCCAGGAGCAGGAATGTATATATATATATATATACTGCTTCAAGCCACCGTCACCTGCGCAGCGCATATGCATATACGTTTCTCGAATACACGACCTCAAACACGAAGAACGCAATGTGTGCAACGTGGGCTGACAATAGATGGATGAACTATATGAATGGCTTTGCAACACAAAGGCAAAGAATACGCACCATTCCGCAACTCCTCTGGCTCAAGATAAAATCACCTCCAGCGACATCAGCGGACTCAAGCGGTGGTAAACCAGCGATAATTCGTCGCTATTAAATACCTGCTGTAGCCTCAAAAATAGATTCACAGAACCTAAATAATCATATATTCTGAATGAAAGCGTAGGATAGCGCAGTTGTTCCTTACACATCCCACAATGTAATTAACGTTGAGAATAGGTACCGGTTGCATGCTTTATCCCTACATCAGCGTCTCTCATAATCATATAGTGGTTTTGGGACGTTAAACCCCACAAATCAATCATTATCCCTACATCAAGCAATTATACCAGCGAGAAGAGACAAGAGGACGATTCGCTGGTTTGTCGACACACACGAACAACAATTAAGGCTGTATATGCGAGTAGCTGAAACCCTGCACCACGCACGTAAGCACTTGTGTGCGTTTTGTCGAGGGCGTACAGTCACTATACGGCGCACAAGTAACCAAAAACGCAAGTGGTCTTCACTCAGCTATTACAAACTGTACACGGTGTAGTTTTGTAATAGCGATCGGTCTCTATTCACGTAAGGGCCTCCCAAGGTCAAATGTCATGAATAGCAGCCTGCATCGCAACCCAAACCTTTCACCTCATGCATTTACACAATTTAAACACGACAGTTATTGTTTAACGCAGGGGCGCCATAACCCATTAAGCACGACCACCAATCTGTATAGCCTGTCGCGAGACTTAAGCCTTGCAACTCATGCATGAGCCCCGGCAGCTTTGAATTTTGTACCATATACCTACTTGAGCTAAGTCTGCACTATCAGAAGCGACCACTGGGACCGACAATTTGACATATATCTTAGCAATTTGTATCACTAAGGTGTGTGACTTAGACCTGCTAATGAGAGGTAGAATTCAGCTCCAATAGCATCACGTTGCTGCTGCTGCTGATGATGATGATGATGATGTGCCTTGGCATCCACATTGAAAAGGGCGGTGAAAAGCATATCCACCTAGGCTGTTTCTCATTTACGTTCTAAGGTTTCAGTTGATGAAATCACGGCGTTATGAAGCACGGCGTAGTGGGGAACTGCTGATTAATTTTCATCTGCAGCTCTTCAGCGTGCACCTGCATCTAAGTCCACGGGTATCTTGCGTTTCTCCACCGTCTAAATGCAGCAGCCATGTATCGAACAGAAGCCCTCGAGCTCGGCTGCGCGGTATACCTTACCTGCTAATGAATACTAGGGCGGGTAGCCGTTGCTAAAACAGCTGCTTGGGCGAGTTGGCTCCTGAAAGGTTTACCAGCGCAGAAAGACGTAGCCAGTTTCCTATCGCCAGTTCTTTATCCTGTACGGTTTATAGGATCTGTGCTATTTCTATTTTATTGTATTTTTCTTCATATACAAGCATCGATTTCTATATTGCACCATCATGTGCCATTCTAATGACTCCGATTCCATCTATCACAATTGCTTTTTTTTTTCTTCAATACTCTAAACATCTCTTGCTTACTCAACCAGCTATTACTTTCACATGCTTTGAAACCCAGTTCCTCAGAACTCATAATGGACGCTTTGCACGGGTATCAATAGGTGAATATCCGGGCTCACCAACACAATTTTTCGACTAGTTTCCAGGCATTTCTTAAAGCAAACTTACGTGTAATCGCGTAATCGCGTTGCGCATATTTGCTCGGGCGTGTATTCGCCCCCAGGCAGCCAGCTCGGGCTTCAAACTGCAAAGCGCTGCCTCTTGCGTCATCATACCCATGCACCATTCGGTATTTTTCTCCGCATCTATTGCCCTCCATGGCCTTTTTATTTTTATACTTCCCATCCAGTCTGTCGTCTCGGTTTCCCTCTCTTACTTTTTGGTGACACGCGGTTGCCTACTGAGATTTTCAATTACAATATGTTCGATTTGCGAACATCAATACTTACCTCAACTCCGAGCCCTAGATTTCTCGCCAGCCCGTTCGTTGTCATTGATATTTACTAGCGTCTACTCAAAACTAATGTCGTTCTGTCTGCGCGTTTCTCATTGCCAAACAGCCCATAAAGTACCTGGAAGCGTAAGAGCTAAGGATGAGCGCAGCGCATCTACGGCGCCATCCATCAGTGCACACGACTAACTGTTGCTTTCGTAACCATCCTACCAAAGTGAAACAAGTGGGCTGTATACGGGTATATGAGCGATACTATAGTACTGCACGTTTCCTGTCCATTCGGCTTTTGCGAGCGAATCCCCAAATGATGATCGAACAGAAATGCGTTTCATTTCAATGTAGAATACGATCGAGAAAAAAGAGAGAGGTGACAGACGACGAGAACTGAGCATAGCGCAATATGGTTGTTCGTTGGCGAGGCACCATCGGGGGTGTACAGCAGACAAAACAGAGAGGCAGGGACAGACGCGGACGGGTGCTGGCTTCAGGATGAAATTTATTTCGTCGAAAGTAATGCGTTTTCGACATATAAATTTAAGTTCAGAGTAAGTGCTTATTCCCACCCCCCCCCAAAAAAAAATATCTGTCTCTCTTTCTCACCATTTCTTATACTTTTTAGGGGACGAGCTCTTTATGTCTTCCGTATGTATGTATGTATGTATGTATGTATGTATGTATGTATGTATGTATGTATGTATGTATGTATGTATGTATGTATGTATGTATACCCGCTCTAGAGCGGGTATGTGCCACAAAGGTTGCGAGAAGGGAGATGGCGGTACTTAGAGCGTTCACTAGATGAACGCACGGACGGACGGACAGACAGACTAGCAGACGAGCGTACAGATGGGTGGACGCGCGGACGTACGGACGGATGGATACACGAACAAACGGACAGACGGATGGACGAACTCACGGACGGACGCGCGGACAGACGAACGGGCGCATTGATTGACGCACGGATGGTCGCGCGGACGGACGGAAGCAAGAACGAACGGACGGACAGAAGCACGGACGGGCTGACGGAAGCTTCGTCCCACTCATCATCATTCACTCCGTGGATATGCTGTGATTTTTTTTTCATATGCAGCATCGAAGGTGAGCCTTGTGCGCGATGGCTGCATGGCCGAGGGGAGAGGATCAGGTAAGTTAAGAATTAAACATGCGAGGAATGAAGAAACTGGAGAGAGAGAAAGGTAATGAAGACCTAACGCTTATAATTTCTTGTATTACGCGGGAGCATAACTGCGGATATATAGAGGGGGTACACGCGATAACAAAGAGCTTTGTCTGTTGTCCGCATTCTATGTCCGGGGTCTTTGCGCCCGCGCTAAAGAGAAAGAAAGAAAGAAGGAAAGAAAGAAAGAAAGAGAGAAAGAAAGGAAGTTGGCCCCGTATCTGCATGTTAATCTGCAAATGTCGTCGTCGAAAGACGATAGTCTTGCGTGTGGAGAGAGTGAACAAAACATTTATTTGATGTTCTGCGCAAGAAAATCGGTGAATGGTATTCTGGAGGCGCTGCATTAGAGTGCCTCGAGCATGCAGCGGAGGCGAACGAGCACATCAAGTCACGTCACACGTGAGACATGAGCGCCATCTGGCAGTTTTCTTGGAAAACGAAGCACGTGGCTCTGAGACGGGTGTGCGCGTCCGTCTCAGAGGTGATAAGGTGTAGATCGCAGGGCGACTGGTAGGTGCCACCACCGTCTTGTCTTAGGAAAGCGTTGGAAACACTCGCCTTTTTGCGCAAACGTCGCATGGTCAGCGCAGCGTGATAAGCGCTACGGTTCTTAAAATTACTTATGTATGCCTACTCTAGTGAAAGATGCACATGCAGAATATATACGTGTTGTTATGGTGCCCCAGACATGCGCAATAATTGTTTTTTAATTGACAATTGCACAAGTATGAACCCTAAAGCTTGGTGGGCGCTGCGGAAGGGGTCGGCCGTTTCAAGTACATGGTGCCATTAAGAGTGGACGGACAGACAGACAGACAGACAGACAGACAGACAGACAGACAGACAGACAGACAGACAGACAGACAGACAGACAGACAGACAGACAGACAGACAGATCAAAATTTTTGCGTCGTAGGTCCCCAAGAAAGACTATCGTCTTTAAAAACGGCGGTCCACATCGAGGAAGGAAATCCTTCATGGCGGTCCGATACTGTACCGGATGACCACGCGCCCGGTCGCGCATTGAAGGGCAGTAGAACGTGAGACTGCAGCTCGACTGCACACCCGAGAATGGCAGTCGCTGCGTTCAGCTTCAGCGCGAACGGCGGTATTCGGAATGGTGGTGGTGGTTGTGGTTAGAGGAAGAAAGAGACGCCCGATTTCTGCAGCGCCACGGCGCAGCGTCTGTTCGGAATGCGTTGAGAACCGCTGCGCGTCTGACCCGAGGAGGAAACGATAGAGCCCCTCCTTGCCGCATCCGGGATACGCGATGCAAATCCGCCGACCGACCACGCTGCAACCGCGTAACCAGAGCGTCCAGTCGCCGATCTGGGAACCTAGCTGTCTTGGGCTGGCACAGCTTCTGCCGCTCCGCTCTTGGGGCAAAATAGCTCACATGTGAAACAGGCTTAACACCGCGGCGCGCTTTCTTATGCGGGGCAGCAGGTGCAACGATTCGGAGCGCGAGCGCAGTTAATTGCCGCAGTAGGTGATTAGGTGCTCGCGAGCTATAGCATCTGCGCGCATAATGCGCTGGTATACGTATTAGGAAGCCACCACATCGTTGGCTAATGCAACTGAGCTGATTAGCCTTCTCGTTGCCTTAGGAAGAGACAAAATAGAGCGGCTGTATAGGCGGCCACAAGAAAACACTACATGCTGATTTTATCTTTCTTTCTCTTATTTTTCTTTTATTTTTAATTTCTACTTTCAAGAGACCCGAAATGTGTCTAGAAGCGGCATTTACAATGCGGAATATCTCTCCGCCTAGTTACCAAGGGAAGGTATATATGACTAAGTTCGACATTCCATTAGCGGTGCCGCATGGGTGGATGAAATTAGGTTGGCACGAGGATTCCACGAGGTACCGTATACGTCGAGAATGACACAAAGGGCTTCCATAGTGATGCAATGCGGGTCCCCTATTCCCAAACACCCACCACGGACGACGATACTTATTCACGTGACTCAACAGCCAGCGCGGCGCTTAGTTGCAGTTGATTAGTTGGCAGTTTCTATATGATCACAACAAGACACCATGTGCGCATGACGAGAATGACCATCTGACAAAATTAAAGCATACGCGCCTCTTATTCCGTTTTGCTTTGACTGCTTGAACCGATTGCTGCACGCCGGATGACACGAAAAGGCGCGTTTCAAGATACATGCAGGCGTATAATGTCGGAAATGTGTCAACGAAAATCCCTCATAGGATTGACCGTATGTATTTAAAAAAAATAAACAAAATATTCACCCCTTACATATGAATCGTGCTGCTGCATGAAAACCTAAGTTTTATTATTTCTTTATCGGAAATTCGTCATAGAACACATGTGAGGATATGTACGAATAATGTGTTTGCAGATTATAGTATACGGCGTTGTAGGCAATGTGATATACGAGTTATATTATAGCGTAAACGATGATGCGGCTTTTTTTTCCTCGCCGTCGGCTCATTCCCACGTTGCGGGTCTGGACAAGAGCAGGGTTCGTGGCTGTCTCAGTTTTTTACTGACATTGTTGGGTGATAAAGCCCACAGAGAGTCGCGCCTGGGACACCAAAAGATCACGCGGCAGCGAGTGCTGCTCAGATTTGTCAGGGATGTAATGCGAAAGTTCGTGAAAAGCCGAATAAGGGTTACTTAAGCCCAATGAATCAAATGAAAAAATATCTATGGATCTGCTGCATGTGTGTGTGTCACCGGCGCCGAAAATGTATAGCAACAAGAATATTGCGATACAATACGAAGGGTCTTGCCAAGGATGTAACATGCGGGACATCGTAGAGGAAGGTATTGATTAAAATAGTGCGCTGCTGTTGTTTGGGCAAAATAAGTGAGGGAGGAGAGACTTTACAAAGAGGACACGACAAGTTCAAACTGTCAACTGTATATTTTTAAATAACATGAAGAAAAAAAGAACTCAAGGAAAGGGGACGAAGATGGGGGAGGAGACAACAATCTAGCCGAACTGCCTTCTGATGCTACACGTGGGGTGGCATGTGGCGACGACTCATAACGCTCTTTTCCAAGTTGGCTGGCTTGATTGCTGCATGTTGCTTCTGATAAATTCGCAAGCTACATTATAACACACGCCGGACGTATTATACACGATCGGCAGCGCGGCCAAAACTGAATCCTTTAAATTGGTTCGTGCGCGCGTTTGTATATCTGTGCTTTTTATGTACACATGCAAAATTGTGAATTAGACGCCCCCTCCCCTGCACGACCAGGACACTTCTGCATTGTGGTGGACGATTTCGTGTCTCGAAACGAGGACACTCAGTGGTCGAGCACGTGCTTCCTTACTGAAACTGTATACAACGGGCTATAGCAAGGAGCCGGTACCTTTTATACGAAACAGTGCACGCAGCGTACAGGCAATACTGGGCCTCCTCTTTCTCGAAGTGGACCCCGCTACCTATCTCGGGATCAATAACTCAATCGTCCGAGGGACAAAAGTCTACAGGAAGGCGTCGAATCAACCTCCGGCTGCCGTAACGGTATATACCTACTCGAGTTGTCCAACGTCACACGCAGCATTCTTGGGTTTCGTCGGCCGCTTGTATAGGACGTCGCACCACCGGACGGAGCGTATAAGGTGTCGCCAAAGGAAGGAACCCGGCACCACGTGGCCGATACGAAGGATCGAGACAGCGTTACGGCTCCTTTCGCAATCAAGTACGAAATGAGACGCGTTCACCGTTCAGTACGCACCACACAAGCCTCTTCGCTGTTGAAACTTGCCATCCTCCCACTACGTGAGGCTCATTCATCTTCAGTTACCGAATTTCCGTTGTGGTGCAGTACAAAAACAGAGCCGGAAATACAGAGAAATACGTAGCGTTAGCAAAGGTTCAGCTGATTATTCTTAGCTTTCCAGATATCATGATTACAGCTGTTCGAATGACACACACAAGGTATACCAATTTGTGGCACATGTATATTGATTTTGCCGGGGAACTACTTCGGGATCCAATGAGTTAAGCTTCTCCGCTCTACTGCACCGTTGAGCAGCATTTGCACTCTCCTTCTCCATGGCTATACCACAGTGGCAAACGCCAGTCACAGGCGCTATCAAGCGGCTCCAGCCCAGTGTCAGGTAGGTGTTCTGTGGTGTCAGATGGCGACTGCACAGGGAAGGCGCGCGCGTCGGCGTCCATATGCCTACCAAGACTATGACGGCACTCCTCTTGAAAGCGCACACCGGCGGCGGCGAGTCGCGCGCGGCCGAGTGCGAGGAAGGTGCCGGCTCCTGTGCGTGACACCACAGATCGTCTGCGCAGCGCATCGAATTGCGCGCACACCAGCGGCGGCGGAGTATCATTGCGCATGCGCAGACCAGTGCCACGCGAAATTGGCTCAGCGAGGCCAGTGGTGCTAACGCTACAAAAAACGCAGACATAATATTTTTGGCAGCATAGCAGCTGTACAAAACTACAACAGCTACAAAGAGTGAAGCTGTCATGCAGGCTCAGAGATTCCATTCACGGAGAATATAACCGCCGGCACCGTTTGTTATACGCGTTGGTACTTTATTATCGTTATTATCGCATAGTCATAGTAAATGTAGTGGTGGTGCTTGCTAGCAAAATGCACATAGGGTCTCGCTCGCTGGATTTCGTGCCGACCGGTTGTGCCCTCGCGATCTCCGACGATAGTACAGCTATGGTCGTCTGGGCTCGCCCTACGCCATCTCCTGACGCCGATCTTCGACGACAGCGCAGCTCTGGCCGACTGGACTCGCCCTACGCCATCTCCTGATGCCGACAAGAGCTCTCGTCGAGTGGTGCCCCGTCCTCGGACTCCTGCGACCGTGTCCATCTTTCCTATCTTCACTTTACTTCTGTCCCTCGCTCTCACTGTGTCTTGCTCTCTCCTTCCTAACTCTATATAGACCTTTTAATCCTGCCCTTTTAATCCCTCCTTACCCCGATCCCTCGTGAGCTACTGTTGAGGTGTCGCAATCTGATGCAGACAGTTACGGGGCTCACTTTTCTCTTCTTTTCGCTTTAAGAATCACATAAGAAGAAAGAACGGAGCAGAAACCTGGAGACTTACAAAGAGGGTTCAGCTTAAATTGAGGACGACGCAGCGAGCAATGGAAAGAAAAATGGTAGGTGTAACCTTAAGAGACAAGAAGAGAGCAGATTGGATTAGGGGACAAACGGGGGTTAAGGATATCATAGTTGAAATAAAGAAGAGGAAATGGACATGGGCCGGGCATGTAGCGCGTAGACAGGATAACCACTGGTCATTAAGGGTAACTAACTGGATTCCCAGAGAAGGCAAGCGGGTTAGGGGGAGACAGAAGGTTAGGTGGGCAGATGAGATTAAAAAGTTTGCGGGTATAAATTGGCAGCAGCAAGCACAGAACCGGGTTAACTAGCGGAACATGGGAGAGGCCTTTGTCCTGCAGTGGACGTGGTCAGGCTGATGATGATGATGATGATGATGATGATGATGATGAAGAAAGAAAATGCACATAGAGTGGCCCAGGCCTATAGCCCGCAATACGTCACAACGACCGCGAGAATTCCAGCCCGAACCACCCCCCCCCCCAAAAAAAAAGTAAACAATATAAACGTCCTCGCTACGTTCCGTAAACACATTTCTTTCCCAAATTATTTCCTTTCGGTGATCACAGGTAGAACGGAGACATTCGTGAGACAAGCGTCTTCCGACCAGCGCGCAGAGGAAGTGAAAGCAAGCACGCAGTACGCAGAATGAGTCGCAGGCCTTGAGTTTTGATCGCGCCGTCGCACAAGGACCGGGAAGGAAAACAGAAGTAGCCAGGAGGACTACGGCAGGCGGCACATTTTAACGTCGGACTCACAGAAATTTAAATGGGCGCCCAAAACACGAGTTGCTCTCGGAACGCTTGCACGGAATGACACTCTTTACGGAGCGGTAATAAGCTTAGAAAAAAAATAGACCACCCTCATGGTCAAATATTGCGGCAATCCGACGGCCATTCACGCACTTGGAGTGCGTTGTGAAATTATGTAAATGCTACTACCTCGAAAGAGTGGGCGCGACGGAACGCGGGTGACCCTCGTGCGAGGCAAGCGGCCGTTCAGCCGAATGCAACTGCAGAACCCGGGGCCACTGTTGCGCACCGGAAGAGGCGAGAACAGAAAGCAACCGGAATCGCCTCGCGCACACGGAAGTAGCGGACTCAAAATGATCTTTCGTCTTTGCAGTTTTATCGGCGCTATTTTTTATGACGCCATCCTGCCCTTTGAAGATACGGATAGCAGCGATGCAGTGCCGCAAGAAAAGAAAAAGGCCGTGTAAAGGGGGATAGGGGGAGACAACATACGATTTTATGCCTTCACAGAGGCAGACTTGACAAAAGCACTTAGTATATCACGCAAGACGCAGGTATAGGCGCTTAACGCCAGAACACCGGGCACACATGCATATCCGAGCTTTGCGAATGGCACCATCTTTGCAAGGTTAACGACGCACACATACGCATATCGATACCACAGTGCCACTACCAATACTCAGAACAAAAAAAGGACGGGGGGGGGTGCGTGCGCACAAGACGCAATTATCTAAGGCGATACGCCGAAGGCTGAAAAGAAGCGATACAAGCGTCCGTTCATCTAGAAGTAGCTGGAAAGCGTACGCGTGGTTTCATTACCCCCGGAATCAGCAGGAATGGGATGGGAGGACCAAGTGCTCGGATACACGAATGCCTGCGCCACCTTCTCAATGTCGACATAGGAATGTAATGATTGATATGTGGTGTTTAACGTCCCAAAACCACCATATATCATTATGAGAGACGCCGTATTGAAGGGCTCCGGAAATTTCGACCACCTGGGGTTCTTTCACGTGCGCCCAAATCTGAGCACACGGGCCTACAACATTTCCGCCTCCATCGGAAACGCAGCCGCCGCAGCCGGGATTCGATCCCGCGACCTGCGGGTCAGTAGCCGAGTACCTTAGCCACTAGACGACATAGGAATGTAACCACACGCGGTGCTAAAAGGTCCGTCATGTAGTCCACATATCAATATCTGTAGCGTTTTTTTGTTTTTCCTTTTGCCACTTTAAGGTAAAGTGAGCAAAAATGCAGTGTTTCGTTTTGAAACTAGTATATGTCATATACGAATTATATTGATAAAAATGAAGAGTAATATATATATATATATATATATATATATATATATATATATATATATATATATATATATATATATAGTGGGTGAAAAGATAACTTTCCGTGGGCAGGAACCGAACCTGCGACCATCGAATAACGCGTCCGATGCTCTACCAACTGAGCTACCACGGCGGCCATCCCCCCAGCCACTTTATACGGTTTATATGTGAATGAAACGTGGGATTGTCAGTCAGTGCCACCTGTAGCCATTGCTGTCATATACTGACAATCTGGTCAGGCCTATTCAAACAATACTTTGCCTCAGGGTGGTTCTGTCACATAAATACCTCAAGCCTACTGATAGCTTGCACGTGACGTAATAGACGCACAACATGGCTCCAACACGGCTGATTAGATGACGTCAAGGAAACATAATCCCGCATCGATTGGCCTGCTTCACTGTGATAACGAGGTCGCTGGAGTTCATGAACAGCGAAATAGCATACGATGTACTGATAAAACTAACGCGACATCGTTAAGTTCGCATTTCACCATATTGGTGCTCCAACATGACATCAAAGCACGCCATCTATTCCAAAAGGACTTGTTTTTGGGCCAGTTGGAACTTAGTTGGTGCAGATGACTGAGGCGCAAAAACATTTCGTGAAACAGGGAGGGCAGAAGAGAAGAAAGAACAGCACCCCATCTGCTCTCCCCGTTTCACGATGCGTTTTTCGCACCTCAGTCATCTGCACCAGGCCATCTATATTGCGGCTAAAAACTATTTAGCCGCGATATTCTGTATCGTTAATACTCAGGAATAAAACGCGGAGTTTTGCCCCACCGCGGTGGTCTACTATACTGGCTAAGGCTGCTGACCCACAGGTCGCGGGAACGAATCCCGGCTGCAGCGGCTGCATTTTCAATGGAGGCAGAAATGCTGTAGGCCCATGTGCTCAGATTTGGGTGCACGCTAAAGAACCCCAGGTGGTCCAAATTTCCGGAGCCCCACACTACGACATCTCTCATAATCATATGGTGGTTTTGGGACGTTAAACCCAAAATAGCAATCAATCAAATCAAAACGTGGAGTTTCTCACGCGGATTGGAAGATATTATGGCGTATATACTACACAATAAACACAAGTAGAAATGTTATGCGCGCTCACGTATAGATAAGATGCAAGTATATTGGCTATAGTCGCGTAACGACAGCATCAATAACGTTTGCAATACCAGCACCAGCAGCGGTATACGCTGATATGTTGTTCTTGTATTAGTCGTTGATGAAAGCGTCCATGCGTGTATATGGCCGTTGACACGTCGTTAACATCATCAATGTGAACAGTCAGCACCAGCAGCTGAAGAGGTGTTGACGGATCCGTCTGCTACTGCGGCGACGAGGTGCCTATGTACACTGAAGTATGAAGTATAGTTGCGTCTGCTAAAAATCGTTGATGCCTCTTATCAAGAAATGATCAATGGCACCTCCATTCCTCGTCGTGGGCACAAGGTCTTGGGAGGCCCTGTGCATGCACACCGAAAACGTCTTTCAAGCTAGCGAACCGGCTGCAAGCGCACCATGAGCGTGGCATGTAAATTATACCGTATATTACTTCCATGCCATGATAATCACTTTTGCACCTGGTATTTGGGTTCATTGTCTACTCACGTAACGTCATACCAAATTTGGTATATGTGAAGCTAGCGAAACGACCGCAAGCGCACCATGAGCGTGGCATGTGGCCGTGACTTATATGACATGCATGTCATGATTTCCACGTTAGGGCCTGTCACTTACGTCCGCAATGCAGTCATGTCATGTTATACCAGTTCTGCAATATGTCATGTGAACGAGACCGCCGCAACAGCAGCAAGACCATGGCATGTAATTCACGATATTATTGACATACATGTCATGATATGCGCGTCATACAGTAATGTTGTGCCATACAAATGTTGGTATAGATCCCATTATCGAAACGGCCAGGAGAGCTAAACGTCGGAGGCTGGATAGGTAGGTAGACAGATATGGTCAAAGTCACCGTTAGCAAACTTCGGCGACTTTGACCGTATTGAACAGAATTCAGAACTATGCTTCGTGCCTCTAATGATACAAACAAAATCTTGCATAAATATTACCTTGGTTCACCTCATGATGGGAATTCAAAAGACTCGAACAACCAGAAAGACTCAGGAAAAAAAAACTGGCAGATCCCACGTACAGTAGGAATCGAGGATATGCGAAGCATGAATGAGGCAGCTTGATATGTCACTTTAAAATCAGCTGAATGTTACGAGGCCGACGCATATTACGCCGTACATGAGTTCCATGTCTTGATTATAATGTTTGGACGTACCATTTACCTTCACCGTCTTTTCACGCCCCGTAATACCAAATTTGGTATATGTGAAGCTAGCGAAACGGCCACGAACGCATCATGAGCGTGACATATAGTCATGTTCTTACAGGACACGCATCTCATGATTAAAATGTATGCACCAGTCACATACCTTCGTCCTCCATTCAGGTCCCGTAGTACCAAATTTGGTACATGTGAAGCTAGCGAAATGACCGCGAGCGAACCATGAGCGTGGTATGTAGTCATGACTTACATGACATGCATGTCATGATTTCCACGTTAGGGCCTGTCACTTGTGTTCGCCATGCACTCATGTCATATATCTGTTGTACAATATGTCATGTTAACGAAACTAGAGAAGGAGCAGCAATACCATGACATGTAGATCATGACATTCATGTTATGAGTAGTCACTTAAGCTGGTAATACTGTCATGTCATGCCATACTAATTTTGGTATAGATCCCGTTATCTAAACTGCCAGGAGAACTAAAAGTCGTAGGCGGACAGACAGACAGACAGACAGACAGACAGACAGACAGACAGACAGACAGACAGACAGACAGACAGATACGCTCCAAGTCGCCGAAGTTCGCTAAGAAATGCTTCGCATTTAAAAGTGTTCCACACTCGCTGTAATGGCAACAGGTGACGCTGACTGACGCTCCCAAGTTAACTACTCCTCCGTTTAAATCCACATATATGCCTTATTAGTTGGGCGGGGGGATGACCACCCACTTTATAGTAGACCAGTGGTAGAGCATCGAACGCGTTATTCGAAGGTCGCAGGTTCGGATTCCGCCAGTGACAAGCAATCTTTTCATCCACTTTTCTTTCTTCACATTGCCAATAATTCTCATAACATCTCCTATACTTTCCTTAGCATCACTGTCTGTTAGTTCTCGTTAATGTTGTGTCTAACAAAGAAAACGAGCACTTAAACTTCTTTCCTTCGAATAACTACGCGCACACGTCGCAAGCCAGCGGCGACGAGGAACCGCACAGGAGTATGTTGATTCCGGCCACGTCCAAGACTTCGGCGCCGGACACGGTTATCGGATGGCGCCCGTGCGTCGAAGACGGTCGACTGCCCCGATTCGATATGGGAGACTCAGAGGCCGCGCACTCTTTCAGAAATCCGCCTGATTTCAGTTAGGCACGCTATATCACTATCCGATGGCGTGCACCAGCGTAGGCTGCTCACTGGCTGCGCGTGCGCACGCACAGTGCAGCATGATGAACAGACCGAAGTAAGTGTCGGACCTCCCCGACGGAAAACACGGTAAGTGCTCTAGACACCGAACTGTTGCGAGAGACGAGAAAAGAACCGGTTACATTTGGTACCGCGACCTTCAACCGGAGCACCAACCGTTCTCTCGAGAACGCGGCGGCGCGGTAGGCAAACGACACGCGAAGAACAAAGACAAAACAAAGAAAAGTAAGAGCATCTGCAAGAGGTCGCCAGTGAGCAGGACGAGTCTGGAAGGTGGCCTCGCCCTCCCCCTTCCCTGAAACTGCGACTAAACTCAGCCGTGGGAATAAAGTGCGCCGCGACGAGCCATCGGCATGTATCTAAGCCGCCGCCAAGAGCGCACGTCATTTCTGCGCGGACAGCAGCCCTCCAGGCACATTGGCCCGCAGCTCCGGTTATAGACATAATTGGCCGAACTAGGTCTAAACCCCGGCCAATGATGTGGGTCTTTTCACTTGCAGAGAGCCTGTCATGACGGCACACATTATACATGTTATGGGCTCACAATGAGGGAGTGAATTCATCTTGTTTTGTTTACCCCGTTCGTTTTCACACTTAGTGTTATTGCAATTACGAACCACTAACGTCAAGCCCACGGAATTCTCTATTCTGCTAAATGATACGAGTGCAATCAATTGCATTAAATTATAGAGAGCAACGTCAAACCAGGTATGTCATTCTTATAGATTTATGAAAGAACAAACGGCAAGAAATCGTTTAAGCGGCAATAGCAACTAAACTTGAAGAAATGCACTTTCATGTTGTTTTGAGTCTACATTTATACAGACACTGAAAACCAGGTTTTAAACTTGTGAAAAGAATCAAGCATATGCAAAAAAAAAACATATACTGCAGCACTTGCAACACGGTTAGAAAGAAAAGAAAAAGAAATATGGGGTCCTTTATGCAATCGCCAAAGACGATTCGAAGGCGAAAGTCATCATCTTCTTCTCAGTCGATGTATTTATCCTCCCTCACTCCCGTCCGAAAGCTCTCTGCACGTAGCGTGGTTCTGCACTGTCCCCAGGGTTGAAAGCATTGCAAGTTTTCTCGCCCCGAGATCGAGCGCAGTCGCCGTCTGGTGGCCACAGCTGAAGCCAGCCTAGTGTGGATCACGACGTGTGAATTGCTCCCAGCGTCGTCTGCTAGCCAGAGAAGGGCACCATGCGCGCGTGAATCATGCTCGTCCTCAAAGGGCGGTTTATGCCGTTCTGTTAGTTCAACGGTTTGCACGTTTTCCTAGCACGATCTGGAAACACCTTTGGCCTTTCTCGGCTGTATATGCACTGCAATAAGATCAGTTTGGGCCCTTGCCGAGGGTGATGTGTATTGTCGTCATACCCTCTGTTCTCCATGTCGGTTTAGGTGTCACTTTTTTGTTGAAGCGGGGGACGGGGGGGGGACATGAACAACAAGAGAGAAGGCAGGGAGGTTAACCACATCGTAAAGAGCACTTGGCGTGGTCTCAAACATGACGAGTAGCAAATATTGTGTGAATGTAGTGATTTGGGGACTCAGTGGTAAAAGAAGTAGTTCATTGCTGTTAGGTGTCTAGCTGCTTCGCTTTTACTTATCGAACGACCTTTAATTGTACTTGAGATAACCTTTTATTGTACGGTCCTAGTCCCACTACAGCGAAATATTTGTCTAGTAAATTTTTACGCTCCGGAACACAACTTGTCCATTAAAAAGAACAGGAAATAGAATAAAAAAGAGTTGATTAAACTTGAGTTGCCGTGCACAGTTTTAACATTGGGCGAAATTTACACAGAATGCTCTTCTGCTTAGATTTGGACTTGCTTTTAAGGAATCCAGATGATAAAAAAATTGATTGAGACGACGTGGCTCGCAGTTATGTCATATATTTTCAAGAAAAGCATCTATCTTTTTTTCCTTCTTACACCATATTGAGCGCTTTTGTGCCGTTGTTATAGACTGACAAAATTATCGGACATTATTCGCTTGAAAAAAAAAAAACATTTGTCCCATACAATAACTGAACCTTTGTTGCATCACTGTCATGCATATAATAAATCGGAGAACACTGCGTGGTGAACTATCAGCCACGTATTTTTCCCGAATAAACTTATCAACTTCCATGTGTTGATTTCATGAAAAAAAATGAATTAAAAAAATGCGGATGCGTATTCGCGGTTGTCATCGCCAAAGAATGTGGGATTTCTTTCTTTCTCTTTTTTTAGTATTCACGGCCAGGACGCATGAAGCAAAGATTGAATTCAGTCGCACTACAGCAGTGCGTATAGTAAGCCCAGACACAAACTCAGCGCTTACAAATAGATCGACAACAACCGTAACACATGATGCGAAAAACGCAGACAATCGCCGAGCGCGAGCATCCCTTTCAATGGCAGGTTGCGTTTCTCTCACAAGTGGTATATAGTAACGTTCGTCAATGGACGACGTATATACTACGGGTAGGCTGCAGTCGAAGCAGCAATCGGCTCCCACCACTCACAAAAAAGCGCCGCAGCGTACATGTGAATGCACGCCACCGGCCGCCTATCCACACTATAGCGCAGTGACTGTGCTGCCACCTATAGCCGGCGTTGCACTGCAGCCTTCTTGATCGGCCCACCTGTGACAGAGGGAAGATGTCATGCGATGACGACACAGTGACGTCATGATTGTCACAAATTTCACCGTTATGTGACGCCATTTACCGTCATGTCGTGACGTCATGGTTTTTTTCATCCCTCATGTTGACGCCACGAGGCGGCACGCCGACGGTCAAATTTCGCATTTGATGAGGCTAGTAAGGCTTGCGCCTTCCTACAGGAAACAAGGCGACCGGCACACTGCACGCAGTCTACAATAATGAGCTCGCCAAGACAGCTTGTTTTCGTATATCTAACAATCGCTATTATATCCCCGTTATTTATATGTGAAACACAACATGCCTTTTATAAAACTATTGGATACGTCAAGCTCGGCGTTCGTGCAGCCATCAAAGCCAAAACCTGTCTGGATTTGTATTCGCCCGCGTCAAAAACGGCCACGAAATTCACATTGAAAGGATTCGCTTCTCTCGATATATGCGCTTCGTTTCTTATCAGCCGCTCTTCACGGCCGGCCGTCTGATCACGGCGATAACACGGGCGCAGCGCCATTCGCACCACTGGCGAAGGCCGGTATTTTGTAGCGTTGCCATTTCCGATGCTAATGGCTCCGCGGTTAGACAGTAGTCGGTGCGACGGTCCATGTATTACGTTATATCAACGGGGCCAGCTGGCAGCGAGGAGTGAAGGATGCGACTAGCGTAGAATCGAGAGCCTAACGGATCATTACAAAATCATCTGTCTTTAGGGTCGAAGAATATGGGCGAACTGCAAGTTCGAGCACTTACCGCGGCGAACCTGCCTAAGTTATTTCGCCTGTAGCCGTCACAAGATTCCACGGATTCCTATTCAGCGCTCCGTGGTGCAACGTCCCGGGTGACACATTCATAACGAACTGGTTATATACGTAATTGTAATAGAACAGAATCAATGGATATTTGGAATGAGTCCTCGCTCTTCTTACAGCCGGGCAAACAAGCTTCTTTTACCTAAAAGTGCCGTCAAGGACGTATATTGCGACAAACCAATATTCATTACAGAATAGGACTCGCGAATAACGATTCACGAGAACCAACGGTACAGCCAATCGAGATAGTGCGATGGATCGCGCAGTCTGTTCCAAGTGGAACAATTAGAAAAGCTGTTGCGTGCACTTCGCAAATTGCTCGACGCGTTTATTTTTAGCCCTCTATTAAAAAGTTACGAAATGACCACAATATCACTTTCCCAACACGACGGAGCCGCCCACACAGCAGTTATATAATATCCAATCATGACACCAACAACATTGTGGACAATTTCGCTTATCGGAACGCCTAAAAAAGGAAGCAAAAAGAAAAAGGCTTATTTGAGTGCCGTTGCGGGCACTGCGATTGGTCGATGTCCTTAAGATACCCGTGGATATATTCGTAGGCGCGCTATCTCAGATTGGTCACGAAACTATGTGATAAGTGCACGCATGCTTGCTGATGGTCGAACGTGGACCATCGATTGAAAACGGCTCTATAAATAGCTCTGGGCGTGCTTTTTTTCTCCTATTTTTATAACTGCACAGAATAACAAGGACATTCAGGCACATGGTGTATATAGTATATGCCATGGAGCATACTCAAAAGATGTGCCATACAGAATGACCTACCAGGGATGATAACGAGTAAATGTGTTCTTTAGGAATGACGAAAATTCGCACGAACTATATTTATATAAAATAATAGTGTGAAAAACCTGGAGTGACAACACGGGAAACGCACGCCACTTAAGGAAGAAATTACTATGCCTTATCTTGAACGACGCAAGTTGTTCAAAAAAAGGGGGTGGGCGCGGTGTTTGCACTATATTTAATTTTTTTCATTTTGATTTTTTGTACAACAATATTAAATTTGCAGAAATGGTTTGTGAGAGATATATCTGTCAAAGGCAAGCTTAATAACTCCCACCGGCGGACACTGGTTGCGCAAAGCGTAAAATAATTTACCCCGCTTCAGCTTCCAACACGCAATCGAATACTACATCATATTTACGTATCAGCTATTTAATTACACACTGTAGGAAAATGCCGCACTGTACAATTTATATATCCAGCGAATTTTCAATTGAATGAACTTTCATGGAGACACAAGCTTTGCGATATTCACTACCAAAGTGTGCGATTAACATAAGCATCGTAGTTACTTTTGCGATTCAATGAAAAAAGGCAATACGTTGAAAGAAAGTAACTAGAACAACAGTGCACTTATACCCCAAATTTCTTGGCACCTATCTCTGAGTCCGCGACCCTCTCATATTTCTTTATTTGCGAATGAATATGTCACCGACTAAGATTCGACAAATGCAATAAGCACCATAAAGTAAAAACTAGTAATTAATAAACCACAGACAATTGTAGCAAACAGTGTACGGCCAGCAGCGTAAAGCGACGCGTGCGCACGCACTCACACACACACACAACGGAAGGCGGCCGCTCCATACGTTAACGGGCTCTCATTGATGTTACGAGTTGCAGGCCAAGTACTATAGTGGGGCAGGGATATTTCTGTTGGTAGCGGTAGATGAGTAAAAATCTAAGGAACAATAGTAGCACCCACCTTTGCTAATCCGCTAAACGTCCTAATTAATGCATACCCAAATAATTACTACGAAAGCACAGACCAACGTTCAGTTCTTGTTTTTATGAATATCATCATGTGTTACGACCGTAGCGGCAGTTATTTTTTGCTCCTTCTTATTATTCTTTTGAGTTACACTTTTTATCGCCGTAAGTTTCAGGCGAACACTAATATACATGACGATAGTTATAGCGCGCGACGACTAATATACAAGGCGTAAACGAACGTGAACCCTTCTGAAACAAATTAAGGCTGTTCCATACAAAAGTAAGCGAGACGAACGGAACTATTCCAAGTGATACTGCTGAAAAGAAGTACTCGCTTTAGGAAACACTCCGTATGGAAAAGAAATCGAACGCGTACGATATTAGATAATAACAGGTTGCTATTCATTATTTTAATTTTGCGGCTGAAGCGCACACAAACATGGAATACCAACTAGACCGCTCCCACATTTTGCTATCCATTAAACATCTTGGATTCCTGGCGAACAGGCCGATCCCGGGCGCATCTCCGATTCAACGAGTAGAGCATATTTTCTACTTCGATTTATGCTTCACACATCCCCACAAATGCCACCAGTCAGAAAGGCCAGCTCCGACCCGTTCACTCCCATTACGTGGCCGCGGCCAGCTTGGACCGCGGGCACGCAACAAGCTGCTAAATACGTGTCGATGACAGTGACAACACCGGAGGGGTTTTCCCGAGCCCCTCGAAAAGTAAGAATTCGCCCAAGGTATAGAACCTCCACGATAGCAATAAACAGATGTACAGAGAGCGAGAATTGCGCCTAACTTAGTTCTAGCATCCTCCGCTCTTCCTCCCTCATCTCGTGGCCACTGACCTGGCAAAATCTTGGCATCGCCCAAGGGAAATTTCGAAGCGTCGAAGATGGGACGCTTGTCCGCCGGGCTGTCAGCTTCGTTCATGATGCTAGCGGGATCCGCGTCCGAAGTTCTCGTGATCTAGCGCTTCCGCTGCACCGCCGCTGGATGCGATGCGATGAAACTGCGTGCGCGCAGGAGGCAAGCGCCGCCGCCTCTTCTAGGACAAGGTTACTACGAGGAAGATCAGCGACCGCTTTCGGCGACCGCTTATCTACAACTTTGCGCAGCAACTGCCGCTACGCCACCAGCCGCCATTTTCGTAGTGCCGCTGAGCGCCCGTGGCGCCATCTAGCCACGCCAGAGCCAGGCAGACTGTCGGCGCTCTCTCTCTGACAGCGTGGTGAAGCCAACATGACAGGAGCGAGGCGCAGGTCGAAGCAGGGAAAGCGGTATGTCGCCAAAGAAAATGAAGGCGCCGACAATCTGCCGTTCGGAGGCAAAGTACGGCTCGCTAGGCGCCGAAAGCCGGATGGATGGCTGGTCATTGCCCTTGAGGTACGTACGAAATAATTTATTCCCCCTGTAGTCTTTTCCCTGAGTCTTGCAACTTTGATTCCGTCTCGAACAGCGTGTCTGTAACTGACGCGAGAGAAAAGAAAATAACATCTCTACAGAGGGAAAGAAAAAACGCCGGCAGTGGAGGATCCAAATCTTCCAAGGAAAATAAATGAAGTTCGTGCAAAGCGTGGAAATTCTGTCGTATCACTTACACTCACCGCTAAATATTCACGCGTGACTGCTCAGTAACTCTTTGCAAAGATAATTAGGAATTTCTGCCGTCTTTCCGCAAACTCGTCCCGTACTTCCGTTTCTGCCGACAGTGAGCGCTGATCCGAGTAGCAATAATTTTAGTTTCACTTTCGTTCGAGTCACGAGTCAAAGGGGCCATTTGTTGACCACGAAGTTTCTCGTTTCCATGACGACGGCCATCACTGACCGCGCTCTTCTGCTCAGGTGAACACGGCAGCAAGGCTTTCTTCGTGTCTTTTGTTTTTGCTTCATGCGCGGAACACATTTTCCCGGCCACTATGGCCCTGTACGAACAGTACACTTTCTCCGGGAAAGCGCATTATACTGTGTTGTCGTTCAGTTCTCAAAAACTGTGTCGCCCACGTGTAGACTTCTTTCGTTTACTCTGTAGCCGCTCCACTCTAACTTAATTGTGCACAACGGGACTTCGAGAAACTGTGAATGGATTACGGACATCCCTTTGCAACTTAGTGTAAAAAAAAAAAAGTCGCCCATTGGTGCCACACGTTTTATAGCTTGAGCAGAGTCTGTGATCATTGAGCCACACGTCGACGTGACTATAGGCCTTTGGAGAGTTCACAGAAGCTGCATGATGCCCCTTGTAATTATATTGTCACAAAACTAGCAGCTCGTAAGTTTGAAGTTGCTTGCATTTGTGACTGTATATACATAAAGATGTTCTTCCCTTCCACAGGCTTTTCGGAAAACACAAACCAGGGTTTATGTGGCTTTTCTCTTCAAATTTCATATATTCGCCCTTAATTGATTGATCCAGTAAATCATTCGGCAAGACAGTGTGCGTAAAGTATGTAACCTATTTTATCTAACAGCCATGTAATGCGCTTGTTTGTGACGGTCAGACGTAGAAGTTCTCGTGAGTCAAGAGCCGCCCGCAAATCGGCCGCCTTCTTTATCATGATCGCCTTTTCGTCACCCTAATTATGTAGTCGGTATTCCGAGAAGCACATTTATTCAGCACAGGGCACATAAAAAGTGTTAACAGTGCGTTTGACCTTGCTAAATAGTACATGTACTGCACCGTGGACTCGCGCGTTTCCCCGTTTTGTTTTTTCTGTTAGAAGGAATGTACGCAACGCTTAAACAATGCTTTCTTACTGTCTTGAGGTTTACCTCGTTCCCCTTCCATTTTGAACGTGGTGTTGCATCCTTTATTTACATGTTTGTTTTCTGAGCTCACTGTGTATTTTTAACTACAACTTTCAACGGCAGTCTAATTTTGAATTTCGAGAAAGATCATGTGAACCAGCGGACAATGCCGGCATGGCAGATCATAATGATAAATTCTGTGATTTGTACTATGCAAATGTCAGTTACCGAGTTTGATGCCTGCATGCAGTAGAAAAGCAGTTTGTTATTCGGCCGCCTGCGTAAGACATTCCTGGTGTGTTGGTGATTTCAGGTATTAGCGGTGAAATTGCAGCAGAAATCCTCTTCTGGGTATATACTGTACGTGGAAAAAAAAGCGATGCGCGCGCCCTCAGTAGACTGTACTATAGTACACTGTAACCTCAGGGCCACATTAACGTTACGACATAACTGTGGCTTATGGCTAATGTCTTCATACCCAAGCTCTATGGTACCGGGTCCACGCCTAAGCCAAAGCCCAGGAAGGGTGATTTTTAAGTGGCTGTTAAAACGGGTAGCCTCTTTCATTTTTCCCTGCTTGTTGAGAACTCTCACAGTCTTAACTCCAACTAATTTTGCTAGAAGTGTGTTCTTGCGACCGGAAACAGCGCCATAGTGTACGCTCCCGTATAGCGCTGGAGATTATACAGGAACGCTGACCGCGGGAACTCCGAAGCCTTCTCAGATTCTATTCCGAATGTCGCGCCGGGTTACTTCATTACTGATAGATTTAACATTATAGGAGTGATAATTGCTTCTCTCATTAAGATATCATCATAAACTATTGCGTGCAAATACATGAATTCCTTTTGCGTCCTATTCTTCGTATCAGTGGGAGGCTAAAACTTGCAGCAAAGACGTAAGCAGTACGCATGGACGTGTCCTGACGTGGCCCAAAAACGATGGCAGCTCATTGAAGCGGAAATACTTGGAAATACTTGGAAATACTTCCACTCTAATGTAAGCTTTGAGATGTATAAACGTTGATTTGTATACTGTATGACACGCTCGTCGTATACATATAACGCTTGAAGACCGATTGTCTTATGTTTCTGTCTTCCCTGCACTAACGATTGACATTCAGGTTATTTGTCCGCGAACATTATAAATCGGAAAGAGTACGTTTTCTTGGTGCGTTTAATTATGTTCTAATTAAATTGGTTGTTTTTTTATGGGATCGAACGTCCCAAAGAGCCATATAGTGGAAGGCTGATATTTCATTCATCTGGGGTTACCTCTGGTATATTGCCTCTATCAAAATGTGACCTACAATATCAAGAACAAACCTGTGCATTTCGGGTGAGCAGCCGTGTACCTTAAACCACTGAGCCACTGCCTCGACTTTTTTTAATGTACCTTCATGCAATGCACGTGAACGAGTTAGAAGATATAACCTGTGGAATGTGTATAGTTATGATTATTTATTTCTGGGGTTTTCAGTAAATACGATATAATTATGAGGTATGACATAGTGGGAGACACTGGATTAATTTTGGCTTTCTGGATTTTTTTTTCTTTTCCTCGTTTGAGGGTTTTCTCAATTAACTGCAGAGGTGCTCTTTCATTTCGCCTTTTTCGAAATGAGTTGCAGATTTATTATTGCAGCGTTTGGTTGCTTCAACTCCCTTTTCCTTTGCTTGGCACACATGGCAGGTGCAAATGTAGATATCCGCGTCTCTGGGTCACACGGGGCATATAATGAGTAAATTGAAACAGACATTTGCATAAAGGCCTGTTTCATGGAGATATTTCAACGGTGATTTGCAAAATGATTTTTATGATTGGCTGCTATTTGTAGCTAGGTTGGTCAGTGTTTGACATGTGTGAGTGTATTCCTATGGACCATTTTCGTCCCATGGCATGTCGAAAGTGTAAGAGGCAGGCAAGTTCTGCAGACTCGGCAGTGGAGCACTTCCGCCGTTGACCAAGCTCTTATTGCGTTTTAAAGAATTTTTGCAAATTATTTGAATGTTACATATATGGTCACATTATTTCGTACCTACATCAACTCGGGTCATCATATGGCTATAATGAATATTGTTAATGTAAACTTTCTGAACTAGAGTTGGTGGTATACATGGTGTTTTCCTCCAAAGCATTTTAACAGTAAAGTATCTTATGCTGAGGTCCACCAAAATTTCCCTCACGGCGTATCCGTCCCCGAAGAGATATCGACAAATTGCACACGAACAGATGAAAATGAAAAAATCGCCCACATATCTACGTGCTTCGCTGCAAATGTCCTCAAAAGATGATTCTTTTGTCTGGGGGCGCTGCGTGAGATGTGTATACGCCATCTGGCAGCAATATCGGGAAACAGGAGCTTCTACAAAACACAGGACCACTGGCAAGTGGCAGCACCATATGGTCGGCAGAGCGCTTTTTTTACATAGCATCGCATTTTCAGCAGAGCGTCTTTTTCGTGCACGTATTGTCGAATTTTCAGCACAGCATAAGAAACACTATAGGTCTTCAGAATGACGTTTCTATATATTTTCTTTTAAAAGAACAAATCACCCAATACTCACGTATTGATGTTGCGTCTCAGATAAGCGTAATATTTGCTTTTTTGATCTACAATGTTCCCAAGCCACCAGATCAAGATGGCTGGGCGTTGAGGACGTGCTTAAACTTACGACGGAAGGCTGATTCGCGTGACAGACAGACAGACAGACAGACAGACAGACAGACAGACAGACAGACAGACAGACAGACAGACAGACAGACAGACAGACAGACAGACAGACAGACAGACAGACAGACAGACAGACAGACAGACAGATAGATAGACAGACAGACAGACAGACAGACAGACAGACAGACAGACAGACAGACAGACAGACAGACGGACACATGGACAGACAGACAAACAGACAGACAGACAGACAGACAGACAGACAGACAGACAGACAGACAGACAGACAGACAGACAGACAGACAGACAGACAGACAGACAGACAGACAGACAGACA
Organism: Rhipicephalus annulatus; assembly: GCA_013436015.1. Lineage (NCBI taxonomy): Eukaryota > Metazoa > Arthropoda > Arachnida > Ixodida > Ixodidae > Rhipicephalus > Rhipicephalus annulatus. Next base: position 535,077 of record WOVY01002822.1, read on the forward strand.
GACAGACAGACACATGGACAGACAGACAAACAGACAGACAGACAGACAGACAGACAGACAGACAGACAGACAGACAGACAGACAGACAGACAGACAGACAGACAGACAGACAGACAGACAGACAGACGGACAGACAGACAGACAGACAGACCAAAATTTCTGCGTTGAAGTATCCCACGAAAGAATATCGTCTTTAAAACTAGCAGAAAATGTTTTGTTGATTCGGATGGATGTTGTTTCATCCTGGATTAAGAGGGATGGAGTCGGACCCATTCTCTCTGCAGTCCGCAAGGCAGCTGCCGGGTGCTCTACCTACTGGGCTACACATACACGAGGCTTCACAAACGTGCTTTACATCTCTCACACCTTCTACTTCTCACAGTGTTCTTGCTTGGCGGGACCACGTCGCTGTCTGAGGAAGGTGAAGCAAAGATACTTCATCTTCACTAACGAGCGCCGACAAGGATCGCTCAGTAGACTTAGCGCAACGGTGGCTTTCGGTGCATTATAGTATACAGAAACTCTACAGCCGTTTCAATGCTGGCAAGACAAGGTAAGCGTTAATTCGGTTCGCTGACAAAGCAGTTGCGTGCTTTGTCTTTCGCGACATGTCAGCATGTGACCTCGCGCAGTCAGAATAGTGAAGCTTTTACATGCATCGACGCTGTTTTTCCGCTGCTTCGAGTGCGATAGCACCGACTAATGAAACTTGCAATAAGCCCCACGTTGTAAACATATACCCCCGTCAACGTTCTAAGCATTAACGTTACAACGTTGACGGGTGAATGTCGTGCAATTGAGTGCTTTGGCGCAGTAAGATACATCCCAGCGGGAATCTAAACGCCTTCTCGCGTTCACTGCTCAAGCTACCGAACTCTGCCTCTCGAGTTCCTGCATGAAGCGCTGTGCGGTGTGTGGATGAGCTCAGGCTTAGGTTTCTCTATTACTGGGGAGCGCACACCTTGACGTTTCTCTCCTCGAGTGACGACGCTTTGAATAATTGCACATCGAGTAGCGGCGTTTATTATGCGCTTGTTGATGCCCTCTTTGTGCGGGATTCACCATATACAGTGCCCAGTGCCCACGTGTATCGTTAGATAACACAGAGAATTTGGCAGGCTGTAAAAAGCGGCAGAAGCCTAAAAGCTATATATATATATATATATATATATATATATATATATATATATATATATATATATATATATATATATATATATATATATATATAATGCCACGCTGGGTTAGCTGTAAAAGAGGGGAGCGAAGAAGTGAATGGCTGCTGTGGCTTAGTAAACAGTCGTCCACTTCGAGTCCCTGTCTATCGTTTCCTCTCACGACAGACTGTGTCGAAGCAGACACAGAAGTCCACACTGACGCGAGTAACCTTGGCCTCGGAGCTATTCTCATGCAATATCAAGATGGCATCGAACGCGTCATCGCCTACGCTAGCCGCACGTTGTCATCTCCGGAGAACTACTCGACGACGGAAAAGAATGTATAGCGGTCGCATGGGCCATTACGAAATTCAGGCCCTACTTGTACGGACGCCCTTTCCGAATCGTCAGTGACCAACACTCTCTCTGCTGGCTAGCAAGTCTGAAAAATCCTTCGGGCCGTCTCGCAAGATGGAGCCTTCGGTTACTTATTTCGATATAACGATGGTTCACAAGTCTGGCCAGAAACACACCGACGCTGACTGTCTTTCCCGCGCACCCGTCGAGATCGCTGCAGAAGACAAGGATGAAGACTTCAGCTGCCTTGCTATCCTCGCATGCATCATTAAACGTGGCTGAGCAGCAACGCGAAGACTCAGAACTGCAACCACTGATCGAATACCTTGAGGGACGTCGCCCACAACAACCACGTCAGTTTGCGCGTGATTTGTCATCTTTCTGTCTACGCCAAGACATCCTCTACAAGCGCAACTTTCATGCAACGAAAACTGTTTACCTGATCGTCGTTCCTGCTGCTCTCGGCGATGATATTTTGCGTGCTTGTCACGACAAGCCATCGTCAGGGCATCTTGGCTTCGCCCGTACTCTGGCGCGGATCAAGGACAAATACTACTAGCAGAAACTTACGAAAACCGTCCGGCAGTACGTCAAGACATGCACAGCCTACCAGCACCGCAAAAATCCAACGACGAAACCAGCCGGTCTGCTTCAGCATTTGCGGCCCCCTCACACACCTTTTGAAAAGGTCGGGGTGGATTTACTCGGCCCATTTCCGAAGTCTATGGCTGGTAACCGCTGAATTGTGGTTGCCACGGACTACTTGACCAGATACTGCGAAACACAAGCTGCCCAGCGAGCAACTGCTTCCGATGTGGCTGACTTTTTTATCAAGAACATCGGTCTCCGCCACGGTGCTCCCGCTGTCGTCATCACAGATCGTGGTACTGCCTTTACGGCATAGAGTTTCTCAAAATTAACTGCACTCTGGCGCTGAAATCGTTCAGCGACCATAGGAATGATGGGTAGCACACACATTTGCCTAATCTTCGTACTTGCGGGTGACGAATCGTACTTGCGGCTTCGTTTATTGCTGTGTTTCGATTTCGTTTTGAAAGAAAGATTCAACCCTTTTGAACTTCGTGACCCAATTTGTAAAGGTAATTCGAAAAAGATAGGGTGGTGAAGCGCAATCACTGAAGATTTGCTGATTTTTGTTTCGTGAGAAAACAGCTTCAAGCCACACGAACACACACGGAGCCAAGAGCAGGCCAGAAGTACGAAGCTTAGACAAATGTGTGTACCACAAGTCCCTGAATCATGGGTAGTAACCCATGATTCCCATGCTCGCTGAAGCGCTGTGAATTGCAGCTCCCATAGACACTAGCGCCAGAGTTCCCTCTAGTGTATATTGGGAAACTCTATGCTTTACGGCACAGTTGCTTCGAGAGATCCTGTTGCTGAGCGGCCCGACGCACCGAACAGCAACTGCGTACCACCCGCAGACTAACTGGTTAACCGGACGCCTCAACAAAACGATTGCAGATATGATTTCGATGTATGTCGCCAAGGATCAGACGAATCGGGACGAAATCCTCCCGTATATAACATTTGCCTACAATACGGCTCTGCAGGAAACCACCATTTCGTCTGGTTCTTTTCGTCTGGTTTACGGCCGCGACGTCACCACAATGCTTGACACCATGCTGCAGCCAACTCTGCCGGACCCGATTACCCCGGACGCAGATGTATTTGTTCAGCGTGCCGAAGACGCCCAGCAGCTAGCACGCTTTCGCATTTTATCGCGGCAAAATCAAGATGCTCGACGGTACAACATTCACCATAGAGCAGTAATATACGAACCCGGTGACCTATAGTCTGGGTTTGGACTCCTATACGTAAACATGGACGCTCGGAAAAATTGTTATGTAAGTACTTCAGACCCTACCGAGTTCTTCATCGCATCCGGGAAGTTAACTACGAAGTTGTCCCAGCAGACACGTCACACCATTCTCGTAGACCACGTTCCTCGGATGTGGTTCACGTCTCCAGGATGAAGCATTACTATTCGTCTTGACTGCAAGTCAAGAACTTTGTGATGTGGCACTTGCCTTCAAGACAATTGTACATTTATTTCTCGCTTCTTTTTTCCCATCTCTTTTTTTTTTTCTCTTCTCAATTGACACAGACATTTTTTTACTACCTCTCATTGTTTTTCGGAGCCGCGGCATTCATGCCATGCTTCCTCTTCTTTTTTTTTCTTTGGGGAGAGGGTAATGCCACGCTGGGGTAGTGGTAGAATAGGAGAGCGAAGAAGTGAATAGCTGTGGTGGCTTAGTAAACAGTCGTCCACTTCGAATCCCTGTCTATCGTTTCCTCTCGACACTATATATATATATATATATATATATATATATATATATATATAAAGAGAGAGAGAGAGAGAGAGAGAGAGAGGTATGGGATATGGCACAACGGGAGCGTTGTCAACAAGGATAAATATATTTATTTCCCAACAGTTTCGGGAGGGGTCCTCCCTTCATCAGGGGATGAGTTATACTGACATGAGCTTCCAAACTTCGCTGCTGCCGCGTCCCTCTCGCCTTGAAAGATGTTTGCCACTACGGGTTGTTGGGAGCAGGCGTCTATTACGTCGAACATGGTTTCTCAACACTCCCGCTGCGCCGCTTCCTGGCTGCTGACGGCTTACATGCAAGCTTCGAGGGAGTCGCGCTGCTGGCACAGCACACGAGGGTGCAGCTGCGATGGACGTCGGCGGCATGGAGATCGGCGGCAATCGCTTGCACGGACAACTACAGTGCCAAGCCCCCTCTACAACAAGGAGCCGAGCGACACACAGAGCCATCCAGGGCACCAGCAGTGACGATGTCGCCACTACCACCAGCGAGGCCAGCGAGCCAGCGAGGCCAGCGAGCCAGCGAGTCCCACCAGTGAGTCAGAGATCGGCGGCAACGGCTTGCACGGCAAACTCCAGTGCCAAACCCACTCAACAACAGGGAGCCGAGGGACACACAGCGCCATCCAGGGCCCCAGCAGTGACGACGTCGCCACTCCCACCAGCAAGGCCCTACAACACCAGGCAGACGAATGTGGTGGCTTCCAAATGACACAGGAAACAAAAGGTACGGGCTGTCTTAAACACACACGGTCCTAGTCATTTCTATGGATTAGGCAAATCATTGAAAAATGGGCTCAATACCAAAAACATGCGGAACAACTAACCAAATATATATCTCACCAAATTGCACCTCAGGGCCTCCACCTAGCCTGCAACCCCTCAATGTCTACATTAAGTGAAGCAGAAAGGGGGAAGTGGGAAAAAATATTACTAGAAGCCACCGCATGACAAATTAAACAGACACGATGCCGTAAGCTATCGCTTACTACAAACCCACTCTTACCCCAGCCCGGTCGTCTTACGCCACTGCTACCCGCACTTACACATTACCGATCTATGTAAAGCATGCGGGCACAGAGCAACGCTGCGCCACATGCTCTGGGAATGCGCCGGTAACAATGGTCGAGAAACGGCCGCCGTTCGCGATGCGCCTATGGCGGCTGCCAATACCAGGCAACAGGAAGCCTCGAGCTCACTCGTTCCCGCCGCCGTCCCGTCTGCGGGAGCCGCGGGGGACCTTCTCCGTCGGCGACGCCGCCGCTGGGAGGCGGCGCTCAGAAGCTCGGAGCTCAACGACCAGCTCTGGGCTGTCCGGCAGGCCGAAGATGCCGCCCGAGTTCAGGGACTCAGCGCCGCCATCTGAGGCCACCAAGACCAAGCTGCCGGCCAAGTTCTAATAAAGTTTCCTCTCTCTCTAGAAGCGTCCTTGCAACTGACTCGGGTCATTGCGGACCATAGTGAGCGTAAGGTCACCGAATACAGTGTCACGGAGGCCACGCAGAAATTGGTATCTAATCTAGGAGAGCATGAGGCAAGAGAACTTGAAAGATATGAACCAAAGAAGAGAGGCGAAATTTCAGTAGTAAAAGATAGAAAATTCAAGCGAGACTGCAGTAGCTCCACTGCTCTGCAACAGGAAAATAGGAATGAGGCCGTACAAGAACGCCAGGGACCACCCGTACCACAACCTAACTTTGAGGAGAAAAATGGGAACTCGAAACTACAGTGCAATCCTAATCAAAACATCCTTACTCTCGAATATGACGCTGACACTCCCGTGCCACGTGATAGCCAAGAGCAGCCGAAAACTTATGAGAAAAATGTCCTCAATCTGTCCAACACAACACTCACACCCGCTCAGCTTCAACTTTTGTCGAGAGGCTTAACCTTTTGTCCATCGTCCGGTAGATTCAATGAATTTGAACTGTACCAAGACCTCGAGAACTGCGCGTAATCTCCGCCTCCGTGAATACTTTCATGATCGCAAGGACTGTACGGACGAGAATAGAGTGATTGGGGGTGATAAATCATGGTGTCCGGGTGAGCAGAGGGACAAACACCTCGATATGTATATATCAGCAGTTCAAAAAGATATCATCAGAGCGCATGAAAAAAATCGGCCATTTCGAAACAACATATCAAAGTCAGAACGAAGGGCACTCGATGAACTACGAAAAAACACTGGAATTACTATCAAACCGGCTGATAAAGGGGGCTGCATAGTAATTCTAAACACGTCGGACTACTTAAAGGAAGGGGAACGACAGCTATCAGACACAAAATTCTACAAAGAACTTTCAACGGACCCGACTCCCGAATTGGAAAGGGAGATAAAAGTAACCCTAAACAATCTCCGCCGGGATGAGAAAATTACCGGTAAAATGTTAAAAGCAATGTTACCGGTCCATTCTATTCCCGGTCGATTCTATTTGCTACCCAAAATACACAAGGCAGGTAATCCGGGACGTCCGATAGTATCCAGTAACAGCACATCAACAGAAAATATATCAGAATTCATCAATTCCTTAATAAAAAACGTCCCCCCAAGTTTTCCCTATTACCTAAAGGACACAAACCACTTCATCTGCGAAACTTCAAGTCTCTACATCCCAGGCGGCAGTTTTCTGGTGACCATGGACGTCTGCTCACTGTACACCAACATACCCCACCATGACGGAATAGCGGTTATGGTTTCTGAAGATGTAAAATCTGACTCATCAACTAGTGTAAGTGGCGAGGTACTGTTTACACTTCTTGAACTTGTACTAAATTATAACCAGTTTGAGTTCAATGGCAAGCATTTCCTTCAGGTCAGTGGCACTGCAATGGGCACGAAAATGGCCCCAAACTTCGCGAGCACCTTTATGGCTTCACTTGAAATCCCATTCATTGAGGGACGCACCTTGAAACCTTTCTACTACAGAAGATACTTAGACGATATTTTTATGATATGGAACCAAGATGAGGGAAGTCTTTTCCGCTTCATAGAGGATTTCAACAAGTGCCACCCGTCAATAAAATTCACGCACAAAATTTCCAAAACTAGCATTAACTTTTTGGACGTCACTGTCACGGTCGAAAATGACCGCTTGTCAACAAACCTTTACAAAAAGCCTACAGACCGTCAAATGTGCCTACATTTCAACAGCAGCCACCCAAAGCATTGCAAAACGGGTATTCCATATTCTCAGGCCTACCGGTACCGAAGAATATGCACCGATATGCGGAAATTTGACAGGCACGTGGAACACCTAAAGCATTCCTTATTGAAACAAAATTATCCGGAAGACATTATTGACGATGCCATACTACGTGCTCGCAACGTGAACAGGAATGATATAATTAAGGGACCAAACAGAGTATCTAAAACGACTTTCCAAACGAACCTTGTACTAACTTACTCTTCATCAGCGCCACGAATCAACAACATACTTTCCCGCCATTTCAACATAATCAGGCAAAGCAAACGACTAAATTCTATTTTCGCGAAGCCACCTCACGTGGTGTACCGCCGGGATAAAAATCTGAAGGACATTCTTGTCAGAGCAAAAACAAACACCACCGAATTTCAATCAGGGTGCCATCCCTGCGGAAAAGCTCGATGCAAGGTATGCCCACAGATGGTCACAACACGTGAATCCAAAGCGAACTTCTCGGATTTCAAATTCTGCACAACTGAAAGCCTTAATTGTGACTCCAGTAACGTAATATACATCCTACATTGCAACATCTGCGGACAAGAATATATCGGCCAAACAGACACGCCATTTCGGCTGCGGTTCAATAATCACCGGTACCACGCCACTTCACTGCCGAAGCTACCTTTATCTAGACATCTGCGCCTGCCAAACCACAGTTTTGAAAATATCAGCGTAACTCTTTTGCAGTCCGGTTTCTCAAACAGACGCGAGCGCGAACAGCGTGAGGCATATTTTATTTTCAAATTTCGAACCTTAGTATAGCCGGCATCAACGAGGACCCCGGAAAACTCAACTGCCTCCGAGAAGTAAGCCAGGAGGAAATTGGTGACAAAGATTGATAGCTGGAGACCATGCTTTTTTCTGACTGACTCGTACGTGTACACTGTCCTTTCTTGTTTTTTTTTTGTTTTTTTTCTTCCTTTTTTCTTTTTTCCACATGCACATACAAAGTGTTTACGTTCGCCTACTACTTGATGACCATTGAATGAAAACGGACGAAGATTAAAGGTAAATAGCCGACCAACCCATTAACGGGAAACCCTTCCTTTACGCACGCCGCACGCCGACCGACCCATTACGGGGAAACCATTTCTTTACGCACGCCGTCACGGACCCTCCCTCGGGTCACGGACCCTCTTGGGTGGCCCGACACACGTCGAGAACTGAACAGCACGTGATATGAACCGTATGTGGACGTACACGGACAGTTGGTTTCGTTCTCAGTGTTGACAGTGGTTCTTCCTCTTTTTTACTTTCTTTTTTTTCTTTTCCGTCTTTTTTCTTTCCCCTTTTTTTGTTTTTTCTTTCCTTTTTTAGTTCCCTCTCACTCTCGCAAACATCTTTCAAGGCGAGAGGGACGCGGCAGCAGCGAAGTTTGGAAGCTCATGTCAGTATAACTCATCCCCTGATGAAGGGAGGACCCCTCCCGAAACTGTTGGGAAATAAATATATTTATTCTTGTTGACAACGCTCTCGTTGTGTCATATCCCATACCTTCACGAAGACTAACTGGCCCACTGAATTATTACTACCACTATATATATATATATATATATATAAGGGAAAGAAGTGTATACCTAAGGGCTCGTTTTTCCGTGTTTTAACACAATATTAATGAGATATAACAGACAGTAATGCCAAGGAATGTACAGGGGAAGTTATTAGAACCAATAAAATGTAAATAAGAAGAAAGAAAAGTGGATGAAAAAATTACCAACTGTGAGCAGGAATCGAACCTACGACCTTCGAATTACGCGTTCTATGCGATATATATATATATATATATATATATATATATATATATATATATATATATATATATATATATATATATATATATATATATATATATATATATGTGTGTGTGTGGGAACCGAAACTATATATATATATATATATAGCTATATATATATATATATAGCTATATATATATATATATATATATATATATATATATATATATATATATATATATATACATGTATATATATATATATACATGTGTGTGTGTGTGTGTGTGTGTTTGTGTGTGTGTGTGTGTGTGTGTGTGTGTGTGTGTGTGTGTGTGTGTGTGTGTGTGTGTGTGTGTGTGTGTGTTCGATTTCATGGTAATGAAATTGGGGAAGGTGGATGATATTTGTTGCTGTACAAATCTCTACGCTAAGTCCTGCTACCATCGTACATGATTGAAAAGTGAACATCTTGCTGGTAGTGAACTCAACTTGGAACGCGCGTCCTCGAAACTGTGTCAATTCCGAAAAGCTTATCACCATTTTATGGTCAGGGTTCACTGGCGGTGACACTATTAAAATGTTCGGAGCTCAAGTAAATGGTAAGGAAGAATAATAGCGCTCTTTCCTTGTCATGTACTTGCGCCATGACCACCATAGCTCGGGGACAAAATCACGCCACAAAATCGTTGCCGGTGGATAATTTTCTATTCAGACAAGCTCTGAATAGTTCATTCTTACATTACAGTGAAATTATCACAGATTGTTTAGTGTCTCCATGTCCCGAGTCACTTCGGGGCTGTCTCAAACGCTCACTGTCACAACACAGGTCTGTGTTTAGCTTGACGAGGTGAATTGAAGTTGCATTTTGATGACGTGAATCGTACGTAAAGCGAAGGCCCTCATTCACTTATGCCGCGTTCTCGACACTGCGTCTCTACAAATTGTCAGTGAATTGGATCCATCGCCGTCTTTGCTTTTCCGCAGTAGAAACGACGGACATATTCACATTTCTTGTACACGATAAAAATAGACTCCACTGCTGTTAGGGCCTCTTCATTCTGATGCCGTGGATCCTGACAATGACGCAAAGAGGCTGAGGATATCAAGGTACCATCTCGTGCACCGGTGCAGTAGAAGACCGTTAGGAAACTGGTGTTTTATTTTACTGAGTATATCAGTGCATGATTCAAAATATGCACATTCCAAACGCCTTCAGCACAAACACCAAGATACTGGTACGATGTTAACACATTTCAATTATACGGTGACCACGTTTCAATTTGTACACCGCTCATATTCAAAAGCAGGGCCCGAAATAGCACAAACAGTGCGTACTTAACACAGAACTCTCTTTTATTAAAGAACTTTAACGTAATCGGACCCTTTACACTTAACATTTTGTTTTTTGATGTCCCATCGGAAACTTTATTGGAACTCGTAGAAACGAGTATATAGCTGCATCACCACTGTACTCTTCGCCTGCGACAAGGCTAGACGAAACGCATCTAAAGATTCGAGTGCATAGTCAGTAATTACGGACCGACGATCACCGGTGCATCCTTATGCCTCTTCATTGTCGTCAACGTTCACATTACCGCAAGCGCTGGGGTGCCTCGATCATAGAGTTCCTTACAATGTTTACCAGAGGGAACGCGGGTGCATGGGAATGATGGGCAGCTCACGGATTTGTCTAAGTTTTGTTCATTCAGCTCCGTTGGGCTCCATGTCACCTGCACCCACCTTGCCGCAAGACGAAGTTCAGCGAGTGTTCAGCTGTTCCATTTCACAGACTTAACCTTTTCATACTCACCAATTCAAATCAGGTCATGGAGTTTACAACGATCTATTAACGCGATTGCGTTAAAGACCTCCGATGTCACAGAAATGCCGGAGTCGGCGTCGTTGGTTGTGAGCGAAAAATTATCATCTTGTGCGTCACCAAAAAATTGAGAAATGATGCATATGAAATAAATAAAAATTGGGAGACCCTTAAGCTTCGCCTTTAAGAGCTGAACGCGATAGCGAAATTCGGCCCTGCACTCTTCAACCGCTAAGTGCATGCTTATTCATATGTTTTGTTACATACACACGCACGCACCCAAACACGCACACAGTAGATTGGACCAGCGTGCGCTATTATCGATGAATTGGCTCGTTTTCGTCGTGACACCTGTCGAACAAAATGCGTTAAAGGGGCCCTGAAACACTTTTTCATGTAACCATGGAATGAATTCACTAGAAGAGCTCATTGCCTCACAAATTCAACGCCGCAAAAATTTTAAGAATTCGTCCAGTGCGAGTGGAGTTACAAAGGTTTGTCGCATGCTGCAATTGCATTATCTCTTCTCTCGTCCCCACGAAAGCACTGGAAGCTAAGCAGGAAAGGGTGGCAGGGCAAAGAAACTGCGCGTTTCGTGACCTTGAGCACTTTTTTTCTTCAAATGCGCGGCTTTCTCAGTGTGATCGCGCGTGCACGCGTGGACAAGTAGCGGCCTCCCACAGCTATCTCGGTAACTTGATTTTTCGGTCATGGACGCACGGACTATTTTTTGCTCACAACTAACGGGGCCGACGTCGGCGGCGGGTTTTCTGCGACACGAGCTCTTTAACGCTATGGTGTTAATAAAAAAATCTGCGTCTGACTGAGGATTGAACTTGCGTTGATTGCGTGGTAGGCGGGTGTTCTACTGTACAGCCACGCGTCTACTTTTTAAGAATAACTTCCTCTACATGGAAATGCAGTGAAAGCAACAGTCATGTTATACATATACACACGCGTTCTGTATACATGCTTCACGATACAACATGAAACAGTGCAGTAATAATGCGTTTAAGTGTCCAGTTGACAGTCAATTGTCTGCACCCGTCGTGTGTGTGCTCATTTCGCGCGTGCTTTCTGCTTGATGTGCGCGCTGCAAGTTACAAGCTGCTAGCTGTTTTTGTGTGACATTTAAATTTGTTATATCATTCATTACTTCGTCCTTGCTATGAAACAACGCACAATAAACGCTCAACTACCTCTGTGAAGACGCGTTTCTCTTACATGTTATAAAGATCCCCAAAGAGAGAGATCAGCCACGTTTTTTTTTTTTGTATAGCCTCGCTATGACTACGGCTTGCCAATATAGTTGCGACCTTCGTTGACTTCAGTAAACAAACCGCGAACAATGCAGAAAAAAAAACAACTAAAGGGCAACGACTGATGCCTTTTATGTGCAAGAAGTGGACCTATCACGCCCCGAGCGCTTAGCGTATACTTCCGTCGAGGCCACCCCGTGCAGGCGAGATGAATGCAATAGGAGGCGCCGAGCTGCTTTTGCCCACCCTATGGTGCCTACAAGCAAGCAGGATTGCAGAGCACGCGATTGAGCTGGTGCGCCTGCAGCCAAGCGCGTCTTCGAGCTTTGCGTGGACCGCCTCCAAATGGGCGGCCAAAGTATGTGAGCCACTAATTGTCAGGACTCCGCCGTCCAAGTCACTGGGCCAGGATCGCGCCGCTATCGCCACGTCTCAGCTGACCGGAGCAAAAGGTCGGCAGTGTTCGCAGTGTTCCTCCGAAAGCCGCCTGCGGCTCGCGTCCGGTACGCTGAACACGTGTTGGCGGCAACGGAGCAAGGCTCTTCAGTTTCGTAGAAGCAGCTGCTCTTTAGTTGTCAGCTTTCAACGGGTAAAGTGTTTGCGCTTTTTTATTATTCTTTTGTACCAGATTGTCCAGAATAAATGTTTATTTGTATATGCCTAATTACGTGTGAGTGGGAGCTTTTGTTACACCTGTCCGGAGACATACTCGAATTTGCATATCGGGGACGTTCGTTCGAGAAACAGATCCAAAGTATTTCTTTTCTTTTTTGTTCCATCTCCTGGGGGTAGAACCCTTGGCCATTCGTCGCGTCGACAATGCGTTCTTCGAAAGGAAGAACGATTGTGCGCCATGCGTTGTCAAAAGGCAGCAAATGGCGCCAATACATGGTGTCGCACGAGATCTCACATAAGAAGAAGTTCTTTAAAACTAGAGTCATCTAGGACATCGAAGTTGTTTAAACAGGCCGGCTGTGTGCAGAGCTCTCTTTCACTGTCCCTCTTTGCGTATCGCCCGCGACCGCGTAGTGCGAACGACTACCATGATGATGTATACGTTGATCCGCTGCGGAGGTGCACAACAGACAAAGAAAACAGAAGAAACACAAAATGCAAGCAGGTCTGATTTTTCTCCGTTATGCATCTGCAACTCATCGTTATCCTCAATATGCATATACTACATTGCCACAGCGGAAGCACTTAAGAACTTGATGTATAGTGGCGAACAACGCCTGTTTGCATGGTTTGATTGATATGTGGGGTTTAACGTCCCAAAACCACCATATGATTATGAGAGACGCCGTAGTGGAGGGCTCCGGAAATTTCGACTACCTGGGGTTCTTTCACGTGCACCCAAATCTGAGCACACGGGCCTACAACATTTCCGCCTCCATCGAAAATGCAGCAGCCGCAGCCGGGATTCGATCCCGCGACCTGCGGGTCAGCAGCCGAGTACCTCAGCCACTAGACCACCGCGGCGGGGCATTGCATGGTTACCACTAGTATAAATTTCAAATTTAACGTGACATGAAGTACGTTTAAAAAAGGGGAAAGGTTCAAACCCCCTGGTCACCAGGAGAATCAGGGAACAAAAGCGTATACGATTGTTTTTCTCGGACGTCGTCCCTCTACCTCACTGGGAACCCTTACTTACGCTCAACGAAATAACAAAGCACTTCTATCTGTCAAGAAGGGTATTCCCTCTCCCACACCCGGCCTTGTGCAGGGCGCAGGCAGTCACCCTAAGACAGTGCGTATCCTAACCCTGCGGTTCTTCATGCCATCTACCCTGAACGGTGTCCAAGTGCGGATTGCCCCGCTTGTGGACTGTTAGCCACATTCAATCATGTGTTGTGGGAATGTGAAGCCATCGGCCCCGCCCTCAGCGAGGACAGGCAGGCTGCGCTCTTACGCAGCCCCGAACTTAATGATCAAACCCTGGCCGTCCAGAGTGCCCGTGAACGGGCCGCCAAGCTCGGCTTGACGGTCCCAACGTGGGATTACCCGGGTGGCGCGGGGTCTCCCCTGCGTCTTCTCAGGACCAAAATAAAGTTCTAATCAATCAATCAATCAATCAACCAATCACGTCGCATAATGTACCTTAATGATTCTTTGCGTACTTCAATCACTTTTAGCATCTATCTATCTATCTATCTATCTATCTATCTATCTATCTATCTATCTATCTATTTATCTATCTATATATCTATCTATCTATCTATCCCCGTCGCGGTGGTCTAGTGGCTAAGGTACTCGGCTGCTGACCCACCGGTCGCGGGATCCCGGTTACGGCGGCTGCATTTTCGATGGAGGCGGAAATGTAGGCCCGTGTGCTCAGATTTGGGCGCACGTTAAAGAACCCCAGGTGGTCGAAATTTCCGGAGCCCTCCACTACGGCGTCTCTCATAATCATGAGGTGGTTTTGGGACGTTAAACCCCGCATATCAATCAATGAAATGTTGTCAAGTAATTAAAGGTTACTTTCTGCTGATGAAATTTTTGTAGCAGTGGTTTGAAACTTTGTAAGTCTTTACTTCTAATAGTGCCACTAAATGCAAGTACACGTGATGAACTAAATGCTGCTAAAAATTAATACAGAGAATGTCGTGGAGCCATCGTTTGGACAAGCGAGCTTTTATTCGTCAAGGCAGCGCTGTTGCCCTGACAAAGAAAGACAAGTCATCTTTCCGAAACATTGTTTACAGCGGCGTTCTTTCTCGAAAAACTACTGATCACTTCAAGCCTCTCCGTTCCTCTGAACTTCAGTCTCGATTGGTACTCAAGTTCTGTCAGAAAACTATGCCCGTCATCATAACAAACGTGATTGAGTCAAATACAACGTGTCCTACTCGCGATTGTTGATAATTTTTGCATTGATTTGGATATTCTGAGATTCTGAGTTCAACGTTTGCTCATTATGTCCATATGTCAGTTGTAAGTTCAAGCTGTTTTCATACATTGACACTTTCTCACTTTGTCTATGTCTGTTTTTATGCAAAACGTGCAATAAAAAAGTTCATTTTATTAGGGCTGATCGAGCTTCGTCTTACTGAGAAATCAGTCTGCTTAACTTTTGATTGATTGATTTGTGGGGTTTAACATCCCAAAACCACCATTTGATTATGAGAGACGCCGTAGTGGAGGGCTCCGGAAATTTTGACCACCTGGGGTTCTTTAACGTGCACCCAAGTCTGAGTACACGGGCCTGCAACATTTCCGCCTCCATCGGAAATGCAGCCGCCGCAGCCGGGAATCGAACCCGCGACCTGCGGGTCAGCAGCCGAGTACCTTAGCCACTAGACCACCGCGGCGGGGCCTGCTTAACTTTTGCCTCTTCAGAAAACATGAACAAAATTAAAAATAAAAGATTAACAAAATTGTACGAATGACCGCATCGCCCAAGCGGCCAGCGGACTTGAAAAAAGGCACGAGCGCATTCCACTTCCGTGCAAAGTTGGATAGGAAGGCTTCCGCGGCAACCCCCCTGCTCTTGATTTTTGGTCCTTTCCCTCTATTTCAGTACGTCACCAGTGACGTCATGAAAGACATTTTTTGTTCCTGATTTATTTCTAGTAGGATGCCCGGCGACCGCCACTGGTAAAATTGGTGCTGCCGCTCCCGAGAGCGAATACATGGGAGGTGTAGGGTCGCGCTCGGCGTGACATCCCCCGCCCCCTTTCTTGTTGGTAACCCGTCTTCCCGAGAAACGGAGCCGGCCCGGCGTTGCACCAACAAACTATCTAGGTGGTGTTGGTTGCACCCCCTCTCTAATAATCTAGTAACGTTGCCCTTGCTCGCTTGCCTGACGCATTCCCGAGAAACGGCGCCTCAGCTTACTCTGCCTCTCCTGTTCCTTCCACGAAACTTCGGCGAGGGCCACGGGCAACGAGTACGGGGGATAAGGAGCACCCAGGAAAAAACGCGGACTCTTTTGCTACTAGGAGAGCCTGCCGGCTAGACACCGGCCCGACCGCTTTCGCGGACACGGCGCTTTAGGGTGCCAAATCCCCTTCCTTTCTCACAACGGTAGCTGCACTGCGGGTCATAGTTTTTGCTGTCAGCTTTGCATTGTAATCAGTTCTGTACATAAAGTTGTACTAGTAAAGCTTCCGACGGTAAAGGCGTCTTCCTCCTAGGAAAAGTCACGAAGACGGGGGTGATCATCCTCGCGAAGCAACGGGCCCGGCTTTGCTTCACCACCAAGAACCTGGTCCGAACAATTTACCGAGTTTGGACGAAAATTTACTGGAGGTATAGAGAGTTTCCACACAATAGTTTGATCTATGTGTGTCACTAGAACTTTTGCTTCATGAAAGATAGGTGTGCAATGACACTGTGCCACATGGAGGTACACATGTGAGAATACATTCGCTTGCAAAGAACATCTGTGTTCCAACAACCTATAAATATTAATGCATCTACTTGTTTGGCCTGTGTATACACGACCACAGAAAAACGGCAAAAGATACAGCAAAAGAAGTTACGTGTTTGACCTCGCAGCCTTTTACGGTTAATCCTGACACGCGCTGCTCAAGTTCCCGTTCAATCATCCCACAAACCTTGTTAAACTTATTTGGCGACGAAAAAACCACACTTACACCATACCGGTTGGCAACATTCTTCAAATTGTGGGATAGTCTTTGTATGTACGGAAGTACTGCTGAACATTTCCTTTGCTCTGGGTCTAGATGCATGAGAAATGATACTGTCTGCGTTTTTCTTAATTCGCTTGGTCAGCTTGCGAACAGTTTGCCGGATGTTAGCGCCCGGAAAAGCTACGGCGTCTCACATAATCATATTGTGGTTTGGGACGTTAAACTCCAGATTTAGGGGGAAAAAAACACCGAATGGTACTCCACAAGCTCTCTGGCATCGAAAAAGGTGCGGTGACAAAAGACCAAAAGAAAGACGATGCTGATAGTTTTTTTTTTTTTTAGATGGCAGAGGTATCATAAGCCACGAGTTCGTCCCACAAGGGTAGACAGTAAATCGGAAGTTTTATATCCACGTGCTGCAACACATGCGTGATGCACTTCGATGCCGTCGCACTGACTTATGAGCATCTGGACAAAGGAGTCTTCTCCACGATAATGCAAGGACGCACACTGCTCTCGACTAACAAAATATATCGCCAAGCCCAGCATTGCTGTACTTCCCCATTCGCCGTACTTGTCTGACCTCTCCCCATACCCTGTTTCCTTGTGTAAAAAGAGCCTTTAAAGGTTGCTGGATGGGGAGCGTGGAGGTCATTCAATACGCCACGACAAGGGAGCTGACAGCCCTGCCAAAGGAAGCGTTTTCCAACTCTTTCCAATACCTCAAGAAGCAATAGACGCTGTGTATAAACTTCAAGAGAGACTATTTCTAGGGAGTGCAGCACAAATGATTTCAATGTAAACGCATTTTTTAATAATTGGACTGAGCCTCGAAATTTTACGGACAAAGGTTGTATAACGGAATAAATTGTAGTGGTAACCAGGGAAGTCAGTTAAATTGGCCGCACATTAGTAGTGCATTTTGCCCTTCCAACAGTAAGACTTCCGCATATAGGCAAATAAACTAACAGTATACTTGGGCGAGTTGGTGTAGAATAGTTAAAGAAGCACGAAAGAACAACAGCTCAGAGCAGTGAAGGGGACAGGATGTCACTCCGTGGTCATTCATCTAAACAAGAACCACGACATAGGCGCATCTGTGTCTCTTTCTCTTCTTTTGTTCACACTTTTCACTGCACCGGACGTTTGCATTTAGTATTATTGCTATATAGAGGCTCGTGTAGTGTGCCGTGAGGTGTCCTCTTGAAGAAGCCCTTGTTGTATAATCTATCAGGAGCCCTCCATTTAGGCGTTTCTTTGCGGCCAGATTCGCCCCGCATCTATGATATATGCAAGTGACAATTGTGGCAGTGATACCCCTTTCACAGATGGATTTTCAACAGTGTTTTTGCTGTTGACAGTGGTAAATTTCTTATTCAAGCCTTGAGATGTGGCAAAAGCTCGTGTGAAAGCCATTATATTCCGGATACCAGTGATATATATATATATATATATATATATATATATATATATATATATATATATATATATATATATATATATATATATATATATATATATATATATTCTCGGCCCCAAACAAATTAAACAAGCTTTGCGGCAGAATAGATAGAAAACTAGCGCAAATCACTAAGGGTCAAAACGGGGACAATGCGATGTGAATCATAGACAGTCGTAAGTTAAGTGTGAAACAGGTGTTGTATATTTGGTACCTTTGTCCTGTGGTCTCATCTGCATAGGCCAGACGGGAAGATGTGTAAACACCAGGTTGCAAAAACATATGAGATCGTTGGACACCAAAGATAGCTCACGCTTGCCCAACAAACATTGCAGCTCGTGTTGTTGGAACCGCTATTTTTTTGTGATGCTAGTGTTTTATCAAAACACCCAGATCGGACCGCCAGAGAGTTGATAGAGGCGTTTCACATCAGGAGAAATGGGAAGAAATGCGTAAGTGCACCCTCCATCACGTTGACATAAAAATAGTTTTCATACCTCATGAGCACTCTGACAATCTGATCTCAAGCACGTGTCTTTTTTTTTTCGCTTGCCAGGTCATGTGACAGAAGTGGTATATATACGTACTTACCTTTCTTTCGAATAAACTTTAGGGGCGAGTAAGCGCTCTTGGTCTGTCCAATTTCCTGTTCTAGTGTCCTTGTCTAAGTGCGTGCCCTCATTCACTTAAAATATGAACCAATACCCACTAGCCCAATTATCCGTGCTTAATGAATAAGTGCTGAACCTACGAGTGATTGGAAGCAGGCTAAGATCACGCCAGTACAGAAAACTCATGACCATTCACCTGTATCAGAGTTTAGGCCTATCTCCTTGCTATGCACTAGTGTCAAAATTCTAGATCATATAATATTCAAGCATATGTCTATGTTTGTGGAAAGAAATAACCTAATCACGCCTCTTCAGCACGGATTTCGCAAAAATATTCTACGGTAACCCAGCTTATCGAGACGTTTCATGAACTGCCAGCAGCGATCAATATAAATGGTCAAGTATATGTTATTTTATTAGATTCTGAGAAACCTTTCGATCGTGTGAGTCACCAGAAATTACAAATTAGGCTCAAACCAATTTTGAAAAATGAGGAATAACTTGCGTGGATACTGCTTATATCTCAATGATAAGCCAGTGTCTTGCCGTTGATGGTATCACCTCGAGTTCCGCCCCCATGAAGTCAGGTGTGCCTCAAGGGTCAATTTCGGGTTCATTGTTTTTTCTCTTATTTATTAATGATATTGCACTAAACTTACCCGTAAAATGAATCTTTTCGCGGACGATTGCATACTATATCAGGGAATTCATAGTTGCAGTGATCAATAATCTTTAAATGCTGCATTAGCAATGCTAGAAACGTGGTGTGAAAAATGGCAGATGAAAATTAATTATAAAAAAAACCAGTAGCAATGCGAGTTACGCGTAAGAAACAACCGCATCTATTTACCTATCACATCAAGGGTCATGCGTTATCTGAAGTCACTAAAGACGAATATTTAGGACTCATACTCACATCAGACTTAAAATGGAATGAATACATAGCATATATTGAAAGAAGGGCAGTGAAAAAGCTAGCCTACTTGCAAAGGAGGCTTGTGAATGCCACGCCGCACATCAAACGTATCGCATACAGAACTTTCATTAGACCAGTATTAGAATATGGAACTGCAGTGTGGGATCCCTTAATGAGTCCAATATTAAAAAACTAGAAATGGCCCAAAGAATATCTGTACGATTTGTGTTTGACTTTTATAGCTGGCGCACATCACCTTCACTTCTTCTAATTAATGCGGAGCTCGAAAAACTACAGGAGAGAAGAAGATTGGGGAGTCTGAAGCTTTTTTACCTCATTTTCCACAACAAAATTGGAATCCGCAAAACAGCGCCCATCACACAAACAAGTGAATGTGCTGTGCGCTCATATCATTCGAAGAAAGTTGTAGATTACGCAAACCGCACACACACATTCAGGTATCCTTTTTTCCAAGAACTATCCGTGAGTGGAATTGCCTATCACCCAATATTGTAGAGTGTCCAACAGTCAATTTATTTCTACATGCTCTCAACAACCACAAACAAAATTTTTTTGTTTAGTCATGCAGCCCAGAGTTACGCAATGCTTCCATTTTTATCAGTATGTTTCAGTCAGTAAAACTATGCCATTGTTGGAATGTTTTTCTTTTGTTTTTCGCAAACTACTACAAAAGTGTTGAGTTGTATGCTTCTTTTTTTTGCGTTGTACATTATGCTTTCCGTTTGGCTTTTTACAATTATTACCACTGTCCTTATGTTGTGTGATGTTAATGATGTTTTTGCAGTAAATAGTTCTGTATGCCCATTCCTGCTTAAGACCTGGTAAACAGGTCAGCAGTATGTAATAAATAAATAAAAATAAATAAATGAGGGCATGATTCGTACTTCATGGGCGTGTGCACGGTTCTCCATTAGGAGGAGAGAGATAGGTTTATTCACATCCCCCCCCCCCCGTTGGTCGAGTACGAATGAGCTCCGCATGTAAAGCGAATATTTAAAAAAAATGGATCGAAGACGAACGTCTCAGAGAGGCGTCATAGTAGTCCCTGGTTTTGGTGGATAGTAAGCAGTTCTTTGAATGAAAGATATCAGTGTCCTTGGTCGCGGCTATAGCCTAGAAACATAAAAACGATGGTTTGAAAGGTCCTATGCAGTACAGGCGTGGGGCAGAATTAGCGACCCCTTCAGATGTACTGCCACCTTCCCCCACGACTCCTTTCCAGAACACAAAATGCAACGAGCACAATAAAGAAGCGATTGGTAAACATTTCCTCAAACACAGCTGCACAGCGTGAAGTACGTGACTTTTGTTTAATTTGGTCTCCGCGTATCCCAGGTGGGTCCGCGGAATCCAATAATATTTTGAGCGTATATTTTGTGCCGTTTTGACAGGTTTGGTGTATGAAGTGGAGCAATCTTTTGTGGAATCTTATCGTGTATCTTTAGCGGTTATAAGTGATCGCGTCAGTTTAGCGAAGGCCGGTTTGCAGGAGGTGACGGGAGCGTTCCGACTCTCACCCTTGGCACATCCACATAAGATACCATGCATCTGCTTACATCACAGTGGAATAAAGCAGAATGGGCATTTAGCACTCATGGTAAATGCGACCAGTTCCACATTGAGATGACAGCTGGTGTAAGGCCCGAAGCCTCCTTTCACGACGCCCTTTGCCCCTTAAAGTGAAGAGGAGGCGAGGGGGGGGAGGTTTGGCAGACAGAATAGCATAAAAGCTGGTGTATCTTTTCAGTGAAAACATTGATGGGCTCGGAGTGAGTGGAGGGGTAGACGTGCAAGAGGAATGGATGGAAGATCCGTATCAGGAGGGCAGTGTGCCTGCTGGTATGCAGCAATACCGAGTGTTCGCAACATGGTCTTGAATACAGTGTACTCAGAAGCAGGTCGATCCGTATGTTTCATTTATGTGCATACCACCAGGTCCATGCTAATTTCACTGGTATAGCAGCTCATTCAATCGTAAAATAGATTTTCAGTAGCAGTGTTCATCTGCAATGCTCGGAGTAACGTACCACGCCTCGAGTACTTGTATGAATCAGTTAATTAAAAATATTGCGTGTTGCACTTCATAAATCCGGCGTATTTCCCAAGAAAACTTGCTCAAAAGCAATGATACCAGTCACTGCATGAGCTTCGCGCAACCAGTGCCAGAACAGTCACTAAATACACATTCTCTTGGAATGATAAACACAAACAATTATACAAGCAGTCTCTAACAAGTTGGCATCAGGAGTAGGTTAGAGGAAGCGTCAGCACGTTTTCAGGAAGGGTTGGGAGATTTCGAGTGAGAACTTGCACACGCAAGGCTGTATATGGATGACCTGAGCGTGTAGAAACTGGGCTATACGAAGTATGCTTGTGCTGCCTGTAAGATTCTCATTTTCTTCAATGGGCCGTCGCAGGTGCTGGGGGCGGCGGCGGTGTTCGTGCTCGTCTACTTGGGCTATTACCACCAGGAATCGGTGCACTTTCATTTGAACCACATGTACGCTCATGCGGGACATGCACACGCCCAGCACGTCGTCGCGCACAAGTACCTGCATGGTGAGCTCCCGTCTATGCATACTGTCTTATCATATATTGTCGGCGTTGACGTCACCATTCGCGAACGCGATCGGCTTCATTTACTCTCGCAACGCCGGTGACAGGCGGGAAACGTACGCGCACACTAGCGGAAAGCATGCCGCGACGGCGTCCTGCACGTCGGCACGATCGCGCGGCAAGCAGCTGCGCGCTGTCCACATTGTCGGTGCCGCGAGATCCTCGAGGCGCGCCCAGCGCACGCACCCGCAGGCTCACGGCTTCTTCTCGCCGACAGATGGAGAGAGATGTCACGGGTGAGATGATGCCCACTTGAAGAGGGGGCTTGATCGTTGCGAGGGGTGGAGAGGGTGAAGCAAGAGAGAGCTGACACGCGGCAAGCGCGTGGCAGGCGAGGAAGAGAGACATCACCACGCATTGCTAGGAGGGCGTGAGCTGCTTGGCATCGCTCCAACACATGTGGCGACGAGAGCGGTGCGGAAGGAGGAACAGTGGTGCACAGGCTAGTCAAAAAGCTGCTTCGCATCTTGTAAGCAATATTCTGCGCAAACGTGCGAAGAAAGCTTTGGCACTAAGCGATGAACGGGTGTAAAGGCAGGGGGACACAATCTCCCCAATGCTATTTACCGCGTGCTTACAGGAGGTTTTCAGAAGCCTAGAATGGGAACAGTTAGGGATAAGAGTTAATGGAGAGTACCTTAGTAACCTGCCCTTCGCCGATGACATTGCATTGCTGAGTAACTCAGGGTACGAATTGCAACTCATGATTACGGAGTTTGACAAGGAGAGCAGAAAGGTGGGTCTTAAAATGAATCTGAAGAAAACGAAAGTAATGTACAACAACCTCGGAAAAGAGCAGTGCTTCGAGATAGGTAATAGTGCACTTCAAGTTGTAAGAGGCTATGTCTACTTAGGGCTGGTAATAATCGCGGAGCCGAACCACAAGATTGAAGTAGCTAGAAAAATAAGAATGGGGTGGAGCACATTTGGCAAGCACACTCAAATTATGACAGGTAGATTGCCACTATCCCTCAAGAGGAAGGTATATAACAG
Source organism: Rhipicephalus annulatus (assembly GCA_013436015.1). NCBI lineage: Eukaryota > Metazoa > Arthropoda > Arachnida > Ixodida > Ixodidae > Rhipicephalus > Rhipicephalus annulatus. Next base: position 558,172 of record WOVY01002822.1, read on the forward strand.
CTGTATCTTGCCGTTACTAAGCTACGGAGCAGAAACATGAAGACTTACAAAGAGGGTACAGCTTAAATTGAAGACGACGCAGCGAGCAATGGAAAGAAAAATGGTAGGTGTAACCTTAAGGGACAAGAAGAGAGCAGAGTGGATTAGGGAACAAACGGGGGTTAAGGATATCATAGCTGAAATCAAGAAGAAGAAATGGACATGGGCCGGGCATGTAGCGCGTAGACAGGGTAACCGCTGGTCGTTAAGGGTAACTAACTGGATTCCCAGAGAAGGGAAGCGGGTTAGGGGGAGACAGAAGGTTAGGTGGGGAGATGAGATTAAGAAGTTTGTGGGTATAAATTGGCAGCAGCAAGCACAGGACCGGGTTAACTGGCGGAACATGGGAGAGGCCTTTGTCCTGCAGTGGACGTAGTCAGGCTGATGATGATGATGATGATGATGATGATGATGAACGCTTTCAAATGTCAGCGGTTACTTGGTATGCCACACTTATTTAAAAGAGAATCATTCATTTTACATAGGCATTCGCGCTTTATTCTATGTAAATATATGTGGCGGAAAAAGTTCACGGCAGCAAGTGGCAACAAGGGGGATCCCACTACGGGTGTGTTAAGGGCCGGGTGTTGGCGGGAGCTGTATAAATCCTTGTACTGAACTTTCTTGATTTTGTATGTTGACTTTAACGTCCCAAAACCACCATGTGATTATGAGGGACGCCCGTAGACGGCCCCGGAAATTTCGACCACCTGGCGTTCTTTAACGTACACCCAAATCTGAGCACACGGGTCGGCAGCATTTTCGCCTCCATCGAAATTGCAGCCGCCGCAGCCGGGATTCGATTCCGCGACCTGCGGGTCAGCAGCCGAGTACTTTAGCGACGGGGTGCACTCAACTTTTTTGTTCTGCACCAGGAATTGTTAAACTGCTCTCCTGCAAGTGCAGCGCACGACACCGTGCATGTGCGCCTTTGGCAACCCTTATATTAAATCGCACTAATTGAACTCAATACCATGCAACTTGGAAATCATCTTTGCTCTGATATCGTAACGGCTCATACCTTAATAAATGAGCATTTATCTCAGCGTTGGAAGTAAAGACACTGGCACCAGGACATTCGATGATTTATTGCGTTTTTTTCGAATCAATGTGTGGGATCCTGCCTCGCGTACTGACGGTAATTAAGCGCCTTTCGCATGGAATAGAACCGGAATTGAGTTACGCATTTTTCCGAAATATAGCACGTTTTCGCTAACGTGCTGTTTTTCAAACTTGAAACATATATAGTAAATCAGAGCCTCGAATCCAACAATAAAGCAGTATTTTTGAAATGGCTTGACTGATTACAAGTACGGTATCTTTATAAGTAACACGCCTACTACAATTCTGTTCCATGATATCTACACTACAGTGCAGGAACTGGTCCGCCCGCACTCCCACTGCAGCAGGGTGGGATCATTTTATTATTATCGTTATTATTTTCCTTTGCATCTTATCTTCACTCGGTTTCCACGACTCGGCACCTACCCGTGTTTCCATCACCAAGCAAAGATAACACAGGGGAGGAACGTATTTTGTATACATCCTTAACTTCTGCTAATGTAATATCACGATTAAATTAGTCATCTATAGGCCTTAGTACATGCTTTTTTCAAGTCAACGACCACAATGCATTCTCTAGGTCCTCCTTTAGTTAGCCAAAGCTGTGGGTAGGCTAGGTGCAAAAGTGTGAACCATCCCACAATTTGTGAAAGAGAAGGCATAAGTTAGTGTAAAAACAAATTATCCCAGCAGATACTGAAGGCAGAAACAAATTGTCCCTGTGCGTTGGTTCCCATTGATACTCCCACACGAAAGTGGCGAATACTTTATGCATAGCCTGATCTTTATCTTACGAGCAGTTTAGTACTTGACACACGTAAACAATTTTCGCGACAAAGAAGACATTGCATACATGCGCACAGGCGAACACAAAAAGTTCTCACCCAATCCGTGCTTGCGAGGCGCGCTTGACAAGCGTGAGGACTGACGAGCAGTGCAGCGCCGTGTTCCGTATTCGATACAAATGCACAAGATGTCCGAGCGATGTTCTGCTCGAAATAATACCAGCAGGTCTGAAGGTTTTGTTCCCAAATAACCAAATCTTAATTTTTCTATATTCCCTACCAGCCCAAACGCATGGAAAAACTGCTTAGTCTTCTCGAAGATTACTTTTGTCAGCATAAAAATACGCTATGTCGTCATTTTAGCAATAACTAATTTAAGCTTAAACAATATTAACACATAAATATTCGTTCAAACGTGACTGATGACTATAGAAATTATACCATAAGTTGCCGGAGAACTGCCCCTATGGGAATTAGTATAGATGACTGCACGGGCTATATGTCAAGATACTATTCCTCGACCTTGGTAACGTGTTCTGCGTACTTTTGCAGTCCTTAATGCATTTGATGACACCAGCTTTGTGGGGTGTTTGTGACGCACTCGATGGAACTATCAAGATGTTTTTCCTATGTTTAGGAGTTACAAATGAAATTGAGCTACCCGGTCATTCTCGGAGTGGGAACGGCGTAAGTTCTTTCATTCCGAGGAATTGAAAGGAATGGAGTGGCAGTAAGTTCTGGTTCCCTGGAGTGGAAAAGGAAAGGAATGGAAGCGCCCATTTCGCAACACTGATGGGATCCAAATGCTGGCATTGAAGAACTAGCTTTGATAAATCAGAGGAGGGTTTATTACTACTGAAGTAATATGTTCAAGCTACTATACCGATAAGGTTATAACTGACAACCAAGTTCTATCCACGCGAAGCTTTGATAAGTGCATGCATTGCGCGCTAGAAATATTCATATTTAACAAAACGCTTCATTTTTTTATTATAACAAGGTAAATTTATGACGATGCTCAGGCTGAGTATCGATATTAAGTATCTCTATGTAGGTCGACAGCGGCGTCCGCTCTAGTCTCGAAAATCGCACATGTGGTCTTAGTAGAAAAAGTCAATGTTTTTTTTTTATGTAGACTGCCTATAAGTTCTTCATTGATCCTCATAGCTATGACTCTCCACGCATGGCAGTTTGAATACAAAGAGTGTCCCAGTGCATGGTGTCTAGCCAGAGTTTAAAAATAAGCCGGCGCAATCTATTATGGCGCAACCAAATGCATCTTGCCAACTGCTGCGTGTAAGTCGCACTATTTTTGTGTCTTGCTCAAATTCCTAATTAGGCATGTCACGTGGCATTTTTTTTGTATTTCGCAGGCATATCTGTAGTAAGTAGAAAAACACTAACACTTATTATATATAAGCTCGAAACTTTTTAATCGGACATTTTGCAAACCGATATACAACTTGCTCATTGGAATTTTTAGTCCTGATTCGTTGTTTCAAAAGTTAGTTCATGAAACATTCCTAATTAGGCAGTTAGCAGGGCATAAAAATGTAGTGTTACTTACTTCATACAATAGTCAACAATATGCATGTAGTTGCTTCCTCACTGCGTTGGCATGTTTTTAAACTCTGTCGGTAAATTTAAAATAGCTATGGCACCCTGTATATATACTTCTTTAGAGCGCTCCATGAAGACATCGTTTCTCCTTGACGGACGCCACCCTTGAATGGACACTAATATGACACGATAAATTAAATATATGCTCTCATTGCACTAGTGCCGTTGATTTCTACACTATAGGTTTAATTAGAGGTGAGAAAACCCGTCAAAAGTTTAATTTTAAGCTTCCTGCGGGGATCTCGGAAGGTAACGTTACAGCACATATTTGTCGCACTGGGCGTTGCCGTCATTGTTACGTTCTTTGAAGCATCATTCCCCCTCGCAGGGAACGGTGTACCCAAGAACAGCAGCATGGCATTCTACTGGTTCAGAAAGTCCGCTGACCAAGGACACGCACATTCGGCATACAACTTGGCCGTCGGTCATATGCAAGGATTTCCCACGGACGTGCAAAAAGGGTAAGATTACACGTCACTCTGCGCGCGCCTATCACGTGCGACCTTTCCGAGTTTTTTCTGAGTTTAGGGGTGCTATGCAGGATGGCCAGAGGTTCTCGGGCAGACGAGTTTGCTCCGAGCTCACTCTGCGGCGGCCATGGCATGAAGACAGTGCGGGGCGCGTTGCAGCAGCATTGACAAAAATAGCTACAGAAACGCGCGGGGCGTTGGAAACGCATGAGGGACATTTGCGGCGGTTGTTAAAGAAGCACCATGTGCGAACATGTCAGCGTCGCCACTCAGTCAACATTTTAACAGTGCAGCCACGTCAACGTGATTGCAGCGATATCTTTTTGCCAACTCAACACGCGCCTCCCACAGGCGTGTTCGTGGGCGTTTGTCCTCTTTAGCTCTTTAGGACAGGTTTTTTTCGTTTCACCTGCAGCATGGAAATTTCCACTCTCGAAGGCAACAGGGGTGCACCCGCAGCACTCTTGTGCTGCTCGTTTCACTTCTATCAAATATTGCCGATTAATATAAGCACAGATGGTCACCAGGGGAGCTTGCATCATGGCGGCAACGCGTCTATGATTGGATACGTCGTGAGCGCGGTGAAATTGAATTCGAAACATCGTAACCACGTGGTGATACCACTTTCACTTCTGCGTGCGTGTGTGCATAGTCTGCGCGATAACGCTGATAGATAAATCGTGCCGCTCGGCGTGAGTACTGCTCCTCGGCAAGAGCAAACGTGGTGGGCGTACCCGATCTTCGCCGCGAGCATCTGTCAATCAAACTGATTGACGCGTGAACTCGGTTCCGAAGTCGTTGATTCTGACCCCCGTATTCTAGAACGCCCCTTCACTCAAAGTTCCACCTTCACTTGAGAAAGCCGAGGGGGGCGACATCTATAGGCAGGGAAAGTCACTGCATATCAGTGATAATTTGCTGCTATTCTTCAGTAGCGCCGTGTTATTTTCAGCCGAACAGCGGTGCAGTGCGCAACTCTGTCAAGTGAAGGGTGAAAGTCGAGTCAAGGAGCGTTTGTGACTACGGGGGTAAGAAGGCCTGAGTTCCACTCGGGACTGTGATGGTGCTGGTGCGACTGTCACCCGTTTGATGCGGTCAACGCTAAGCGGCAGCTTTTTTGCTTATAAAATAATTGGTGAGCTTACACTACTTGTGCAAGGCTGGAGCCATGGAGGGGCTTGTGGTAACCTAGCTTCTTGCAGCTTTTAAAGTTGGTCGTCTGCTCATGTGCGTGATCGGCTTCGAAGTGAAGACCGCATCAGCTCTGTGTTAAGATTTATGGAACTGATTGACAGAGGCACAATGTCCCTTACACTGAGCTGTCTTGTATTCATTACTAAGGCTTCAATTAAAAGGCAACTATATCGAGCGCAATTAGCAAGGCTGTTATCAGTACGAAGCTATTAAACATAATCCTGATTAGCAGGATGCTAATGGGAATAATAATAATAATAATAATAATAATAATAATAATAATAATAATAATAATAATAATAATAATAATAATAATAATAATAATAATAATAATAATAATAATAATAATAATATAATAATAATAATAATAATAATAATTAGCATGGCTTCAGTTATAGCATGCTCATGATGAACGTCACAATAGTTAGCATGGTTACCTTAGCTGATCAACTAGCATGCATTAGTTAGCCCGGCTCTAGATTTACATAGTTTCGTCAGCACAGTCTTAAGATGTGGTGTTACTACCTGGGCATTACCATGACCTGGCATAAATAGCTTGTCATAGCATATCCTGGCCTAACTGGAGAAGCATACCGCTCAGCCTAATAGCTAATTAGCCAGCCGCCCGTGCCCAGGTGCTAGCAAGTTAGGACAACCAAGACGACGCGCACTGGCCGAGCAGCGCGCTTAAGTGCATAGGCTGACACGTGGCCTCGCTTGAATGTGCAGACCGACAAGTGGCCTCGGATTTAGCTGCGGTCGCGATGTTGTAGAACGCTCGGCCAATACTGATCTCAGAGGCCACTGTGCTGATTATTCTTAAACAGACTTAGTGCAGACATTAAAAGCTTCAAAATCAATTTAAACACCCCTGCCTCTAAAAAAATATCATCACGAAAACTTTCTGACACTTTTATCGCATGGATGCACTTCTGCACTCACTAGAACGACAACCAAATGAAAGAAGATGCCTCTGGTTTGAAAACACCACCCACCTTAGTCGACCATCCTTGACGCGATGACTGGTTTCATCGTAGCCAACGGAACGCGGTGCACTAGGGGGGGGGGGGGGGGGTTGACGTTTTCGTCCTGTTGGCTCGTTCATAAGGGGGTGACGCCAGAGCTCGGGAATATCCCGAGTTTTGCGAAGCTCGGCCGATCCTGCATAGCACCCCTGAATGTTGTCACCTATTTGTCGTCGCGCATGCGCACTGATCTCGCACTCTGTATACGAAAGCGGTTGTAGCACCTTCAATAAATTCAGTAGAAAGCCCGCGCTCTTTCCTGTCTACGCTGTTTCTTCCTACCATTTTCGCGCTGCAACTGTAGATACAACTACGATGAACCAACTTGTCCAAATAATTCTCCGGAAGTCCCCCCTTCATGTTGCCAATATGTATATTAGGACAAACGTTGAAAACGAAAATAGAGTCGCGTATTTGGCAAGTAGAATTTCGACATCGGAAAATAGAAGCCTGACCGGTATCCCGGAGTGTCTTGTTGTCCACTCTTTTGTGTGTGGCGTTTTTCTGCGTTCGACAGGCAGGTTAAATTCTTACGGTCATAGCCCAATGGCACGTCGTACTGGTATGAAGAACTATAACCCTGGGCGCATAGGCACGGGGGGCGGGGGGAAGCCACTCCCCTAGTCAACTGAAGGTGGGAGGGCGCTAAGTCAGCCGCATACAATGACTTAATAGGGAGTGAGGAGGGACTGCGACAAACATTTGCCCCTCCCTAAAGCGGAAGCCTGTGAACGCCCATAACTATGCATTATCAGGGGTGAAACGTCTAATAAGAATGTTCATAGGCAACCTCACGCACCCGTTTTTGCTGACCAATGTATGTTCATGTTCGAAAACGTCAAAGAGGTCAACCGTATGTAGGCTGCTTGGTGATTTGCCAGTGCTAAACTAGTGATTGCCTCGTCTGAAACCACATACTCAGTCTTCTGCAGCTCGAAGACTGCGATCAAATATTTATACCCCTCAGGTTTCCGTCGGCGTCCGTGTGTGTAGCGCCCGAGTATACACACCCGCGACAACATTATTGCAGAGAAAATCAAAGAAAAAAAATCGCCAGATCCCACGTACAGCCTTAATCAAAAGTTGTCACGCCATGCTTCCATAGAAATACGTAGGATAGTGGCCTGGGAACTTCTGACCCCTCCTGTACCTTGGAAATCGATGTTATGTGCAGCACATGCGGATGGAAGCTCACCGTGTTTTGGCATTTTTGATTGAGCAAAATGTTTTGATGCTAAAGATTTGTACAAATGCTGCACAGGCATACGTACGTTAAATCGCAGCATGCGGTTTTATAACCAGTAATTTACAGTTACATAATGATGCCAACAGCAACATGGATGGATATTAGCAACACGAGAAGAAAGCTGATATGAAGCACTTGTGCACGCGAGGATGGTAGCCCTGGACGCTGCTACATAAATACACTTCAGCGGATGGCACCTAACCGACATGACGGCTGCATCATAGGAGTATATATGTAATGTTTATAAAATTACACAGCCAGCACTGCAACCACAATTGACATTTTACGAACATTAGGGTATCTTTTGCAAATCAGTTTTGATACTGTTCTGTGGTCGAATGCTTGGTTGCCATGCAGAATGCTGGGATTCAATTAATTCTGAGACTCTTATATTTATTTTTGCACTAGTCCGGTCAACGCTGCTTATGTCAGCTTTTTCTTGACACTCACGCGTTCAAATTACCCCTATCTGTTCTCGCCGTTCCTGAATAGATTTAAATTGTCAATCATCTGTGCAGCATACTCGCCCGTGGTTATATGTGCCACACGTCTGGCGGAAAGGGTTTGATGACGTACGCGACGGGATTGAGACCTTATTCATGTCATGACCAGCGAGTCAGATTCGTCAAGCCGGCTTACCCTCCCATACCTATTTTTGTTTTACACCAAGTTAAGGAGGTGACAGCAGCCAGACGTAGGCAATAGATAGATAGATAGATAGATAGATAGATAGATAGATAGATAGATAGATAGATAGATAGATAGATAGATAGATAGATAGATAGATAGATAGATAGATAGATAGATAGATAGATAGATAGATAGATAGATAGATAGATAGATAGATAGATAGATAGATAGATAGATGGATAGATGGATGGATGGATGGATGGACGGACGGACGGACGGACGGACGGACGGACGGACGGACGGACGGATGGATGGATGGATGGATGGATGGATGGATGGATGGATGGATGGATGGATGGATGGATGGATGGATGGATGGATGGATGGATGGATGGATGGATGGATGGATGGATGGATGGATGGATGGATATGGCTGTACCCTTTAGATCGGGCGGTGGCTAGCACCGTTGTTGTTTGCAGTTTAGCTGGGGCGATGTTGCTTACCGTTTATGCGATGAGCTTTAAATGTGCTTGAGACAACCTGATTCCACTACACCAAAATATTCCTGTCTGGTAAACTCTGACACTTCGGCAATTAAATTGCCGCTTAAAAAGAACAGCAGATGAAATGACACGGAGCTTATTATACAACTTGTGTCGCCATGCGATATTTCACCCTTGTGTGAAACTTACGCAGACACACCCGTGTGCTTAGATTCGGGTTCGCTTTGAAGAATCCAGATGATCACAAATAATCCAGACAGCGTGCCTCAATAATTTTTATTCATACCAATACAGCGATGATGTCATATAATTGCACGCAAAACGTCATCTTTGTTTACATTATCTTGAGTGGTTTTGTGGCCTTGTTATAGACTGACAGAAGGAGCACACATAATTTGCTTTAAAAAACTTTGTCCCATCAAATAACCGAACGTTTGTTACATCGCTCTCATGCAGATAATCAATCGAAGAAAGCTGAGTACATATTTATTATGCTATAGGAGCAAAAACAAGCGCGCTAAAGCGCTGTCAGCCAGATAACTTTTCTGGATAAACTTATCAACTGCCCTACGTTCATTTCACGAAGAACTGAATTATAAAAAAAATGCGAATGGGTATTCGCAGTTACTTTAGTTCATCGTCCGAAACTATGCGATTTCTTTCACAGTCTTTTTTTTTCCCAAGACCAGCGTGCATGTGGAAGAGAATGAATTCAGTCGCACTGCAGTACTGCGTAGTAGGCGGGTGTGGCAGTTTGGGCTAGTAGGAGGGACACGAACTGAACGCTTACAAATAAATATACAATAAACGCAACGTAAAAAACACAGACTGCAGTCGTCAAGCGCAAGCCCTCCTTTCAATGACGGATAGCGTTTCTCTCACAAGTAGTGGTAACGTTGGGCGAACTTCGTGCATTCATTAGGTAATGGACAACAAACATATTACAAGTAAGCTTCAGTCAACGCATTTTATTCGCTGACAGTCAGCTCACACCACTCACAAAAAAAGCGCCGCTGCGTACACCTGTGTGTGCGCCGCCGGCTGCCTATCCACACTATAGCGCGGTGACGGTGCTTCCACCTATAGCTTCATCTCGGGTCGAATAGCTAGCTGTTTGTAGCTGTTTCGAAAAGTCTTTTAGAGGTTTTTTTTTGTGCAGTTGGCGCAGTATTGTTCCGCTGAGACCGAGGGACAATTACTGTGAATCATGACACCACACTTAGGTAAGGTGCTTCCGGCGATTTCTATCTATACACGTACTAACATGAGCACACATAGTTTATAATAATTATGATGTGTAATGAAGAAGTAGTGCGTCATGCAAAGCTCAGCAAACACATCGTCAGCGCTAAGCACGAGGTGCTCGGCCCGGACGTTGTTTCTGCTTTCGCTGGTAGGCCTACGCTCCTATCTGCATGGTCTCAAAAAATTCTGGCTGTCGTCTCAGTTTTTTTATTATATTTGGTGAAGTTTGCTAGGTCTCCTCGCAATCCTGGAGTTGAGAAGCCGGACTCAACCTGCCGCCATGACCATTGCATATGCCGCAAGCCCTCCACCTATGGTTCCCCAGGCCATCATGTGCTCCGTCACGGTCCGCCAGCGGGACCCTCCCATATACAGCGGCACTGACGACTGACTGGCTATGAACTAGTGAGTGTCTTGAACAAATTGGACGAAGCTACGAGACTGACCACTGTCGGCATTTACCTCAGTGGCATTGCCGACTTGTGGCTTCGGAACCATGAAACCGATGTTTCAACCTGGACAGCATTAAATACCAAGGTCAGCGAAGTCTTCGGTCGTCCGGCTGTCCGCAAACTTCGCGCGGAGCAGCGCCTTCAGTCAAGACCGTGCCTCAACTGCCTGGTGAGAATTTCACCAGTTACATAGATAACGTCGTTGACTTGTGCAAACGCGTTCATGCGAACATGGCAGAGGCGGACCACATCAAGCATATTTTTAATGGTATCGACGAGGATGCGTTCCAGACGCTCATTTTAAAAAGCCCGGCTACTGTCGCCCAAGTTACTGAGCTCTGCCAAAGCTATGATGAGCTCCGCCGGCAACGTCTCGTCACCCGCCGTGCTGTCCCACATCAGGAATCAATGTCCGGCTTAACTCCCTCGCAAGATCTCGTCCTCCTCTCGCAGGTCAAATATTTTGTGCGCGAAGAAGTTGCCCGCCAACTCTCGCTAATCTTTGGCCTACCGGAGCGCCGCTGCTAGTGCAGCGGCGCTCCGGTAGGCCAAAGATTTCTCCGCATCTGGTGCCACCAGTGAATGCCCAATTGACGTACGCCGAAGCAGCAGCACGACCACGACCACAGACGTCCCGAGCGCCGCCTCCACTGCCTGCTTCTGTCTATGCTGCCCACAGCCACCACGACCTCCAGTCCACCGAGTCCCTAATCCATGGCGCACTGCCGACAACCGACCAATCTGCTTTTCGTGTGGTCTACCCGGACACGTCGCACGTCTGTGTCACCGCCGACCACTCCACTCGCGTGAAAACCCACATCCATATGAGTACGACCACACGTTTCCCTACACTTCAGACACCGAATCACCCTCCTCGACTAAGCCATCGACCAGCTTCTGATCGACGATCTCCTTCTCCACGTCGTCGCTCACCCACCCCGACGTGCCGACGTCCCTCTGCAATCGACGCGGAAAACTAAATGACGCAGTTCCGGAGGCACGAACTGCGTCCTCGTCGCAAAGCAGAAGCCCTCTTCGTTCGCCGCCGAATGTAATTAATGCCGTTCTTGAAGGTGTACCTGTACTTGCCCTTATTGATACTGGTGCCGTCATTTCTGTCATCGCCGAAAAATTTTGCCGTTTTATTCGAAAAGCGACGATGCCATACTTTGGTTAGTTTCTTCATACTGCCACTGCACACCCTGTGCAGCCTGTGGCCACGTGTGCCATCAGACTTGTAATTAAAGGAGTGCTTTACACAATGCAACTCATAATACTCCCGCACTGTTCTCACGACATCATTTTAGGTTGGGATTTTTTCTCTCATCAGCAAGCCGTCATTGATTGCGGCTGTGCAGAAGTCGTCTTTTGCCCCCTTGGTGATGCCCTACCTGCGAACGATCGCTCTTCCTATGCGAAGTTGGTCATTAGTACCGACACCGAGATCCCTCCGCGTGCTACTGTCTTCGCACCTGCGTCGTGTTCCACCGCCTTCTTCACGCCGCATTATTCACGCCTTTCGCTGCTTTCGTTCATCGCCGCCTATCACGGCTCCAAACCACTCTGGTTACTTTTCAAGGTGGTGCGACCGATGTGCCTGAGGGAAACCCATTCTCATTCACGATCACGCGGCTTCGGGGCGAATGTATCAGTGCAATAGAATCATTCGAAACCATCACTACATTTGACGTTCCTGATAGATCATTGGAAATCAGTGCCCTCCCCTGTAGTTCTGTGAATGACCCTTCCACTGTCGACATTTTCAACCGTGTCATCGACGAAGGCCTAAACCCAAAACAGAGGTGTGAGCTTGCGAGCCTCTTTGACAAGTATCGGCCATCTTTTGACGGCCACAGCGCTACTTTAGGTTGAACGTCTACCGTATGCCACCAGATCGACACAGGTAATCACCCACCCACTACGGCAGTGACCGTGCCATGTTTTGCCGACTGAACGCCGTGTCATCGATGAACAATGAAGGGACATGCTAAAGCGCGGCGTTGTTCAACTATCCAACAGTCCTTGGGTGTCGCCAGCTGTTTTAGTTAAAAATAATTAAGGATGGCACAATACGCTCAATTTGCGTAGGTTATCGTTGTCTAAGCAACATAACACGAAACATGTTTATCCTTTGCCTCGGATCGATGACGCCCTCGACTCTTTACAAGGCGCAGAGTTCTTTTCCTTCCTTGATCTACGTTCTGGTTATTGGCAAGTGCCCATGAACCTGGATGATAGGCCAAAAACTGCCTTTGTTACACAAGACCGCTCATACAAATTTAACTTGATGCCCCGCCGTGGTGGTCTAGTGGCTAAGGTACTCTGATGCTGACCAGCAGGTCGCGGGTTCGAGTCCCGGCTGCGGCGGCTGCATTTCCGATGGAGGCAGAGATGTTGTAGGCCCGTGTGCTGAGATTTGGGTGCACGTTAAAGAACCCCAGGTGGTCGAAATCTCTGAAGCCCTCCACTACGGCGTCTCTCATAATCATATGGTGGTATTGGGACGTTAAAGCCCACATATCAAATTTACCGTGATGCCGTTTGGCCTATGCAATGCGCCGGCAGCATTTGAGCGCATGGTGGACACTATCCTACGAGGCCTCAAATGGACCACGTGTTTGTGCTGCTTAGATGAGGTATTTTCGCCTGATTTTCCCACGCACCTTCTTCGCTTGGAACAGGTTCTACGCTGCCTCTCTGCAGCAGGATTCTAACTAAACAAAGTGTCACTTTGGAGCACGCAATCTGACCATTCTCCGACACGTCGTGTCGAAGGATGACGTTCTCCCTGACCCCGCTAAGCAACGTGCTGTTCGCGAGTTCCCGAGGCTCGCATCTCTCAAGGAGCTGCGTAGTTTCATTTGGCTTTGCTCATACTTTCGCCGCTTCGTCCGGGATTTCGCCTCGATCATGGCACCTTTGATAAACCTACTTCAGGTAGACCGCAATTTATCCGCGTTGTCTCCAGCCTGCGACAGTGCCTTTGCGAAGCTCCGTGAACTGCTTACAACACCACCCATACTTCGTCATTTTCATTCAAGCGCTCCCACAGAAATCCACATGGATGCTAGCGGTGTCGGTCTTGGCACTGTACTCACCCTACTACCAAGAATATGTTGTTGCGTACGCGAGTCGCACTCTCAAAAGAACAGAAGCAAATTATTCGGTAACTGAAAAAGAATGCCTATAGCGATCATCTGGGCCATAACAAAATATCGGCCTCATCTGTAAGGCCGCCCTTTCGATGTTGTTACCGATCACCACGCGCTCTGCTGGTTATCTTCCCTCAAAGATCCCTCCGGACGCTTGGCACGATGTGCTTTACGGCTCCAAGAGTACGACATCCATGTCATTTATCACTCAGGCCAGAAGCATGCTGATGCCGATTCTCTGTCGCGTTCGCCTGTTTCTACTGATGTTGCGGGTGTCTGCATCCAGGACAATTTACTTCCACTATCAGGACCCATCGACATGGCTTCGGAGCAGCGCCAAGATTCGTGGATTGCGTCTCTGATGAATTACCTCTCTGAAACACTCGCACACCCGCCATCTCGAGCGCTACACCGATAAGCCTCTCACTTCGCCATCCGTGATGTAATTCTTTATCGCTGCAACTACCAACGTGACGGCCGCAATTGGCTGCTCGTCATACCCAGGCACCTCCGTGCCAGCATATGTGCTGCTTTCCATGCCAATCCGCAGAGTGCACACGCCGGTTTGTTTAAAACCTACGCAATGCTACGTTTTCGGTTTTATTGGCGCGGCATGTACACATTCGTTCAAAAGTACATTCGATCTTGCACAGAGTGCCGACGCCGCAAGCACGATCTTAGCCGCCCTACTGCACCAATGCAGCCGTTACCGTGCCCAGTGTGACCATTCGACGGGGTTGGCATAGACCTTTATGGTCCTCTGCCATACACATCTGCTGGGAATCGCTGAATAATTGTAGCGATCGACCATCTCACGAGATATGCAGAAACGGCCTCTCTACCAGGCGCGACGGCACGTGACGTTGCGTCTTTCCTGCTGCAACGTTTTGTCCTGCGCCACGGCGCTCCTCGTGATCTTTTGATCAACCGAGGCCGCGTATTTCTTGCAGATCTTATTCAAGAACTTCTCGCTGAATGTCATATGATTCACCGCTGTACTACCGCATACCGCCCACAAACAAACGGCTTGACCAAACGTTTCGACCGCACCCACAGCGACATGCTTTCTATGTATGTCAACTCCGCCCACACCAACTGGGATCTTATTCTTCCCTGCGTAACGTACGCTAACAACACGGCACCTCAAGCAACGACAGGCTTTTCTCCCTTCTTCTTACTCTATGGTCGAGAGCCATCATCTCCAATCGACACCATTCTCCCCTACAACCCGACTCATCCGAAGGCACACCAGCTTCCGAAGCCGCTTGGTATGCGGAAGAATGTCGGCAATTAGCTCGCACCCTTACAACACAAGAACAAGGGCTATACAGAAATTTCGTCACGACGAAGGACGGTCCTACTACCAGTTTTCGCCCAACTCTCTTGTTTGGCTGTGGGTGCCTCCCACTGCTGCTCCTGGCTTTAGCTCCTGGTATACCTGAACAAAGTTCGTCAGCAGGTACCATGGACCTTATCGCGTCGCAGAGCCAACTTCCACTGTCAACTACCTCATCGAACCCCTCACGCCCACTACGGACCTGCGTCGCCGAGGCCGCGAAATTGTACACGTGGATCGCCTCAAACCGTATCATGAATTGTTGTCCTCACGACACCTTAAAACACCTACTTGGCGGCGTCTTCAGTGAGAAGGAAATATGTACTGAAGAGGGAGTGGGTCATGCAACGCTCGGCAAACACATCGTCAGCGCTAAGCACGAGGCGCTCGGTCCACCCGGACGTTCTTGCTGCTTTCGCTTGCTAGGCCTATATACGCTCCTAACTGGTCTCAAGTAACAGTTCTGGCTGTCTCAGTTCTTCATTCTAGATGTTTCAAGTGCCAAAGCCATGATTATCATGATCGAAGCACGCCATAGTGAAGCGCTCCGGGAATTTCAGTTACCTGGGTTTCTTTAACGTGCCCCTAAGTTCAAATACAAGGGCCTCAACACAAGATCACATCAACATGTGAATGCCACGGCCAGGGTTGAATTGCGTTTTTATGCCGGGTCACGCGTGTTCTGTGTTGTCAACAGCTGCTGGTCCGCTATAGGATGTAATTAGCTTCCAACCAAGAACGTATACTGCCAACTCAAAGTACATGCATCAGCCAACCCTCCAACTGTATGGTTTTGAAATGAAAATGCTTTTTAGTCGGGTCATATCAGGCGTCTGTCGGTGTCCGCGCGCCGGCAGGTGTGATGTCTCCGCTCTCACTCCCTCTTCCATAGCAATAGCTGCGGGTGCGCGCGCTTAGGGAGATCAGAGCTGGATAGGTGGTGAGCCGGAAAAGAACGCCTGGTGGAGAGTCGCGACACAACACAGCCGCTCGCGCCCAGAGGACCGGCGGCAGTGTACCGCGATAAGAGCACGCGCGTGCGCCGCTGCCGTGCTTCATTTTAGAACGAACAGCTAGAAAAGCCATTGCGCCAGTAGTATTGCACTGTGGTGTAGAAAAATAACTTTGTCCGGAAGATACTGTCACATAAAAAGCACCAAAAAACGGAGACAAGTCCTGCAAAGTGGACTGCACACATGCATATAATATAGAATGGACGGTGCTGTGCCGTAATAGCGACTCCCTCGTCCTCATTTTCTGCTTGCGTTCTGGGTTTCGGGCAAATGCTAGTGCAGGCTGACATGACCCCATCGATAAATCTGTGCGGCGACGATAACACGTGGTCCATATATGTAGTAAAACAAAACAAACAAAAACAGAGGAAGTGGTTGTTGCGTCAATTTTTTTTCCTCGCATCGTATATACGCCCTGTCCGCGGTATGTACGCACGGGACGCACGGGCTATGCTTGAAGGCGCGCTTTAGATTCCGGACCACGGCGGCTGCATTTCGATGAGGGTGAAAGAACACCCGTGAACCAAGATATATATGTGCGCATTGGAGAACCCCAACAGGTCACAATTAACCCTGATAACCACACTACAGCGTGCCTCAAAATGATATCTTATTTGGCACTTGAAAGCCTGAGAATTCTTGATGTTGAAGAGACACATTTATTTTAATCCGACACAGGCAAGCGGAAAAACTGAAACTGCGTCACGCGAACTAAATGACCAGTAAATATCGAAGACATTGGATACTTCTCTAGCAGGGAATAAATTCTGATGTTACTTAGCCACGGCAGCCACTGAAAAAGAAGCTTACCGCATCGGCTGGCTCCGTAAAGCTGAGCTTCGAGTAGTCCGCTGCTTTGTTAGTAACAAGAATCCCGTCTTTAGCACAAACTAAAGTAAACAGAGGCATCTCAGAGTATTGTGCATAATGCAGCTCTCCTTTATACGTAACCGTTTACAAATAATGTAGACTACCATGCCGTATCATGCACTTCACACGCTGGCATCAGTGGAGTTTAGTGAAGGTTGTGATATGGATGGATGTGTGAGAAACTTTGTTAGTCCTGAGGTGCATGACTCAACATTCAGTGGGCCAGATAAAAAATACATAAGCTGTATGCTACTTTAATACGCTCGTTTTATTTCCGCCAAAATGCCGTTTAAGTTCGATTATTTGGTCCTGATTTCCACCCGTGGCCATATTCACTATCAAATAAATATAGCACACACGCGCCATTCGGTTTAGGAAACAGCTAGACCCCACTAGACAGGAGAGCGAGAGCAGAACATACATTGCTCGCCTGACCGCTTGGATGCAATGCCTTGCCTCCTTCTTTCTTATTGCTATAATTAAGAAAAACGTACAGAAATACGTCCTCCCTCCTTCTACGTATTGTTTCAATTGATTTGCAGCAATACCGCCAGCGCCATTTGGTTTTGTTATGGCGATGCATGCCCGCACCACCTCTACCAGCCGCCACTGTCGTCGGCGGGAGCGGCTGAGAAGTGAGCGCTTTGACCGCCAGGGTGGCCGCGGAAACTCCAGCGCTGGTTCCCGATGGTGGTGCGGGCGGAGTAGCGAAGAGTGATTGGAGAGGACCAATAAAAAAAAAGAAAGAAAGATTGGACAGGAGGAACGCGCTCTGGCTTGTGATAGCACTCGCATGGCGGGAGCTCGGCGGAGCTTGTTCGCTCTCTCTCCTCCTTACGTCCCACTCTCCGGTCCACTCGCTCGTACGTATATATAAAGCTAGACTCGCACGCGAGAGCTAACTCCCGCTTTTCCGCCGACCAAATAGTAACGTGATTAGTTTAATACGGCGCAGCTACGGAGACGTCGCATGCACACAGCCGGAGCTACGCTCGCGGAATTCTCGTGCATACTGTCGACTCCTATGCTTATGCAGCGCGCTTATGTGGTCATGCAGGTCACGCGCTGTGAATGAAAACCACCACAAAAACCACTCGCCTCTTCCACTGTCACACGAAACACATTCGGTCGTTGCCGCAAAACTAAAACATGTGGATTTTAAGCCGGCAGCCTGCTTCCGGGCCTCGTCAATCCGACCAATGTTGACGGATTTGACTCGGAACCCTCTCGATCGAGAGCAGATGACCGTCAAACGGAGGGATCGAAATAGCGGTGACACATTTCCATCCGTGCCGCGAGCGGAGGAGAGCGTATGAAGCGAGGACGGCACGTTTCGATGACGCGTAGGTCACGTGATGCGCCGTCCGCTGCGAAAATTCCTCCTCGTTCCCTCGTGTGAATCCACCTAAAATGGAGTGAAGCACGCGCCTCACTCACAACTGTTGGCTGGCTGATGAATGTGTAAATAAGCGGTTATGGCACAAATTCTTGTATTGTCGTTAATTTACGCCATTAAATTTACTACGATGTGTACTCTCGCCGCAAGAAATGCCTTCGCATTTCCTCACGATGCCCTTCGGGGAGGTGGGGGCAATTTTTTTTCCATTTTATTGCGAGTACAGGGATTTCTCCAGCTTTTGGGGGCGGGCTCCCAACACACTGTGCCCGCCCACAAAAGCTGGCAAAATGCACACACTTATGTTCATAGTTACCCTAAACATAAGCGTGCGCATGGGAGGCAGGGGGAGAAGGCATCCCCTCTGGTCAACTAAGAGAGGGTTGACGCAAAATCTGCCCCATACATTTATTCAGTATGAGAGGGGGCGCTGCGATTAAGGTCCCTGTATGATAGAGGGATTTTGGCTGCGATTACAGGCTTTATCGTACCTTCACCCCCTCCCCTCCTGAAGGGAAACCCTGCACACGCTTATGACGCTGTATGTTTCGTCTTTGTGTCTTTGTGTTCACTGAAGCTGTTCTATTGCAGGGAGGCCAAAAAGCTGATAAAGTACGCAGCAGAAAATGGGGTGCACGAAGCCCACCGCGTCTACCACGAGGCCTGCCGCGCCGGAAAGTGCGACCACTGAACTGTGAGAAGAAAGGTCGCCGAGTTCTCCAACTGCTTTGTTATTTCACGTATATGCTCACATGACCGACTGTTGTTCTAATCGGCGCATTGTACGAAGTGCGTCACCACAATTAGGTTGGGTTGAATTCATCCGATGATCGTAGACATGGCAGAAGACAAACGATACGCGATGTATGTGCGTAAAGTTGAAGCACAAAGCTGTTGCGTTTACTTAGTAAACGTGTACCCTCTCAGATTTCCTTTGGGTCACTAGGGAGTTTTAGTGCTGGGTACCCAAGCGGCTTGCGTACGCCGGACGTTGGGGTGGCGGTATTGCGCATGCGCGAAACCCCAAACAGATGCGTCGCAAGATCGCTGGGGCGATGGGGCCATGCGTCCGCGCGGTCCACCTTCGCAAGAACTCACAGTATCCGCACTGCGGATACTCTAGCCGTCGAGTTAAAATAAGCCAAAGTGCGAGCACTTATAGCGATTACATGGTTTCGGCCAGATTACCAAAGCTAGAATGGCCTGGAACATAGAAACGAAAAAACATATGCCAGCCCCCGACCAGCTGAATAGGTGGCGTCATCTAGCGCGGTCATAGTGAAACAGACAACCACAACTTTGTTATTGCAGAAACATTGTGCATTGTACATCTCGTGCAAAAACTGCGCAGCGGCAATATTACAAATGAGTAACCTTTTTATCCATTTTCACCTCAAAAACATTACGCGTAAGCTAACATGTTCATGACTGCGGTTGCACGAAGTGTCACAAGATGTCGACACTGTCGTTACAGTAACCTTGTATTTTTCAGTTTTTTTTTGCGTATACCAGATTACTGTACACAATAAAAAAAGTGTCCAGATCACTATGTATGTTTAATTTAACATTTTAAATCATAAAAAGACTTAATACTTACGCAACAAGACGCTATGGTTCTGCGAGTGCGGCTTGCGTTTGCGTGCGTGTCACCATGGCGCCAACTAGGGAGTTTTAGTGCTGGGTCAACACCCTCTAGGCTGGGTACGCATTCTCTTGGGGCGCTGCGGGCTTGGGAGCGCGCGGCGTTGCGTGCCCAACCCATACCCAACCGGAATGCCTTTTAGTTGGCGCCACGGTGGCACGCACGCAAACGCAAGCCGCACGAAGTTCACACGCGCTCGCAGAGCCATATCGTCTTGTCGCGTAAGTATTATTTAAGTCTTTTTATGATTTAAAATGTTAGAATAAACATACATAGTGATCAGGACACTTTTTTTATTGTGTACAGTAATCTGGTATACGCAAAAAAGTGAAATACAAGGTTATTGTAACTACAGTGTCGACATCTTGTGACACTTCGTGCAACCGCAGTCATGAACATGTTAGCTTACACGTAATGTTTTTGAGGTGAAAATGAATAAAAAGGTTACTAATTTGTAGTATTGCCGCTGCGCAGTTTTTGCACGAGATGTACAATGCACAATGTTTCTGCAATAACAAAGTTGTGGTTGTCTGTTTCACTATGGCCGCGCTAAATGGCGCCACCTATTCAGCTGGTCGGGGGCTGGCATATGCCTTTTAGTTTTTATGTTCCAGGCCATTCTAGCTTTGGAAATCTGGCTGAAACCGTGTAACCGCTATAAGTGCTCGCACTTTGGCTTATTTTAACTCGACGGCTAGAGTATCCGCAGTGCGGATACCGTGAGTTCTTGCGAAGGTGGACCGCGTGGACGCATGGCCCCATCACCCCAGTGATTTTGCGACGCATCTGTTAGGGGTTTCGCGCATGCACAATACTGCCGCCCCAACGTCCTGCGTACGCAAGCCGCTTGGGTACCCAGCACTAAAACTCCCTACTTAAAAGCATTCCGATTGGGTATGGGTTGGGCACGCAACGCCGCACGCTCCCAAGCCCGCATCGCCCCAAGAGAATGCATACCCAGCACTAAAACTCCCTAATAAGAGTCCAGCTTTTCTGCGCATATTGCCAACAACGCTTAGTGCAAATCACGGTGTAAGAATTACCTATTCTTACACCGTGGTACGGGTAGGGTGGCTGGAAGGGGAAGGTGTACCAAGCATAGCGCATTTTCCTCGCCTGAGAGGGCTTGTTAAGTGCTGAATGAGATAACCGTCGCCGTTACAGATTACCAGAAGAAAACCTAGTGCGCGACTGTTAGTTGTCGTTTCCTTCTTTTTTTTCAGCATTCACTTTGTTTTATTGCACGTGGATAATACAGTTTTAAGCAGTGAAGACAGTGCCCTATAAAACAACAGGAGAGAGAGAGAGAGGAATAACATCCGTCGACCGGAATTCCTTGGGACTCGGCGGCGGCCATGTCAAGACTGACGAGTGACTTTACGTTGTTTTTCGGCGTAGTGGCTGAGTAATAAAGGCCTGACCACATGCGCGCGTTGCAGCACGTGTCTTTCTGACGCGGCGCCGCGCTTACTCTCTCCATCGGGAGAAGGCGTATTATTACCCCCCACTGACACACTGCAACAGGTGCGTGTGGTGAGGAGAACGAGCAACTTTGCAGAATCATGCTTTCATCGACAAGAAAATAACGAATAAAGCGTACGCCTTTTCGAACGACTACCACATCGCAACAATCAGGTATAGCCCTAGCATACGGCGGACGCCAGCAGTCGCATACGCCGTTCGCGGGCATACAAGATTGCACAGAGCGTCTGTTTTCGCCAACACAATTTAGCTTTATTGTACTCGCATATAACGCGTTAGCATATGATAATAACTTTCTCAACGTCATCAATGTGAAGGGCAAAGGTGTAAGCGAAGTGAGCCGGCTCGCGGAGACGCTGGTGTCACCGTGTTTTATTATACGAAATGGCCTTGCATCACTACTCGCGATCTCGCTAGTTTTGGAAACTGGCGCTGTCTTGCAAAAATGGCACACCTCAAACATGACTTTATTGATTATTTCACGCCACAAACAAAACGTACTCGGTGTTTATGACGCCAATGCGAGCGGCTACGCCGGATAATGCTTAGAGGCCGGCTCGACTCCATCGACTTGCCTTGGTCAACAGATAGAAACCTCAGGTCTTTAACTATTTCCTTCCCCCATGTTGACAGTGGTGATCAGTGTTGCGGAATGGCGGAGAGCAAAAAGAGTGATTGACTAAAAAAGCTAAATATACAGCAAGGCACTAATAGGTGGTTGTTTTCTGGTGTATTATGCCCGCTGCCGGAACTGCACGTGCAGCCCCTATTCTGCCGGCACATGTATTGCCGGCATTATAGGCTCACCAGAAATGTATACCTGCCGAGAAGTCACATGGTCTGCCAGCAACTTTTTTCTTGGATAGTATGCCGGCCACGACGTACTGTACTCCTGACCTGCCCAGATGGCCCCTCTCCAGCACCCACGTCTAGTTCGTTCAGAAGGTTACGTACCTTCTGACGCTAGGTACGTAACCTACGAGCGGCGTGGCGCTAGTCAGCACCTGTTCGCTGACGTCACCTTCACTGTTAGAGTCGGTCAATAAAGCACTCAAAGTGCGTGAATATTATGTACAAATAAAAATTGAAATAAATGTACTGAATGTCATTCAGAAATTATTTGCAATTAAGTGGACGCGACACCACATAAGCTGTCCTACACTGTGTAAGTCTCTTGGTTTCCACATTTGCCAACCAGTTAGCAATAAATAACCACACTGATTAGCTTACTTGACCGTCCGTCTAATTTTGCCAAATTAGTCGCACATATGCCAGCAGTTCATCACAGAATGCAGGCATTCTTACTCCAGCGCCGTCCAAACAGCCGTAGAGTAGCAGATAGGGAACCGAAGCTCAAGTTTGCGGAGCGACAACACCGCGCCTGACCAATACCGCGCCTGACAACACGCCTGAGTTCTCTGGAGCTTGATAGCCGCAAGCTCCAGAGAACTTGAGGGTAGGCGCAGTAGAGGGTGCAGGCGATTCACTGTGTTTCTCCAAAGCAGGAGCGCGTCCTAAACGCGCAGAACGCTTTCTGCATTCGGTGCGGGAAACTTCAGCGCCGTGCCGACAGCTTGGCGCGCAAAAACGAGACGCTCACTTTGCGTAGTTGCATTTCCACCATGGCAAAGATGACGCCTCGGAAGCGTCTGCGAGGTCCGAAGTATTGTTGTGTCGTGGGTTGCAACAGCAATGCAGACAACACCAAGGGATGCTTTCTATATACGTGTGAAGCAACATCAAGGGAGCTTACGATAGTGTGATTCCATATTCTAGGTCACTCTAATTAAAGAAGTGTTGCGGGGAATACTGGACAAAATAGATGTAGAAGATTAAATAACTAATCTTCTAAATAATATCTATAAATGTAACAAGGTAGTTACAAAATGAGGAAGAAGAGGTATACCCGAACCGATAGATATACGTTTGCTTCTACAGGGATGTCCCTTGTCCCCTTTGTTATTTATGCTGTATCTATGTAACAAGGTAGTTACAAAATGAGGAAGAAGAGGTATACCCGAACCGATAGATATACGTTTGCTTCTACAGGGATGTCCCTTGTCCCCTTTGTTATTTATGCTGTATCTGTAGGGACTAGAAGCCGAATTAGAGGCGCGTCGACTCGGTTTCAGCCTCTGTGTTGTTAAGCAAGGGAAACACGTTGAACAGTCATTGCCATCATTGAGGTATGCAGATGACATAGTATTAATAGCCGACAACAAGGAATATCTGCAGTGATTGATGAACATCTGCGGTAATGAGGGACATAGGTTAAATTTGAAGTTCAGTGGGGGAAATTGGCAATCACGATAGGTAATGATAACGAAGGCAGTGAGCATAAGATACAGGAAGTCACGCTAGGAATAGTGGATAAATACAAATATTTGGACGTATGGATAAATAACGGGGCTGAGTACCTAAAAGAGCACGAAAGATACGTAATGACTAAGGATAACAGGATACAGCTGTAATGAAGAATAGAGCACTGAGGAAGCCCAATAGGTATGGCGTTGTGAAAAGGATTTGCAAAGGTGTCATGGTCCCGGGTTTGACGTTCGGTAATCTGGTCTTGGGCATTATACCAGAGGTTCAAGTAAGATTGGAAATTAAACAACGTGGCATAGGTATACTTGCTTTGGGAGCACACGGGAACACTGCTAATCAGGGGGTACAGGGGGACATGGGTTGGACATCATTCAAGTGCAAGGAAAGCTAGCAGCAAGATAGAATTTTAATAGCAATTGAGAAAAATGGGAGAATACTTTTGAGCTAGGAAAGTTATCGGATACTTGTACTTGAAGAATGTGGATACTAAAGGGAGGAAGCGAACTCGAAAATTGTCCAACAGGTATTTAGACAACAGCAGAGTACCAAGCCTAAAGGAAACATCGGTTAAGAAGAAGATGAAGGAAACAAAGAGGGACGTATGGAAGATTGGAATGCACCAAATCATCACTGAAAACATATATACCAAACTTTCAAGCAGGAAATTTCAAAAGAAAAGATCTACGATAATTCTCGGGGTAGTTCTCTGCAGTGCTGTTCGAGGCCAGAACGGAAGTATTGTAGACCAAGATGTACCGAGCCAAATACGAAGGCACAGACACGTTGTAGTCCGAGTGGAGAGGAGGAGAAAACGGCTGAACACTTGATAATGTTATTTAAACCTCCTTGCACCCTATAGTGCAAAATAATGGCGTGCAATTTTTTAAAGCATTGGGGTTTACGGACAGTGAAGGCAAAATATTCTTTAAACGGGTAGAAATAACCAGGAGGAGGTTAACTGATTGGTGGCTACAATCAAGGCGCGAGTGAAATTCAATCCTTAAACACATAGTGATAGTACTTAACTTTATGGCTAGGTGGCGTGAGCCGCCGTTAGATTTAAAGGGCACAGCCGGATACACCCATCCATCCATCCAGCTGTATCGGTTTGCCCCAGAGTTATTCAATCATGATTTAATAACTCTGGGTTTGCCCCAACTCTGGGGTGGGGGGAGTGTTCCGACTGGTGCATAAACTAACTTCTTGATTATTTATGTGGATGCATACCACCGCTGCGTGCTTGCACTGTGCTCTAAAGTCAGATTTGCAGCTGCATGTACCTCCTGGCATGACTATGCCAACTATATTGGAGAAAAAAAACTGGATAGCCAGTTGGCACTGTTTTTCACAAGCAACTGCCTTCTCAAGCTTGCCTGTATATATTTAGCAGCGTATTACATGACGGCGCACGTTACAAAGCTAACTACAGGTTTGCACACCTACCAAAATGTTTCAGGAGCGCGTTCAAAGCGAAAATTAAGATGACAGAGAATGCTTGAAAGTTACACTCCGCACAGTGCATCGAATGTGCGTTTACGTTCGTGCTAATCGCATGTCGCGCGATAGATACCATACCTCGCCTGTCATTCGGCACCACTAACACTAAGCCGCGTTCGCGAAAGATAGAGCAAACATGACACGAGAGCCGGAAAAATCGAGGTAAGCACTTCGACTTGACTCTAAAACTTCTCGAACATTTTATATGACCGCACAAGTTTAGTTTTTATTTATTTTTTTTTCAGCACGCTGCAAACATTTGTACATGACAGTCCATGGCTGCTACTGTTAGATACCAAACCGAAACTACAATTATATGATTTTCGCAAACGTCAACGCAGCACATCGATAGAGTACACGGCTTCATGTCGACCGAATGAGACTTACCTCGAGGCATACGTCGTACACGGTATTGTTCCGGACCTGAGAAATGCATTTCGCAGTGACTCGGGCCTCCTCTACTGCTATCGTCTACTCCACATCATAAACGTGACAAACCAGCTTTTTTTTCTTTTGTTAAATCCGCTTTTCGGAAGTGATTTTCTAGCTCAGAGATCTTTTTGAAGCCTCACTGCAGGCACGCAGCACGTGCTCTGCACGAGCAGGTAAGCGAGCGGCAAAAGTGTTGGCGGGAAGGGAAAACGCGCGTTATATCATGGCCTCAGAGATTGCGCGCGCGCGGCGTGGTTTTCTCCAGTCGTCCCAATCGCCACGCTGCCCAGCAAAACCATGGCCTCCGAGATTGCGGGCGCGCGGCGTGGTTCTCTCCGGCCGTCCAATCGCCGCGCTACAGTGGCTAGAATTAATAGCCACTGTAGCCGCGCTCCCCAGCAAAACCAGCGAATCTCGCCTCATGCGCCCGGCTACCGCTAGAGGGTGCGTTTAATTTGGGTTTCTCGGGCGGCGGAGACTTTGGCAGAAAACAGGGCGCGCGGGATCTCAGCGTGCCTATGTTCTTTTTTTCTCGCATGCGAGCAAAAATCACCGACAAATTTTCTGGCTGCACTGAAGGCAAATATTTTTTCTGTTACTGCTTTTATTGTGGACCAATTGGCGAATAAAAGCATGGCAACGGCTGAATTTTTCTTATATAGATCATTGCAAGCAGGTATTATTTCGTCTGTGATGAAAGCATTCTAGCATTCTCCCTTTCTGGAGACGCGTGTATGGATGAAAACTGGGCTAATTATCGTCGTTCAATTACATTGCGCTCCTATATTAAAAGATCGTATCACTATTTTATCGCGTACCGATATTTATCAAGTGGTCAACCGAATTCCACCTACGCTCTAGATAATTAAGTGCCGTGATCGTGCCAATTATTATTGCGATAAGTAATTTTGCCAGAATATTGTGAAAAGCTATGATTAGCCGACCTGCATTTACTCCCCACATTCTGCACAGTGAAAGTGCTTGAGCGCATCTTCCCCTGTTCTCGTCATCTGTCTTTTGATTATGTTTTGGTAGCACAATGGCAATATCAGTATCGTGTTCATTTACAGTAATCTCTACTGCATCCAAATCAAAGGGTTGCACATGCGGCGGAACGACGTCCTTCAGTTAGCCAAGTATTCGTCGAGGCAGACTACCAAAAAATAAAAAGTGTGAATTGTCTCTGCTATGTAACGCGCCATGTTTCATACTAGATACACAAAACTCTGAACGCGTGCGGCGTTCTTTTTCAAGAAGGAAAACATCTCGATGTTCGTTCTTACATCCCCCAACATATCCACTGAACAACGTAGAACTCACAATGCGAATGGGCGACCAGAAGTGACCAAAGCACACCTGTAACCAGCCCGTGGTCGTTGCAGAGCCGGTGACGTTCAGTCTAGACGTAGTCTAGACCTCCTCCCTATCTCCTGTCTCTACGGCGCCATGGGAGGTAGTTGGAAAGAAAAACTAGGGAAGCCTCGCGGGCGAGTGCGAAGCGTTGTACGCTTTGATAGTGCGGCTTTAGCGCCAGACTTGACGGCGTCGGTGTATTGCGAGGAGAGAGCGAGACAGCTGATGATGCTGAGTGCCGAGTTTGCTTGACTCAGCCACTGTTCCTCTCCAGCGGGTGTTACTTCTTCGTAACGCGCTCATGCTGCGGCCTTCTCGTGGTTACCTTACGTGCATGAGTCGCTGGCATTCTGCATAGAGGAGAAAAAATTTTGGAGTGAAAGTCAAAATGAATGTTTGATTCAATAGTAGCCATTTATTAATTAATTTTCCGACTGATTACGGTTTATACACTTGATTTTATGTCAATGCTGTAGTTTTTTCCTGTAGAGAAAGTGACGTGAGGTCTTGTTACTTCCATTCAACTTCAGAAATATGTCACACTGATGCGTGCCCTTCTGCACATTAGATAGAAGAAAAAAAAACTTGGGCACGAGACGCCAGCATGCGCGATGGTGGCGTCAACGGCGCCACGTGCACCAACGCCTCATTTGCGAGTACGTGTGATTATAAAACACTCCACGTTTAATAAAACAACAGACAGCCCAATCCACAAGCGAAATCAGAATGCCCCATTCTACGCTCACGGATTACACGCAAATAAATGGGTCGCTTTCTCGTTCTTTTCGTGGAACTACCCCCGATTTAAATTGGACGCTGGTTACAGGAATATTACAGGCGCGCTGACGTGATCACAGCTGCAACGCGTAGCGCGACATGGTTTAGTGCTTTTATGAACGAAGCTTTTTATAGCATCACTTGGTCAGTCGTCCTTCTATCCAGCGTAGCCAGCATATCCACGTAATGAATTATATGATGAGTGGGGTGAAGCGTCCGTCCGTCCGATGCGTGCTGTAGTGTATAGGAGTCGACAGACGCATGGACGAACGTTTGGATGGGCGGACGGACGGACGAATGGATGCTTCGCCCCAATAATCATTCACTCCGTGCATATTCTGTGATTTCTTTTATTTATGCCTCACGCGCCGAATAGCGTTTTGCTCCTCACTGAGAAGCCTTACTGAACGTGCCTCATCTATATAGGGGAGACCGGCGAGCACGGCTGGATGGCCGGCGTGCCTGCCTAAGAAGCGAAGAACGCTTCTAAAAAGCAAAAAAACCCGCAACGCGGCGCAGCTGTCATTACATTAGGGGGTATGCTAGAATTCTCGAAACAGCGTTACAATGAAAAGCAGCGCTACTTCAATGAGAGCAAGAAGAATCTATCAATCGAGTGTAAAAAGTAATACACGGACGTAGAACGCGGCCCTCTTCTGACCTCGATTGCGGATCGGGCAGCCATTTTTCTTTCTTTTTCGATAGTGCACCCCCCCCCCCCTCATACTCTACTGCCGGCAAACTTCGGAATATAGTTTAGAGCACATGCGGATCTCTCGCAGAGGCAGCACAATTTTAACTGCTCTAATATGTGCGGCGCCGATCTACAGCAAATAAAAACCCCATTTGAAAATGAAACGCCCGAGCGTTGACTTTGCCTCTCGTACTCCTTGACCCGACATTTTCAAACGAACGCCAAGTTATATGAAAGCACAAAATCATTTTTCTTCTCGCCACATAGAAGCTTCACCAACAGCGTGGCAGCCTTTTCGATGTATGGATGGATTGATATGGCTGTATCCTTTAGATCGGGTGGCGGCTAACGCCACCTAGCCGTAATACTTAATCAACCAACAACTAGATTTATCTTTTTCCCCTTTAAATAGTGAAGTTGAGGACCGGTACTTTGCAGTGAAGGGTTTAATTTTCACTCGCGCCTTGATTTTAACCTCCTCTCAGGTGACCTCCTTCTAGTTATTTCTACCCGCTTAAAGTCTGTTTCACCATCGCTGTCCCTAAACCCCAGTGCTTTGAAAAACTCTGCGCCATCATTCTGAACTATATGGTTGTCAAAGGTCCCGTTAATTAGGGAGGCAATCGCCGGGCTAATTGCAAGGGCCGAAGTATCGGCCCCTCGAACTCCACCACGAAAGCGCGGACAATTTAAAAGTGGTCCTATTTGGCGCGCCAGCAGAAGCCAGCTGTGGTCCAAAAAACGAGTCAGAGACGAGAGTTGATAAAAAAACAGAATTATATATTCTCAAATATGGCAGATCACACGATACACAAATATGTACACTCGACAATAGTTGAATACGATATGTCACCAATCAAACAACGTACTACACACAACAATAAGCCACACACGAAACAAGGGACAGAAACAATACGCTCCACAATGCAATAACATGCATTGAACAACCAAGGCACTTAAGACTAATGTGTTCGAAAACTTATTCAGTCCAAAGTCATTGGAACAAAGTCTGAATGATACCCTTCCAAGTATCACTCACTCAAAGTCCAGCGCTGTTGTCGTTCCGCTGCCCCCGAAGTTTCTCTTCCAGGAAACCTTGCGTCTTCGATTGGCCGCTCTCCAAGCCCCAAACTTCTTCGCCGGTAGCAAGTCGGCTTCCCACGCGCAGCTGTTGCGACGCGTCTTCGCTCGCTGGCGGTAGACACACTCTTCTGCTTGTTGAACAAGTCTTCACTCCTTAGGTGGAAATCCTCTTCATTACCTGCTTTGTCACTGAGGACAGAGGCCTTCGCCGACAAGGCGGAACACCCTACGCACCCTGGCGCAAACTTTCTTCTCCTGCCTACGCACATGGGCGCAAACTTCCTTCTTCTCCTCCTTTGCCACTTAGGACAAAAGCCTTCGTCGACACGGCGGAATGACCCTACGCACACTGGCGCAAAATTCCTTCTTCTCCTCATCTCCCTTCTCCGCTGCTCACTTAAATACCTTTCTCGCTAGATTCCAGAAAATTCTAATCGTTTTCGTCGGCGCGATGCACAGCCAAGGCTGAGGAAAGAGCGAGACGTTTCGAGAACCATCCGCGACACGTGACGCCACTCTGCATCACCACGCCCCTTTCCTTCGAGAACCTTCCAGGGCTTGCTCGGCCGCCGATGTGAGGAGGTTGGTCAGCGAAACTAGGCTTTTCCGGGAAGGGGGGGGGGCAGACCGCACGCCCAGGGAGTCCTTGGATGCTTGTTTTTGTTCTTTATCGCTGACCTTGAGGCTCCTCTCTGGCGCTTGGTGGCCAGAATTCGACGGCGCACTCTTTTTTGAGCACTCGTTTGTGACAATGGTGAAGCCCTTTACGGAACATTATCAGATATTTAGCAGTTTCCTCCTCCTCTCCACACGCACTGCATACCGTGCCTACCCTTTCGTATTTCGCCCGATAAGTCTTTGTTCGCAATACTCCCGTCCTTGCCTCAAACAGTTGAGGACTACCCCGAGTATTATCATAGATCCTTTCCTATAAGCTTGGTAATTTCCTGCTTAAAAGATCTCTAGTACGGACTTCTTAACCATGCCAATTCCGTACACATCGGTCTCCGTTTCCTTCACCTTCTTCTTAAGCGATAGTTCTTTTGGTTTAGCCCCCCTGCTGTTTTCTAAGTATTTACCTGTAAATTTTCTGGTTCACTTCCTCCATTTTGTATCGACATTCCTCATGTACAAGTAGTTGAAAACCTTCCTAGCCCAATGCTCCTCCCCCATTTCTCTGAATTGCTTTTCAAATTTTATCTTGCTGCTAGCTTCCCTGCCCTCTAATGATGTCCATCTCATATCACCTTGTACTCCCTGATTTGGTGTGCTCCCATGAGCTCCTAAAGCAAGCCTACCCATTCCACGTTGCTTAATTTCTAATCTTGCTTGAACCTCTAATCTTATGCACAAGACAGGATAGCCGAAAGTCAGACCAGGAACCACGACCTATTTCCATATTCCTGTCACAACATCATACCTATTGTAATTCCACAGTGCCCTATTTTAAACCACTGCTGCATTCCTTTTACCTTTAGCCGTTACGTATATTTCGTGTTCCCTTAGGTACTCGGCTCCATTGCTTATTCATACACCCAGCTATTTGCATTTATTTGTTATCTCTAGCCTGACCTCCTGTATCCTAAGCTCACTACCTTCATTATCACTAAAATCATGACTGTTGATTTTTTCTTGCTGAATCTGAAATCTAACCTATCTCCTTCATTACCGCAGATGTCCATAAATCTCTGCAAATCTTCCTTGTTGTCGGCCATTAGCACTATATCATCTGTGTACATTAATGCTGGTAGTGCCTAATCAATGAGTTTTCTTTGTTTGATGAAAGAGAGGTTGAAGCCAACTCCACATGCCTTTAATTTGGCCTCTAATCCTTGTAGGTACATCATGAATAACAAGGGTGACAGAGGACACCCCTGCATAAGCCCCCGTTTTATCTCTGTGGACTTAGATACCTGTTTTTCTCATTTTATAACTACCTTGTTGCTTTTATAGATATCCTTTAAAACATTAGTGACTCCATCCTCCACAACAAGTGTGTCCAGTATTCCCCACAAGTCCTCTTGAACCACGCTATCGCACGCTCCCTTGATATCCAAAAGTGCTAGCCACAGAGACATGTGTTCCTTTTCTGCTATTTCGATGCACTGCGTCAGTGAGAACAGATTGTCTTCCAACCTCCCGTGTTTCCGAAACCCATTCTATAGTTCCCCACGCACCTCCTCCTCCTCTATCCATGCCTGCAGCCTTTCCTTTATAACCTGCATCGCCAGCCTGTAGACCACTGATGTCACTGTTATAGGATGATAGTTCTTAATGTCAGCTTTGTCCCCCCTTCCTTTATAGATCATGCTCATCCAGCCAAGTTTCCATCCATCAGGAACTTCACCATCGAATATTATTTTGCTCACTGCCTCTCCCAAAGTCTGCTTAGACTTCGGACCCAATGTCTTTATCAGCATAATTGGAATGCCATCTGGGCCTGTTGATGCACTGCTAGGAACCCTCTTCTCCGACCTTTCCCACTCTCGTTTTAAAAATAGAGCCATTGCGCCACTTGATCCATCCTTGTCTATTGTGGTGCATAAGGCACTTCTTTGTTGAAATTTTAGGGGCGAAGCTCCTTAGGGCGTGGGCTGTGCGTCCCCTGTAGCCTGTATGTAGCCACCTCTAGTTTAGTTCTTGCAGTGTTCACTAGATGGCGGTACCGTCCCCTGTATGTAGCCACCTCTAGTTTAGTTCTTGCAGTGTTCACTAGATGGCGGTACCGTCTCCTGTATGTAGCCACCTCTCGTTTAGTTCTTGTAGTGTTTACTAGATGGTGGTACTTGTAGCTGATGATGAAAAGATGCAAGATGTTATAAACTAGAAAGCGGTACTTGTAGTTGATGAAAGACGCGAGATCTTATAAAATAGGAATGATGTCACATATGGCGCGTGTCACTGGTTGAAGGCAATCGTTCGATTTAGTGCGGCGACGTACGCTAGGGGAAGCGATGTAATAAAATCGAGTGGGCAAAATGTACAGAGGATTCATGGTTTACCAGGTTTACCTCCGGAGCTTCGCCCACTCATCATCATTCACTTCGTGGATATGGCGGAATTTTTTCTGTCAGCCTTGTTTTTATATATCCAATAGCTTCGTCCCCTTCTATAGCCCAGCACCTTGAGTTGTAGTTATAAACCTCTGCTCTAGGTTTGTCCCATTTCTTAGGGAGTTTAGGTGGTTCCGAAATTTCGCAGCTGCCGTTCTATTCTTTTTATGTACTTCTGCCAGCTACTGAGCCCCCTTTCTTCTAATCTTTTCATTGATCAGAAGGAATTCTTCCCTTCTGCAGCTTAGAAAGATGTCCCATTTTCTTTCAACGTCATCTGTTGGTTCATCCCGCTGCTTAGCATACCTGTGTTCCCTAGAGGCTTCCTGACGTTTTGCTATGGCTCTCTTAACTTCCCCATCCCATGAACTCTTGGGTTTGTGTCTCCTTTTCCAGGGCGACTTGTCATGTGCCTTAGCAAGCTCTAGCTCAAATAGTCTAATTATATTCGTATACGTCCACCCTGTTTTATTATCCTCAGTGATTATACTTTCTCAATTAGTTTTGTAGCTATTCCCATTTGCCTTTCTGAATAAAAATTCGCCTGTAGTTGCTCATCTTGTCTCCTTCCCACTTTAATTGCTCTTCCAAAACTTAGCTTGATACGTTTGTGATCACTACCCAGACTTCTGGAGCCACATTCATCTATGTGCATTTCCGTGAGCCTATCATACATCCTATATGTGACATCAGTGCACAATCTATCGTCAACTGCAGCCTTCCTACCTACCATTTTATTTGCCCTTCACACTTCTCCGTACTGTTGCAAATGACCAAATCATGCCTTCTACACATATCTATGATCATTTTGCCTGTTGGGTCAGTATACCCATCTATATATTTTATGTGCGCATTCATATCTCCTAGTATAACTATTTCGCATTCTCCTCCTAATTCCTCAATGTCATTTCTCATACACTCTACCATTGCTTGGTTTTCCTCTCTGGCCTTTGCTCCCGTCCACAAGTACACCGAACCAAAGAGCGCCATCTGCCTGGCTACTTTCCCTTTTAACCATATATGTTCCGTGCATCACTGCTTGACTCTTTGCCAACACATACTTTTATGTATAAATGCCCCAATTCCCCCTCCGTTTTTGCTGCCTTCTATTCTATTGCAATATTCCCATACGTAGTCCGGATTGCAAAGTGGTTGCTCAGTGTCCCGAAGATGTGTCTCCACAACCCCATATATCATCAGCCGCTCCTGCCTTAAATGCCCTTCTATCTCTTCCCACTTCAACCTATTCCTGCCACCCTGCATGTTAATGTAGCATATGTCTGATTTAGCTCGACCCTTCTGCTTACGTCGATTTCTTCTTACACTGACCACATGTGGATTTAATATTGGTGTCCCTTTATAATTGTCTTTGGCTACGCTGTTGGCCTCGGGGCTCTGAGTCCCCTTAAAAAAGCTGTGGCTTGACGACCCATCCTATTGCCAACCCTCCTGCCCGTCGCACCACTATAATGAATTCCATCTTGTGCAAAGGGGCGAGCGCCAGGCTCGTACACGTCTTGGTCCCCCTCCATTAGGCTGTATCCTAGCTGCCGGCTTGATCACACAGTTGGCCTCCACTACCCTCCTTTCAATCCCACGAGACTGCTTCCAGACCTCTGGGACAGTTCATATGGTCACATGCACACTCCCAGAGGCCTATCGGAGTTTATGAATCCCACCCGCTAACTGTCTCTGAAGGTTCTGAGTATTTCCCTTGAGCACATCATTAAGACCAGCATGAATAATGACGAGATTTTCGCCCTCCATGCTGTCCTCTACAGCATCCTGAGCTTTGGCCAGTGCACCCACCATTGCACTTCTCTGACTGGGCCTCCACCCTCACTCTCACATCTCCCTTCACTGTCGTGAAGACGTCATCCCTAACCCTGGCCATGTTAGATTCCCCCACCACTAGGACCCTTCTACGCTCCAATCGCTGGCTTTATGTTTGCGATGACGCCCCCGTTTGCTTCACCTGTTTCTCACTATGCCGTGTGTCTTGTGTAGAGCACTGCATGGGCCCAGGCTGGCCCGAAAGCCCGGGCTCGGCCCGGCCCGCGGGCCGGGTCGGGCCAGGTAAGGCATTGTTGGATTAGGCATGAGCCTGATTCAGGGCCGTGTGAGGCCCGGGTCTCATATACAGCTAGGGTGTTTCAAGAAATGTGTCCAATATTTTTGAAAAACTACAAAAGGAGATATCTGCATTCTACGTGCACTGTTTCATTGACTTTGGCAGAAGGCGCCTTCAGATGTGTACAAATAACAATTACAGCATCAATCCGAGAAATTAAAACTATTGAGTCCTCAAAAAATTTTGAAACTTTTAATTGAAGGTGTTTTCGAAGAGAATGGTATATGCGCTGTTTGGCGCGTCGCGGTTTCGATTTCGCCAGCTAAACTAGCCAGATTTCATCGCTCAGTGGTGATTATCACTTGCCTCCTTTCCGAAATTTCAAAATGGCTATAGGCTATTTACAGGAAGTTATTTAATCGCCCATTTGACTGAACCAGCGATCACGACTGGTTAAAAGTAAATTGTTTGTATTTCTATATTTACTGCCGTAATTATTGTCTTTACACATCGGAAGATGCATTCTGCCAAAGTAAAGGGAATTCCGCAGATATAACGCAGATACCTCTTTTTTGTAGTTTTCAAATAATATTGAGCCCATTTCTTGAAAGACCTTCTATATCAATATAATGGCGTGTCTACGCTGTTTGGCTTTGTTGTTTTGTGGGGTTTAGCATCTCGAAGCGGCCCATGTTACGTACGATGCCATAGCTGAGGGCTTCGGCTAATTTAGACCAGCTGGAGTGCATCAGCATGCCCTACAGCATGCACATGACGTCTGACATTAGGCTCCATCAGTGTGCTACACGCTTTTTCAATAAACACGTAATATATGTTTTCACTGTTATTTGCATACCGTATAACGAAAGATTTGCCAGGTGGTACAGCTTCAACAGCAATGTTACACACTGCCAATGTTATAATAGTGTTTATAATATGTGCACGCGCTGCTAACTAAAAATTTTGAGCATGCAGATACACACGCATGCTCGCCAAGCCTTTCTCCGCCGGCGTACTACGTGAGTCGTGACTGATGAATAACTCAGGAGCTGTTATTGGTGAACATTAACAGCGAGGTTAGGGTCTGTCACTTGTGTCTGCCATGCAGTCACGCCATATAGACAGACAGATAGATAGATAGATAGATAGATAGATAGATAGATAGATAGATAGATAGATAGATAGATAGATAGATAGATAGATAGATAGATAGATAGATAGATAGATAGACAGACAGACAGACAGACAGACAGACAGACAGACAGACAGACAGACAGACAGACAGAAGATAGATAGATAGATAGATAGATAGATAGATAGATAGATAGATAGATAGATAGATAGATAGATAGATAGATAGATAGATAGATAGATAGATAGATAGATATAGACAGACAGACAGACAGACAGGGCAGGCAGATAGATAGATAGATAGATACAAACAGACAGGCAGATAGATAGATAGATAGATAGATAGATAGATAGATAGATAGATAGATAGATAGATAGATAGATAGATAGATAGATAGATAGATAGATAGATAGATAGATAGATAGATAGATACGCTCAAAGTCGCCGAAGTTCGCTAAAAATGCTTCGCATTAAAAAAACCAAAAAGGCAATTGAGGCTTCATACTACCACACGCACTCTTTTCTGTTTTATGTTGCCGGCCTATTTCATGTGTGCTATGCGCAATCCACGCCAGAATGGTTGAAAACATTCAAGATCATTTTGGGATCATCCCTTAGGCTTGAACGTGCAAACGCGAACAGCCGAGCTCAATCTCAAGCGATGGCGCTCGAATTTTCGTGGCCTCATGTATGCGACTGACGACACGCCTTACCGCTGATCAGTTTTTCGACGGCGGACGCTCTGTACATCGCTATCATCACACAGTGTGTATTGCTGTCGGTCGAGTTTCATTTTCCCCGCCACTTGATGGCGTGCTGCTTCGGAGGCCATGCCTGACGCAAATCATTCAGCGTGCTCCGAGTAGTCGTAGTTTGCCCCCACCCCACAAAACGTACTGCGTATTACTTATCTTAATTACAATCATTTATGTGGAAATCAAAACCACTACGAACAATGAAACTATTTATTTCTCTTCCGACACGCAAAATGTGCTGAACTTTTTTTCGGCAAGACGAAACTGATATGAAAGGAAAAATTGCACAGCTTGCATAGGTCTCAAGACTGACTCACAACAGAGCTAATAGGCACCAAGTTAGTCCTGGCTTTAAAAGGCTTTTCTAAGATTTCCAAAGTTTTGTTGGGTCAGTTCATACGTTGATACACACGGCTGCACGATGTGTTCACGTGACCTTTATTGTAAACTAAGTGTTGGCGTTCAGCTTATCGAACTGCATCGATTCGGTATCGCCGAATCCATCTGCACGCGTCCAGTAGCTTAGCTCCATTGCTTAGAATGAGTACAACTGGCATATTTGCACTAATTACTTAAGCAGGGTTTACTCCAGCGTGATTCAACTCCAAAGCCTGACCTTAGTTTAATCAGCCAATTATTACCAACAAAATAATTAGTTGTTTACTATAACTGCCATGCAACCTGCGAAACTGAAACATGCGCAGTAAGTACAAGAGTACATGTGCACTCAGTGAATGTTTTGAAAATTTCTACTTTATGACAACGTCGTGGAGGCAGCATAATAGCACAAAGAGCTCGATATTTAGCGCAACGAACCCTAAATATTATTTCGCGAGGTCATAAAAACTTGGCAGATCCCACGTAGTGTGGGAATCGATGAATTGCGAAGTACGAATGAGGAAGGTTAATATGCCACTTTAAAATTATTGATTGATATGTGGGGTTTAGCGTCCCAAAACCACTATATGATTATGAGAGACACCGTAGTGGAGGGCTCCGGAAATTTCGACCACCTGGGGTTCCTTAACGTGCACCCAAATCTGAGTACACGGGCCTACAGCATGTCCGCTTCCATCGGAAATGCATCCGCCGCAGCCGGGATTCGATCCCGCGACCTGCGGGTCGGCAGCCGAGTACCTTAGCCACTATAGACCCCCGCGGCGGAGCTGTCACTTTAAAATGAGCACAATGATACGAGGTGGACGTAAATTAAGCCAAACATGACTTCCATGCCATGATTACCATGTTTCGAGGTGTCATTTACCATCGTCGTCCGTTCACGTCACGTAATACCGAATTTCGTATATGTGGAGCTAGCGAAACGGCCACGAGCGCGCTATGAGCGTAGCATGTAGTCGTGTGCTACATGAATGGAATATCATGATTATCATGAAAGACATGTCATTTACGTTCGTCATCCGCTCACGTCACGTAAAACCAAATTTCGTATATGTGGAGCTAGCGGAACGGCCGCTAGCACGCTATGAGCGTGGCATTTAGTCATATTTTACATGACACGCATATCATGATTATCATGCTTGGACGTGTTCTTTACATTATTTATCTGTTCACGTAGCCTGATAACAAACTTGATATATGTGGAGCTAGCGAAACGGTCGTGAGCATGCTATGAGCGCAGCATGTCTTCATGTTTCGCATGACACGCATATCAAGATTATCGTGCTTGGTTGTGTCATTTACCTTTGTCGTCCATTCACGTCACGTAATACCGAATTTCGTACATGTGGAGCTAGCAAAACGGCCGCGAGCACCCTGTAAGCGTAACATCATGTTTCACATGACACACATACCATGATTATCATGTTTCCAGCAGTCATATATAGACCCGCCATGGTGGTCTAGTGGCTAAGGTACTCGGCTGCTGACCCGCAGGTCGCGGGTTCGAATCCCGGCTGTGGCGGCTGCATTTCCGATGGAGGCGGAAATGTTGTAGGCCCGTGTACTCAGATTTGGGTGCACGTTAAAGAACCCCAGGTGGTCAAAATCTCCGGAGCCCTCCATTACGGCGTCTCTCATAATCATATGGTGGTTTTGGGACGTTAAACCCCACAAATCAATCAATCATCAGCAGTCATATATATTCTTCATACGTTGACGTCACGTAACATCAAAGTTGGTACATGTGAAGCAAGCGAAACGGCTGCGATAGTATCATGAGCGAGGCATGTAGTCACGCTATTACATGACACGCATCTCATGATTATTATGTTTGCACTAGTCATGTAGCTTCGTCATTCATTCACGCCCCGTAATACCGAATTTGGTATACGTGAAGCTAGCGAAAGGACCGCGAGTGCACCATGAGCGTGGCGTGTAGTCATGACTAGCCATAACCTGGAAATCATGACATGCATGTTATGATTTGCACGTTAAGGTCTGTCACTTATGTTCGCTATGCAGTGATGTCATACCAGTTTGCAAAATGTCACGTGAACGAAACCACCGAACGAGCAGCAAGAACATGAAATGTAAATCATTACATTCATGACATACATATCATGATTTTCATGTTATGACTACTCAGTTCTGCCATACCATTTTCGGTATCGATAGCATTATCGAGATGGCCAGGAGAGCTAAATGTCATAGGCGGCTAGTATAGATAGATAGATAGATAGATAGATAGATAGATAGATAGATAGATAGATAGATAGATAGATAGATAGATAGATAGATAGATAGATAGATAGATACGCTTAAGGTCACCGAAGTTGTTAAAAAATGCTTCGCATTCGATAGCATCTTGAATAGGTATCCAAACTGCACTCACGTATCATATTTGAATTTTTTCTAGGCATCGTACAGTACACCATCTAATCGTGAGAGAGAGCTACAAGGGCCTGATGGTTAGAGTTACTGTATATGCTACCTTTATGTATGTGCTACCTAAAGGTAGCATATGCAGTAACTTTACTGATGGTAGTCGCACCCTGAAGAAAACAGGCCACCGAACATTTTTTTAGCACACGATTTATACGAGCACACAATTTTTGGTTTAGCACACGATTTATCGATTTAGCACACGATTTATGGTTTATATCATCTTGAACCAAAGACATTACAGTACCTAAACCCAAAAATGTTTTTAGATATCGCCAAGTACGTCGCCACAGTAGCGACTCAAATTCGAAAAAAAAAAACGGCCAACTATTTACAGGGTTCCCATGATTCATCGAACTCGCAGTATGTCTACCACTGGAACGAAACTCTGCCTAAAGGCAGGTTTCTACATTGACTACTTGTAACCGAGAATGCTTTAAAAAAATTGGTAAGGAAGAGGAAGTATTAATGTTTTGTTCTCGATTGCCATAGAGTGATGGGAAACTCCGAGAAAGTTACAGAGAGGTGGGGCGACTTGTCCATGAGCCGGAATCCTGGGGATGGAGTCTTATGACAGGCGCGCCAATCGATGGAAGTGTTTCCAATTTTTTTTGTGTGTGTGCTAGCAAGGCAGTTGCAAATATTTAGCACTTGGTAATTACCCAAAAATGTTAAAGATTTCATTGAAATGTCTATCAAGTAGAACAAGTTTTTGCTTATTTTTACGGAAACCGTGTTGTACGTATTTCGACCGTAATTCATAAGCGTCCTCACATAACGAAGCGCAAGTGTTCCCATGGCACTCAAAAACGTGCGAGTACTCCCGCGGGGGAAGTAAGAGTTCTATATGAGAAAGCTCATGATTATAATTTCGATTTGCTGCTGTACACTCTTAAAAAAAGTTAGTAAAAAGGTTGCAACTGCAAGCAAATAGGTAGTAGATGCAGCCGTTACTACTTTTCTTGGACCGTTGCTACACCTTCGCGACCTGTTTACTACCTACGTTAGTAAACAGATAGTAACTGATATGAAAGAGGTAGTAACTGCAGCCGTTACTACATTTATCTCCCCATTACCACTTTTTACTACCCAGCTGTTGGCTATCTAATTTAAACTAGTGCGTGATTCCGATTCTCATAATTTATGAGAGGATAATCATCTCGACGTATTATCATTGAACAAAAAATGACGCAGAAGATATATCCATACATCAAGGAAATACGTTTTGTTTTAAATTACAGAATTGAGATATGTAAACGTCATTCTGATATTGTCGAAACGGAGAAGTACATGTTAACGAACCATAAGCAAGTGCTACACGCTTTGTAATAGACCTTTACAACAAGGTTAGTAAAAACAGCACATATTAACAAGACCAGTGGATCAAAATAACCAGGTAATCACAATTTGCCTCGAGCATGGTCACAATTAATCCACTGTGTCATGTCTCTAAATAAATATCATCATTGTTTTGGTGCGTCAATCCCCAAGAACGATTATTACCGTTTAAACGCTGATTTATTAGCCGTGTGAAGCATTCAAATGCACTGAGAATGAGTTCAGTACCTTGTTTTGGCCACTGTACAAAATGCCTTTTTGTGGCCATTTTATAATGAATATATATGACACATATTTTTTAATAAGGCTGATTAAAGGTCGTGTGCTACACCCTAAACACACGTAACCAGGTAGTATAACATAGTGCGATATGTTCAAATTCGTTATAATTCATCCTGAAACACAAGTGCTTCCCAGTGCAAGACATGCCCTTGCAAAGCAGGGGCTATATATACCCCACGCTTACTTCATACTCCATGTATGC
Source organism: Rhipicephalus annulatus (assembly GCA_013436015.1). Classification (NCBI taxonomy): domain Eukaryota; kingdom Metazoa; phylum Arthropoda; class Arachnida; order Ixodida; family Ixodidae; genus Rhipicephalus; species Rhipicephalus annulatus. The sequence continues at coordinate 599,170 of WOVY01002822.1, forward strand.
GTAAAAAATAGTGAACTTGTTAGGTCTATGTATTCTTCGCATTCATTGCACACCACGCTTCATTACTCGAAGTTGACTAATAATCAGACATTGACTGACCAACTTTAGCAGTGGAGAAACAATATGCCGAAATGAATGAACAAGGTAGTTTCAGTTACTACTTTTTTCTTGAAACTTTTGAAAGTCACTACCCATGGGTGGTAATGGCTAGGGTAGTATAGTTACTACATGCTGGTAGTAATAGCAAAGGCAGTAACTGTTACCACCCTCGCCGTCACTAACTACACTTACTAACAGTGTTGTAACATATGTGACAAACCATTACTACCCAAAGTTAGCAAGTACTACCACCTTTTCTATAAAAGTGTACACCTTAAAACAGGGGAGCGGGGGTGTGTATAGACAAGGGTGCATTGGCACCTTTTGCCGGATAAATGTGCGACGGCTTCTGCGGCTCCCGGACTTCAGGAAGTTTGCATCCCTTCACACTTTTCCTCCAATTTCAGCCGTTTTTCTATATTAACGGGACCCATCAAAACTGGAAGCATGAGCCCCTACACCTGTAAAAAATTTAGTGTATACAAGTTGCACGCGCTTAGTTTACCTTTCTTTGGTGCAGGCAGATTAACAACCTGCTTGCGTCGCACAGTTCCGCAAGCTGCACAGTTGCAGGGAAACTATGCGCGCCGTTATGACAAACGCGAATTCAATTGAATACGACGTGTCGTACTCGCGATTGTTGATACGTAGTTTTCTCATTGGTTCAGGTATTCTGGGTTCAACGTTTGCTCGTTATGTCCGTATGTTAGTTGTAAATTAAAGCTGCTTTCATAGATCGACACTTTCGCATTAAGTTTGTCTGTGTTTTTTCATACAAACGTGCAATAAAAAGTTTATTTTATTTGTACCGAACGAGTTTCGTCTTACTGCGAAATCAGTCAGCCTAACTTTCGCCTCTTCAGAAAACACGAACAAAATTAAAATAAATGATTGACAAAATTCTAAGGCCACATTGGCCAAGCGGTCAGCAGACCTGAAAAAACGCACGAGCGCATTGTGCATGCATGCGAAGTGGGAAAGTAGAGCTTCCGTGCCAACCCTCGTCCTCTCAATTTTTCGTCTTTTCCTTCTATTTGAGGACCTCACCAGTGACGTCATAAAAAATTTTCTGTTCATGATTTTTTTCTAGTAGGCTGCCGCCCGGCAACTGCCAATGATAAAAGCGGCTCTGCCGCAACCAAGAGCGAATACATGGAAGGTATATGGAGTTTCCGCCCCCTAGTATGGTATGGTATGAAGAACTTTACTAGCCGCCCCCTGGTAGTCCTCTCAGACGTCCTCTCTCTAAAGCGTGTTTTTTAAATTACATGGCGTAATAAATGACGTTTGCAGGAGAGTTGTTACATTCACTCGACAAACCCGGCTTGCATGAAAATTATGTAGACTCAATCTATAAATGTCTGCTTTTTTTTCCAATTTATAGATGTAGAATGTTTTGTAGACATTCTCTGACATGAAAAAAAAACAGCAAGATTTTGCGGTTGGCACTGCGTACGAGATACAGCCCAATTACATTTTAATTACCCTACAATTATTTCCTGGAAGTGTTACGGGTGTAATTACCTGAAAGTACACAGAATAAAGTCCTGATACTCAAAAAAAGTTATCAAGACTGGAAAATATCTTGTTTAAGGCAAGTATCGTCACAGTCACCGAATATCGGACAGTGCCTCATTTATGCTCCAGGCATAATTGACTGAAACGGGCTGGGCCAGGTCGGGCCGCGCCCATAACTTTCGGGCCGGGTACGGGCCATATTTAAAAACACCGGGCCGGGTTCGGGCGGGCCGGAACATGAAGGCTGGGCCGGGCCGAAAAAATCAGCCTGTGCAATGCTCTAGTACTGTGCTCCTGCCCTGCTTGAAGACTGCCACGCCACAGAGCTGTATGCTCTCAGAGCACCCATGCTGTGACTGCAGGCACTGCGGCCCCCTGACCTCCCTTTTCGCTTGTTCCTTCCAGCCTTTCGCCTTTTCCGCTACCCACGCCTTGCATCTCACACCGCTCGGGGCCGGGCAAAGCGCCATTAGCTCCCTTACCCGCTGCTCGAGCTTGGTCCGTCTTTCCAGTTATTTTCTAAGGTCGCCTTTCATTTGCTCAAATAGGCTGGCGGTAGCCTCCTGCCGCTCACGCAACGCTTCTAGCTGTTTTTGGAGTTCTATCCTCTGCACCCATTCTACCCTCAGCTCTCCCTGCAGCCCCTCAATGCTAGCCTCCATGCGCCGCACTGCCGCCTTCAGTGCCTCGCACAGCCTGCACACGAAGCTCGCCTTCTGCGCGTCGGCCAAACTGACGAAGGCTGTCTCGTCCAGGTAGCACCAGTGCTTGCATTGTTCGCACTGTACCTGCTCACTCTCGCCCGCGGTTTTTCTAGCATTCTTAGCCATCGCCCGCCCGACCATCGGACCGAGAACTCGACAACCCTAAGTTCAACCCCGATCCTGCTAACCAGCCACTTCCACCTACACCATACACAAGTGACCGCGTGCACGAAACGAACAACCGAACTCTTCAGAACTTCGGCGAACTTCAAAACTTCCGCCTACCCAGTTCACGTGGTTAGAGTGAACTAACAGTACCCGATTAAGAAAAACAAAAAAAGGTGTTTATATTTTAAGTTATTTCAACTATTCTAACAACCAAACGAGCGAAAACAAAACATATAAAAGAAAAACTTATCTCCCGTTGCACGCTGCACCTGCACCAACCACCTGCTTCTGCCGTTTCTTTGTCTAATTCGATATATGAATGGATGCATGAATTGATATAGCTGTACCCTTCGGATTGGGCGGCGGCTATCGCCACCTAGCCGTAATACTTAGTGAACCAACAACTAGATTTATTTTTTTTCTTTAGACAGTGAAGTTGAGGACTGGTACTTTGCAGTGAAAGGTTTAATTTTCACTCGTGTTTTGATTTTAGCTACCAATCAGATAACCTCCGTCTAGTTATTCCTACCCGCTTAAAATCTATTTTGCCCTCGCTGTCCATAAACCCCAGTGCTTTGAAAAACTCTGCGCCATCATCCTCTGCAGAACATTATCAGGTGTTCGGCAGTTTCCTCCTACGCTCCACACACACTGATTACCAACGTGCCTACCCCTTCGTATTTGGCCCGATAAGTCTTAGTTCGCAATACTCCCGTCCTGGCCTCAAACAGTAGAGAAGTATTATCATAGATCCTTTCCTTGGCAATTTCCTGCTTAAAAGTTCGACAGATCTCTAGTGCGAACTTCTTAATCATACCAATTCTCCACCTATCGGTCTCCGCTCCCTTCACCTTCTCCTTAAGCGATAGTTCTTTTTGGTTTCGCCCCATGCTGTTTTCTAAGTACTTACCTGTCAATTTTATGGTTCACTTCTTCCATTTTGTATCGACATTCCTCATGTACAAGTAGCTGAAAACCTTCCTAGCCCAACACTCCTTCCCCATTTCTCTCAATCACTTCTCAAATAATTTTATCTTGCTGCTAGCCCTCCAATAATGTCCATCCCATATCACCTTGTTCACCCTGATGTGGTGTACCGTGAGCTCCTAAAGCAAGCCTACCTATTTCACTTTGCTTAATTTCTAATCTTGCTTGAACCTCTGATCTTATTTATGCACAAGACAGCATTACCGAACGTCAGACCAGGAACCAAGACCCCTTTCCATATTCCTCTCACATCATACCTACTGTAATTCCACAGTGCCCTATTTTTCATCACCGCTGCATTCCTGTTACCTTTAGGCTTTACGTATATTTCGGGTTCCCTTAGGTACTCGGTCCCATTGCTTATCCATACACCCAGATATTTGTATTTATCGGCTATCTCTAGCGTAACCTCATGTATCGTAAGCTCACTACCTTCATTATCATTAAAAATGATGACTGCTAATTTTTACTTGCTGAATCTGAAATCTAACCTATCTCCATTATTACAGCAGATGTCCATCAATCTCTGCAAATCTTCCTTGTTGTCGACCATTAGCACTATGTCATCTGCATACATGAATCCCGGTAGTGCCTGTTCAATGAGTTTTCCTTGTTTGATGAAACAGACGTTGAAGTTCACTCCACTCTAATTTGGCCTCTAATCCTTGTGGGTACATCATGACTAACAAGGGTGACAGAGGACACCCCTGCCTAAGCCCTTGTTTTATCTTTGTAGGCTTGGATACCTGTTTTTCCCGTTTTATGACTACTTTGTTACTTTTATATATATCCTCCAAAAGAATCGAGCGAAAGAAAAGCGCCGCGCTGCGGAGAAAAGAGCAGGTCACGCTCACCTCTGAAAACACGCGCTTTCCGTGCGATTGGGACGCCCAGAGAGAGACCCGCCGCGCGCCCGCGATCTCGGAGGCAGGCCTGGCCGACCACCCGACCTTAACCGCTGGATTCGCGGACCTCGTCTCCACTCATTACTTTACTTTATACGCGAAGTAAATTTTATGTGTAGTTTTTAATCAACTAGCGCGTACTCCTTAGCATGCATGCGAACGCCGTTTTTTAAAGAAGGGGAAGAAGGCATCCCCTTATTGCGCACGCTGACCCCCAAAAAAAAAACAGCATTAGAAAGTTTAGCCCGTACAAAAAAAAAAAAAAACGCGAGCCATTTTGCTCGAACACAAGGCTTCGCTGTACTGGGGTGGCTTTTAGGCACCCTAAATGTACGTCGTTTGCTGAATGCCACGCGCCCCTGCAGCGCCCGCGGAAACTGGTCCACCAGTGCACTTTGGGGGACCGATTCCCGCGGGTGCTTTCCACGCCTCCCCATTCTAGCCAGCCTAGTTCAGAATGCTACACTACTCATAACATGAGTAGGTATATTCGAAATGTAGCCCCATCACACAGACTTCAGTACATGGAGTGAGAGAGAAAAGGAGTGGTTGGAAATGTCTGTTGAGGCTGCGTAGTAAAAATTTGGTTGGGTATGCACCGACTTCTTGACCAAGAACTATCTAACAAACATCTAATGAACATTGACACTAGGTGCTCTAAATAGATAGCACTACAACGATGAAGCATCCAACGTGGTTCCTCCGTAGCACCTACCTTTTATGTGCCCAATGCGGCACAAACATGTTTGGAAGCTTTGAAACACTAATCCTAATTGGCCACCTTGTAACATAAAAAATAAATCATGGTGACCGACACAATTAGAACGAAAACAATAAACCACTCTTGTAAGAATTAAGGCCCTCCTATAATGGTAAAACTTGCGCATCCATGAGTGAGCGGCATCAGCTTTCCACTAGTTTCGACATCACTTGTTGCATGAGCAAAGCTGCGCATGCCCAGGACGTTTTCACATCGTAAATATGAATGGAAGTTTCATCCCCAGTGTAGTCATTTTTAATCCATCATCATCATCAGCCTGACTACGTCCACTGCAGGACAAAGGCCTCCCCCATGTTCCGCCAGTTAACCCTGGTCCTGTGCTTGCTGCTGCCAATTTATACCCGCAAACTTCTTAATCTCATCTGCCCACCTAACCTTCTGTCTCCCCCTAACCCGCTTTCCTTCTCTGGGAATCCAGTTAGTTACCCTTAACGACCAGCAGTTATCCTGTCTACGCGCTACATGCCAGGCCCATGTCCATTTCTTCTTCTTGATTTCAGCTATGATATCCTTAACCCCTGTTTGTTCCCTAATCCACTCTGCTCTCTTCTTGTCTCTTAAGGTTACACCTACCATTTTTCTTTCCATTGCTCGCTGCGTCCTCAATTTAAGCTGAACCCTCTTTGTAAGTCTCCAGGTTTCTGCTCCGTAGCTAAGTACCGGCAAGGTACAGCTGTTATATACCTTTCTCTTGAGGGATAGTGGCAATCTACCTGTCATAATTCGTGAGTGCTTGCCAAATGTGCTCCAGCCCATTCTTATTCTAGTTACTTCAATCTCGTGGTTCGGCGCCGCGGTTATTACCTGCCCTAAGTAGACATAGTCTTTTACAACTTGAAGTGCACTATTACCTATCTTTAATCAGACACAGCCTAATCCCATAATCTTTTCACCCACTTTCGTTCATTCGTAAAAATCCGTGGCACAAATTTTGCAGCAAGCAGCCACATTCCCCCCACCTGGTGAGAGACCAGTATTTCAGATGCCAACCCATACCACTAAGCTGAGCAGAAACCACCAAGGTGGTGGAAAGGTTACAAACAGGAAAGCAGACTATCAAATATACCTAATAGCAGAGGCTAGCTAAAAATCTATACGTATTTCACAGAAAGCATGATAGCTGCAAAGAATTCATCTTGCTTCTGCGATTTTTCAACAAATATGATGCTTTTCTTCTGCGAAATCTGTATGCAATTTTTTTAAACTTTGTGCTACATAAGGGTGGTTGTCAGCTTTCCTCCTATACTATGACTGAAATAAACCTATTTGTTCACTTCCTCCACAATATAATCAGTTTTTTATCGCCATGTAAAAGAAACACCCCTTTATGTTGCAACGCAAAAGTTACCTATGTTCTCATAGCTTGTGCGTTGCCATCTTTTAAAAAATCTCAAAGGCTTCTAGTGCACCTGGTTGTGCGACATTTCACAAAAACCTGCCCCAACATTTTTTATTAACTTATTTCAATGTGCAGGAAAGCACTAAAACAGTGGACACGAGTTCACGCAAACGCGCACAGCGAAGCAATAAATTGATATAGACCAAGCTGCCTCTTCCCCAGCTCGCTCACTGCGGGCAGAGGACAGTAACAGCTTCTCTTTAACTGAAAGCCTTTTTTCCTATATAAATCTAGTGTTTGCTGGACCTGCCACCTGTGTCAACACCTTTGAAAAAGTAGCAGATAAGCAGAGGTATATTTTCCAAAGAAAATGTTTAAGGAAATGTCTTTTTAGAATAACGATAAACATTTTGAAATCTAAGGGCTCGCTTCATCGAATGTTGTACATTACTTACAAGAGAGACAGAGAAGAGACATAGATGTGGTAAAGTTTGCACAACTATGCATGACAGCACCAACAGAACTGCATCCTAAATTGTGTATCCACAAAGATTTCATAATCACGGTTTGAGAAATGCAGAATATGTGACAGCGCTATTTTTGCATAACATGGAGACAACTACCATCAAGCATTGACCACAAGCACTCCTCTTTAAGACATGTAATGTCATGTGGCACAACAAAAAAAGCAATTGCATGCCATTTTGGAGACAACATTTTTGAAAAACAATAAACAATTTTGTTTCTTTGCAGCATCATCCAACAGTGTTAATGAAATGCAGCAGTTTGGAGCAATTGTTTCAGCATTCCTACCACTGCAACCATTGATGCTGTCCATAGTTGTATTCATATTTACTTCGAAAAATAACACTGCTCAGATTCTTTCATTTGCAAACAGCACTGTTCGCAAGTGCAGTAGACTTACAGCAAACGAAAATATGTAACAGAACTGCTGCTTAAATGGAACAAATGATTCTGACAAGATTGGTTTTGTTCTCACATTGTGCGCCCCCGTTCATCTCTCTCAGTAAATGGAATTCATCTCACAGTAAATAGAACACATTTTACTGGTCCCTTCAGGTTTCGTTTAATGAAAGTCTACTCTGAGTGCAAACACTACATATAAGGGCAAACACACCATGAAGTGTCCTAAACCCTGTTATAGAGCCAGCTACACATGGTAAACAGGGAGCCTGTCCTCACAAAGGCTGTTCTAACGTTTAATTCTTTTCTCATATTTTGTATGTCACAGTATCGTTAAGCATCGAAGTGTGCGCAGCAAAAAGAACGGGAGCACTGCTATATTTTCACATTTCAACAGATGCTCGATTTTATTTACATAGGATTACTCAAAGTGGGAAAGCAATGGTGATTTGATGGGAGAAGCTGCAGAAGGCTAGCTAAATTTGGCTCGCTTGCGGGCGATGGCATCTTCAACTGCCTTCAGCTGCTTCAATAATTCCTCACGCCTCAAAGTGGTTGATTTACGACCAGTGGGTGGAGGAGAGGGTGATGAGGCCAACTTTGGAGAGGCTGGACGTTTCTTGGCGCCTAAAACCAAAAAGAAGCAATGCGAGTTTAATACACGAAACATCCGACAAAGCAAAAGCCACGAGCTGATAACTCATCTCCGTTACCTTTGTCTTCGTTGTTCTTAACAGCTGGCTCCTCCTTTTTGCATAACGCCGCCAATGGAAGTGACTAAAAAAAGAAAAAGAGGAATGTTCACAAAAGTTATAAAATCAAAATCTTGTAAATTAATAGCTAGCTTATACTGCTCCCTGCTCAGCCATGTGACACATACGCTGAGCAAGGAGGCAGTCTGCCCATGCTTGGTGTAGTTTGTCTCATTCACTTTGTGCAATGCAGATGATTTTCCCTGAGGTGCGATTTCCATTCATCTGCGCAAACCGAACTATACTCATTTTCCCCCGACTGTGAGGAACAACAACTTAGCGTGAGTGCGGTAAGCATGGCATCTACCAAAAGAGTCGAAAAAGCCTTCTGAGCAGAATTTTGTTGTCTTATGAAAACGGCAAAGGCTACAAATTGACCTGCTGGGAGTAGTACACCTCCTCAACAGTGCTTGGCAGCAAGTTCATGCAGCAGCTATCGCGAACTGCTTTGCGCAAGCTGGGTTTTCCTGTGCCCCCAGTATGCCAGAAGCAGAGACAGCAAAGACAGATGATTTCACAGATTAAGAGGAACTTTGTCAAGAGGCCATCAAGCTTACAGGTAACTGTGCGCTTTTCTTGAGTATGCGCTGTGTGAGCAGGATGTGGCAGTGGCCGAAGAAATGATGGACGCTGAAATCATTTAAACGGGCACTAACATAGGGGACGGCGGAAACGTCAGTGATGACGAAGCACCTTGAGGGGTGCCGACAGCTTCTGAGACGAGAAATTTGCTGCTCTTGCTTCAAAATAAGGTCGAGCACAGCCGCGGGGAAGATGGAGTGATGCAATGAGCCAAGCAGATGGAGGACGCCTTCCTAGGCCCGACTACGACCGTAAAGTAGATGAGCATTCTCTGCTAAATAAAATGGCAGTATGGCAAATCCCAGCCAGTTGAAGTCTCCTATATGTTTTTTTTTGCTTTCAAACATGCATGAGAAGAAAGAGTAGACACTGCCGCTGAGGAGCCTGTAAGCAGTAGTAATTTTTCTGAAAAGTGATCATTTTTTCTGGCAATTAGTGCAACTTTGCTTATCTCAAAAATAAATTTATCTCAATATTTTCCCTGTTTTTACGATGAGTGAATGAGGTAGTACTGCACATAGGTCCGAAAAAAAAAATCATGTACACTGAGGTAAGCTATACAGCAGTGACCGCAGTATTGAAGCTGGTACTTAGTCTAGAGCTTTGAAATTAAACGTTGGACCTACTACCACACATACAACTAAATATGCCATAAAATAGATATTAAACAACTCATTGTAGCATTACCACCACAAAGTGCTAATGCCAATGCCATTAATTTCAGGACATCTTACCTTTTTAATGAGGGTAAGCTTTATCTGAGGCTTCGGTGAGACACCCTGCTGGCGTAATGCGGCTTCGCGGGCCTGCCGCTGAGCCGCGTCGTCCTCAAAGCTACCAAGATTCAGAGGAGGAGGAGGCGGTGGCTCCCGGCAACGAAGAATCGGGCCGCTTTGACCAAGTTCCATAGACGTTGGAGGTGCCGGTGGCATCTCTTTTTTAACAGGAGGGGTGCCCTTGGTCAGCAAGTCTTTCTCAATTCGTTTTTTGGATCCCTCAGACACTGCATTTACAAAATATCATCAATAATTTGCAAAGGGTAGCCCATTCAAGGTCAGCATCTGGAGGGTTATACCAAAGCAGTGAAAGGAGTCAAAATTACAACAAAATGTGTGGTAGCATGTACGTATGACAAAAAAAAAAGATCATTCTATTTTTTCCCCCCAGTTTTGTAATGAAAAGTGGTTTTTGTTCTTTATGCAGCGATTTTTTAATCGCACAGTGCCTTTTAGTACTACACGATTTGAACAACTCAATATGGAAACTTTCCGTACTAAAAAAATATTTGCGCCCCATAGTCAATAAACAAAATAAAAAATGAATACTTTAGCTAGTTGGTTAATGTGCATATTGAAAGGGTCTGCAGTGCAAGCACGGAAATGGTAAAAAAAAATCTGTTTTTCTTTTTTTCTTTTTTTATGGAATCCAATGTCGTCCCTTTTTGCTTTCCCTTCTTCACTGTTACTCTTAAAAAAAAAAAGTAAGTGGAGTATATTTCTGAACATTACATCAAAAACCAGCCGCTAATTAAAAATACAAACCACAAACAAAGCAGTTCATTGTATAGAAATCGCTCTATGTGCTCCAGAGGGTTGTCGGGTGATATAAATCTAAAGTTTTGCCTGGAATGGCAGAACATGGAAAGTGAGGAGGCTTCACATAAGGATTCTCAACCGAAAGCTGCACCCACTGACGAGCACTTGCAATGTTTGCTTAAGACATGTTCTTGCATCACCAGCACAGCTCAATTAAACATCATCAGCATCTAACTTGCGTTCATTGAAAGAACATGGCGAAGAGGAAAAACTTATGTTTTCACGGGCTTGCTTGGATGTATCGAGCCATCGGACACCGTTTTTTTCACACAAAAACCGCTTTGCTATAGCAGGACAAAGTGAAATAATCAAGTGCTTTCATACGGTAAGCAATAAGCTATTTAAGCTATACCAGAGATGACTGCACTTTTTGAAACATACTTTGGAGCAGCTATAAGAGTTTTCAGAGCAGAAAAATTTTCTACTTTAGAGCAGCTACTAGTGTTTTAGGAGCAGACATAAAATTTGCCATGCATTTTTGGAATTCAGAGAATTGGCAAAGCATATGGTAAATATTTTTATTATGGAATGTATTTACTAGACAACAATCAAAGTAAATTTCATGAATCAAACATTGACAGGTTGTCAAGAATGTGCTGTGAAATCACCTACAATTTGAAATACTAGTATTTGGGGCAGAAATGAAATTAAACCAGAAAAGCTAAACGCCACATTTTAGAAGTAACCACAGTCCCATATAAGCATTGCCAAACGAGCAGTAGATAATAGGTATGAGATAAAAGCAATCTGGCTCATTTTCACATTTCACCACACTAGCCTGCATGTCCAGCTGAGAAGAAAAAAACAGCCAAATGGCCTACATGGCAGTTCTATCGCACAAATGGAATCACAGCCGATATTTCTGCACAATAGTAGCACACTGGGATGAAAGTAACCCGACTCTTTCACGAGTTGATCAAAGAATAAAAGTTAGTCACTCTCATTCTCTCCGAGTTATTTCGGAGCAGCTTTGGAGCAATTAATAACAAAAATTAGTGTTTTGAGCAGCACTTTCATCTCTGTACAAGTTCTATTGCCTGAAAACTACTGCCATTTTGCAAAAAGTCTTCAAACTATCATCAAGGCACATGCGTCTAGACAGAAAAGATATGTATATGTATACTAAATCTATATATGATAACTCAAGAAAGAAAGCAAAAAAAAGAAAAAAAAGCTGCCCACGCTCGGCGCCCAGCTCGTCACGATGCGCGCTTATATCTCACGCATACTTTGCTCCACGAAAGGGAGGTCGGATACTTTCGAACTTTCGATGGGGAGAATCGCGTGCCTTCGACTTTGACCGTAACGATTGCCTTTAGTTGCCGGACGCACAAAGATCACTTCGCTCGCTATGTTTACGAAAAGAGTGCACTTTTCAAACACAGCGAAGTAACAACTGGGGTACTCGTTAGTTTGCACTCATATCTGTACGTGTGATTCCGTTAAATGCCTCGGTTTTGTTTAAACAGCACATTAGGTGTCGAGCCGTAAGCGTTGTTAGTTCGCTCTTGTCCCGTGTATGTTGTTTTCGTGCATCAATTGTGCGTGAGTAGTGAACTGCACGTTTCGATCTGCTTGTCAATCTCAGCATTACATTTCAAGTTGTTGCTATTGCATTCATTGCTTCGCCCTTGTGGTGAAAGTGTGACTTTTCTTAATTTCGGACAACCGTGTCATCACTATTGAGGGGATGTCAGATTAGGCGCTGATGGAAACTCTGCGAGACCCCGGTGATGACCAATTATCGGAGGTTGACTCATCATGCACTTCCGTCTTGCGCCGCGCCGCGAGTTCGCAGGCTCGTAGCTTTGGCAATTAGACAATTAGTTCTGGTAACAACAGGACGGCAGATTTATTCAATGCAATTACAGTAAAAGCTCGTTATAGGATCTCACGGGACCAGAGAAAATGTCCGAGTTAACCGAATTATCGAACGGACCATGAAAACAAAAGGAAAATGTACACGACACAGACAAACCTTCATTTCTTAAAGAAGTGCGTTATTTTTGCCTGCCTCGCCGTCAGAATTTCTGACAGAACTATCTTATTTAATCCCACCAGGTGGTGGTGCGCACGTTCACTGTCGCGAGAAGAAACGCAGAACTCCTCGAGGATAGCGAGGGCTTCGGAGGTCTCCTGCATGGTGCGGCGACGTCGCGTCGGCTCATCACGTCTTTCAATATCACAACCTTTCTTTCAAGATCATTTGCTGGCTGCAGTGGCCGCTGAACTCCTGTGATGGTCGGCATGAAGCGCGACGGTGGCGACAACGCGCGCAAACACAGCCGCAACACACGAAGTCACAACACAAAGAACCAAGACACGAAGTAGTACACCAGTAGGCGTAGCATGGGCATAGCGAGCAGCTGTTAGTAGACACTGGATGCGCCGGTGGCCCAAGCGCTTCCGCCGGGTGGTGACTAGCGCCACCTAGCCATATCCCCCTCATTCACTATCATCATTGTCATATTCTGCTGCAGTTCGCTCGGTTTCGGTATCTCCAAAACTCCGGTTCTGCCGTCGGTTACGGCAAGCAATGTTTGAGCTTCCAAGCCGCCGAGATCACGCGACTCTGGAGTCCCGATAGTTCTCTCAGGAGTAGTCCGAGATAACCGGTGCGTGGCTTAGTCCCTCCGAATTAATGAGCATAGGACCTCATTGAAATATACACAGTTTTGCCGGGACCGCCCCGAGAGTCCGAGTTAACCGAATTTCCGAGTTAACGAGGTCCGGATAAACGAGCTTTCACTGTAACACGATAGCAAAAAATTGTAATGTTAATAAGAAGTAAGGCTGGCAGCCAACTCTTTTGGATCCGATATCGCGGAACTCCTACAAAACGCTAGTGTGAGCAAATACGGCTGCTTCAGGGAGAAGTGCTCTTCTCACACAGTCCCTTTGCGTTGAAACCACACTGATGCTCCCCGAGATAGCAAGCGTGCCAGCGATCGCGACCGCCCTTAAAATCAAAGTCCTTTATTGCTACTCGAGCGATTCCCCCTTCCCCTCATCCCTGCGTTGTTTCATGCTCGTTCAAGACGGGTGGTTTACTTTCCGTTTAAGCATTCGACGGCAGTTCCAACACGCGGGAGATGTTATCTTACGCACTTTCCAGGCGATAGGGATGGGCCGACTCATTTGATCTCTGCTTCAGCAGAACTTACACGTTTTTACCCGCGCGAGAAAGTTACGATGTGCGGGGGCATGTTAACAATTCGTACTTGTTACGGAACATGGCGGCGATGACAAAAACCCGCCGAGAGCGTCCATATAATTGCTATTGCAATAATAAGACAGTTTTTTACTGTAAATAAGTGTTTCGGGTTAGCTCTGCCTTCAGTTCCCTTTTTGTTTAATTTGCCCATTTATTTTCCGAATTTTCGTACCGAACCTACATTTAACGAAATTCTTTTATAACGAACTTTTCTGGAAATTTATAAATTGCGTTATATCCAGGTTTAACTGTAGTACAAGAAAGCCACCGCGAGCAACAGCCCGGCATATCGCGCGAGGTACGCCATCATAGCAGAGGATGCGCCAAAAGTAGCGCAAAATCGGACTGAAGCGCCGCTAGTGCTCACCACCGCCATTCAGCCCACCCTCCTTCACTGGCAGGGATACGAAGCTTTGAAACTGAGTTTATTCTAGTAACGTTGTGCTTGGCCACTGAAATTTTCGGGTATTTGGTGCAGGTTACACGCCCAAAAATTTGGTAGGCCAAATAGTGACAAAGAAAATGGCCGCGCAACCTGCTAAAAAAAAACTGCTCAAGAAGTTCCACTTCGCCTCCACTTCTCTTAAATGCATCTGAATCACAGTTCTTGGTATCATTTGCCTTTTGTGAATTTCATGCTTGCTTTGGTGTGCTTTTGATGCCCTTTTTTTCTGCATTTTAGTATTGAAAAAGCTGTGTTCGATGTTTCACATTCTCTTTACTTCTACGAAAGTTGAGATCTTTGGCTTGTCTTGTGACACGACTTCTTGGACATGTGGCTGCTCTCGTGTGCTTTTTTCTCTACGAGTTCAAATCAAGTTGTCTAAATAAAAAGGTGGTGTGATAGACATTACAGAAAAACTGCAATCTAATAAGTTCATACACTGAAAAAATTACACGTTTTAGATTCATGCTCTCATAAGACTAATTAAGTCTCATTTCTTGATTAAAAATAAACATAGGATAATTTTTATAGATAAAGAGAGATTTATTGTGACACAAAATGGCTTACACCATTCTAGCCTATACCTTCTTTCCAAATAACAAACCGTTATGGTCAAGACACTGGTGGCACAGGAATTTTTGAGCAGTTTATTTAACGACACAAGTCGGGCAGTAAAAAATTGCCCCCCTGCTTCATACATGTTCAATAGGTACTCTAGCCTGTGAAGCGCATCATCATACAACTGGTGATGGAAATGCTAATATACAAGACTTTCACTGTTTCAGAGCATTCATAGATGCTTGCGGCAATACAAAGCGCAGCTCCAGGTATGTCTAATTAATTGCTTCCCTAGTGCTTATATTGAGAGCATTGTATTTGACTGCTAAGAGATCAGACGCGGATTTTGTGGAACTGTCATACGATGTGTTTGGTAGCAGCATTCGGTGATGATGAGCGAAAGGTGTAGCTGCGATGACGAAAAATTGGCATTCAGTAAGCTTACACTCTAATTATCGAGTGCCGATCTTGCGAACTTGCTTTGAGCAGTCCTTGGCCGGCGAGGTCTGCCAAGCTTAACGATGGGGTTCGTTGCCAATGCATAAAATCCCCATCTGCATTTCGGAGGAGCCGGCAGGGATCAATGTGCTTCATTGCTTGCAAAGAGGCATGTTGCTGTGGGTGCGCTAGCTCGTGCTTTCTTGCCTATAAAGTTCGAGGTTTGTCTCGCCATCAGCAGAGTTAGAGTTAGGTTTAGTGACAACTCCGAGCGTCGGACGCAAAGTCTACGAGAGCAAACAGCAAGAAAATAAAAGAACTGGCTGAGAAGAGGAGAAAACCGTGCACAGGGCAAGTGTAGTTGAGGCTCTCGAGAACACGCGAGGCAAACACCCAGTCTAGTAAGTGGCCTGAAATTAACAATAACTTTTGAAAGTCCGCTAAAATTAACTTTCTCTTCTCTCGAGAAATGATGCTTTAGGGGAGATGCGGGTCAAAAAACGAGAATTTTCTAAAAAATTATCGATTTTTTGTTTTCACCTGTTTTGTTAAGATTAGTACCTCTACTATTCTGAAAAAAAAAAAAAAAAATCTATGTCGAGAATCAACTGGAAATGCTTTAAAATTGCGTCTGAAGAGCACAAGGTGGCTGTCAAAAGGCCGAAAGTGTGTCATCTTCGAGCACCTTGCCGCTGATAATGCGCCGCTGCTCGCCATTGTCGACCGCATGAGGCGAAGAACCGAGCCTCACTCTTCAAATAGCGACGGTTTTCCGCGCTGCTGCAACGCAAGAAATAATAAAGAGACGCGCGCTTTTGCCGCCTTTTTCGAGCGCCGCGACTGGCTTTTAAATCACGTGGTACGGATCGGGAGCCGCCATTGGCCGCTGCGCGCCTGTGTGTGCTGTGAAGCCTACTTGCAGGATCCGTGTCTCGTCGAGCAGCACAGCTGAACAACGCTTTTCTCGAGTGCTTATTCGTTATGGATGAAGAAAGCCGTAGGAAGCGCGGTCACCGACCTGTGAAGTTTCACGCGGCGCACAAATTTCGAGGACGCCGGCGCAAATCAAAGCCGAACACTCAAACCACGAAAAGATCGTCTGCTGCCGCAAAACGTAGTGGCAATGACGCCGATGCGCCCGACGAGTTTGTCGCAGCATTCGAATATGTGAGTGCCTCCCAGAAAAAGATCGGACTCTTCGAAGACGAAGAAAAATCACAGGACGACGAGTCTTCGTTGATTGCTGATGTGACAGCACTGAACATGCTTGTTGTGCGCGGTGCAATGTGTCCGATGTGTCGCCATTTGGGATTACGTGTCCGGGAACCGGCCGACAAGCGGAAAGGACTTGCGTCGTTCGTCGAACTCCACTGCCCAAACAGTGAGTGCCCCGAGACTATTCTTCCGGCGACATATACTTCGCGGCGAGTAGCTTCAGGCGGGGAGGCCAGCGTGAGCGTGGCGGGTGACGAACTGACCGCGAGGAGAACATACGACAGCGGGAGCTCGCGCGACAGCTACACTGTCAACGTGAAAGCTGTTGTGGCGGCGCGCTCTGTAGGCATGGGCTACGAGCAGCTAGTCCGATTTTAATGGCAGTGGCCACTACAAGGAGGATTTTTCTTTCTTGTGTACAAATTTCGTCGCATTCAATGACATCTTTGATAAATAAACATGCAATTTTGACTTTAAAACTTCTTTTTCTCAAAACACAAATTTTGCCATTTTTGTCAATGTGCCCCTCCTTTTTCGGGTACTTCTGGTGCTCAGATCTGCATGAAACTTATCCCAAATTTTTTTCCAAAGTACGAGAAATGCAATTATCTTGTTTAAGTTTCAATATTCTTTTTATATAATAAAAAAAAGTTATGTAAACTTTTACTAGGGTAGGAGAAATATGAACTTCCCACGTTAAAATTTTTCACGTCTAGTACATATTTTGTATGGACTTCCAAATTAGTTGTTTGCATTCCACACTTCATTTGAAACATTATGAACTATCAATTGTAAAAAATTAATGAAGTTTAGGTATGAAAATAGGGGAGGCAAAGGGCTTAAGTTTTTCACTTTGTCATGTTGCATAACTAAAAGTATGCAACTTGCAAGACAACTCATTATATATTCGAAATCAGCATAAAAAGTTCTATAAGCACCTCAAGTTTCATTGCTCTCGAATGAATATTAAAAAAAAAGTGTCTTCGACCCGCATCTCCCCTTAAGAACAATTGCGTCATAGGCCTACGTATTATGCCAGAGCTTGATCTGAGCATGGCGCGCTCAGGAGTTGCCGCCACGGAAGGCTGCAACGTGTGCGATCGCACAGAAAAGCCATGCATCATTAAAAAAAGAAAATAAGGGAGCAGAGAGAAGCAGTGCTTACAGCTACGAGGCACGCGTGGCAAGCCATCTTTCCTAATGCCATCCCTACCTGCTTAGCTTCGAGCACTCTCGTTGGGACGAGAGAAGAGGGCAAGCAATTGGAGTGTGTGAGATGAATCTTTATACCTAACTCTACTCGTACAGGATAGATTTTAAGAACTTTTGCGGCAGTCAATTTGTGAGGCAATAACATTTTTTGGCGAATCCATTTCATAGCTATATGAAAAAGCACTGTAGGACCCCTTCAGTTTTTGTGCTTTTGCAGCAGTTTGGTGCAGGAAAATGTAATTTTGTAAAAATACCCAATATGCACAACTATCTCACTCCTTCGTGTATCAATAACTCTATTGTGAGCTCCCAGACATTCTCATTTGCATTTATCACGGGTATAGTTTACCTTTCTTTGGTGGCGATGGGTTCCTAGATGGGCGAATGCCAGCACCACTGAGCGATGAACTGTGGAATTTACGGCAGCTGGCTGAACTCGAAGTTGAAGAAACACTGTTCAAGCTGGGACTGCGGGTGTAGCTTCGAGACCGTGAACGTGATGGTGTGCGAGATGAGCTTGACCTAAAAGAGCACAGATCAGGAAACTAGGATGATTTAAAAATCAAATGGACGTACATGATCAGACAACTGCTGAAAGGTTATGTATAAAAATTATAAGCATGAAAAGTTTCCGGAGAATAACTGGAAGTTTAGACCCAAGTTAGCATAATCAATGTCTGGTATAATAATTTTACATTCACAAAAGACTCCCTTCCGACTTACTCTTTAATGTCATTTGACCTAGAGTGGTTTTACACAAACGATGATGGCCCTTAGCCCCCAATAGAGAAGTTTCATGACTCTTTGCTACATTTCTTATAAATAATGTAGCACAAAAAAACAGGACACAAGAAAGGCACAACTGTGTTAACACACACACACACACAGCACTACTTTTCGAACAAATATTATGGCCTTCTTGTGGCAATAAACAATACTACGATTTGCCCACACAAGAGAATGTGCACTGAATTAACCAATTAAAAAGTTCTTTCCATCTGATGCTTATTGCAAGTGCTTGATATGGTGCAACGCTCTCTGGTCTGTCTGCTTGCAGCCTCAGGGGCAACTCAACGTTACTACACTATGTTCAGTTTTCAAACTGCCGTGAGTGCGTGAACTGGCCACCGATCGTCGCATCCAGGGGCGTCTGTTCCATCTTGCTCAGTCAGTGCGGCGCGGTTGAAGCGGACGTGCCAGTGGAAATGCAGTCAGTCCGCGGCTGCGAACGCGGTTGGGCGTTCTGTGTTTGCGCGTATTTTGCTCGGTTTTGCGACCTTTGTTTGGCCTGGACGTATAGTGGTGACAGTGGTAAAAATGTGAACGATGCCAACGTGCTGTGTCCCTGGGTGCAGAGCGACTATGCGACGAACATCGAGAAGTCAGGCCGGCATTTCTTCACCGCTAAGCGACGAGACGCTTGGCTCCGCATAGAACAGGGCCATTCCGCGCGCTGGCAAACAACGGTCGGCCAAGTTTAAGGTTTGTGACGCCCATTTTCACGAGCAAGATAACTGCAAGAACTACGTGCATGTCATTAATGAAACTGTTGTCGGAACACCACGTGAAAAATGTCGCCTCAGTGTGTTGTTCCGATGATTTTTCCCAACCTGCCTGCTTACTCGTTTCCGTTGAGGAGGAAAGCCTTAATGCAAGCAAGTCGACAGCTCTTGCCCAAAAGCAGGCTCGAGAAGAAAGGCTGGCTGGTTTCCTTTTGCAGATTCAGATTGATATGATTGATTGATATGTGGGGTTTAACGTCCCAAAACCACCATATGATTATGAGAGACGCCGTAGTGGAGGGCTCCGGAAATTTCGACCAGGTCACCTGGGGTTCTTCAACGTGCACCCAAATCTGAGCACACGGGCCTACAACATTTCCGCCTCCATGCAGCCGCCGCAGCCGGGATTCGAACCCGCGACCTGCGGGTCAGTAGCCGAATTCCTTAGCCACTAGACCACCGCAGCGGGGCTTTTGCAGATTCAGTTGCGAGAGCACGCACCTGGTGATGCATTCCAGCATAACTACAATAGCCCTGTCGCAAGAGATGCGGTTTTATATACCTTGTTGGGTATGTCGTGAAAAAATAAGGGAAATTCTCCACCTGTGCCGACTGTCTCGGCACGATCGCGGGAACCTGCATTGTTTTACCGCTGCATTGTTTTACCAGCGGCAATCATGACCAAAATGAAATAATCTAAATGTTTCACTTACTCTAAAAGAAATCGAGTATCTGGCTTTGATGCAATAGATTGTAAGTATGTGCTGAGGTGTGGTGTACTACCCACGTTATGAGATAACGATTGTTTGGCTGTGATGCAGTAGGTTGCCCGATTGTGCTGTGATGTGCTGGTTTCTGTCACGAGTATATATTTCAAGCGTTTTTCGCTATAAAGTTTCAGCTAAGTCAGCGCTCTTCTTCCGTAGTTACGCCGTAGTTACTCATGGTTTTACGCTGTGCAAATATGTTGATTCCCAATCACCAACTAGCCGGAGCATCTCTCTTATCATTAGTACCCGGCGCCCTGCAGCAACCTTCAAGTGCCCTATGGTGTCTACTTTCAAAGATTGAGGGCGTCATTGAAGAAAAGATGCAATCAAAGAAGGTGTTCGGAGACCTGTTTCAGACAATTGTAGAAGAACTTGGCCAAAATTATCTTGTGTGTGTTGGATGTCAGGTGCACTTTGAGGAGTTCATCAACCGGATCATGAAATTTTACTTGGTGACACGTATGCATTTTTATGCGCGGTTCCTGCAACGAGAACGTGCCTTGAATGTGCAAGTAAAGTCGGCCCGCAAGCGAGCAAAGCTCATATAGACCTCATGATGATGATGATATATGGTGTTTTTTTGGCGCAAGGGCCATTTGATGGCCAAAGAGCGCCAGTTCATGGGATAAGCAATGTGGACAATGATTGTGATTAGCGGCTGTATAAGGGCCATAAAATTCCTCGCGGTAAGGCGGGTAAAAACATACAAGTAATAAAATCATGACCATGCCGTGAAAGCTGTGTGTGGTGTGAATAGATGACAAAAGTTGGTGATAATAAAAAACGATGGTGTATATGTATGGCATTAGCACAAGTGCCTCACTGGTTCATACCCTTGTGTCCAAGGGCCGTGAGGCAAGTGCTTTCTTGTGTAGCCACCGCAGCAAAAACCTCTCTGGAGAGGTTGTGCTACGGAATGCCCGGGTATATGATATGAAAACTATGAATTTCTTTAAAAACGCTAACACTGATTTATAACTAAAATGCGGTTCTCTACCGACGAACATTGCAGGGTGTAAAGGTATATGTTGTCGGTAGGGTAATGGAAATGTTGTTTCTTAGAAGTGTTTGCATTGGATTATCATGTGAAGGACTGTCAATGCTTCACCACATCTGTCACACAATGGTGGATCGCCACCGGACAAGAGATATGTGTGTGTCGAGTATGTATGTCCTATCCTGAGTCTCGTTAGTATTACCTCTGTATGACGCGATTTTGATACTGGCAGCCAATGACCAAGGTGTGGCTTAATAATGTGTAGTTTATTTTGTGTGTGTGTATCCCACTTGCTCTGCCAGTAGTCCCTGAGCTTTCGTTTGAGAGACAGTTTAAGATCAAGGGGCGGGATCGATAGGGTGTAGTGGCACTGATTTCGTGGACGGATGCAGCAAGCTGATCCGCCATCACATTGCCTTGAATCTCTCAGTGCCCTGGCACCCAGCACACTACAACATGTTGGTTGAGTGTGTAGAGTGTGCATAAAATAGAGTAAAGTGAGACAAGGACTGGGTTTTTTTGTTTTTTAAGACTGTGCAGAGCCGTTACCACACTGAGGGAGTCTGTATAAATAACTGCTTTTTGTATTTGTAATTGTTTGATGTGCTTGGCTGCCACAAGTATCGCGAAGGCTTCCGCTGTGAAAATACTTGTGCCTGGATGCAGAGGGCCAGCATCCGAAAAGGAAGGGCCAACAACAGCGTAGGACACAGAGGAGTTGGACTTAGAGGCATCTGTAAAGAACTCGGGATGTGTGTATTTGTGTTGAAGTTCCACGAAGTATGTTCGAATATGGGCAATAGGCGCATGTTTAGTAACTTCTAGGAAAGACACATCGCAATCTATAGTCTGCCACTGCCACGGTGGCGGGTATGCTACAGGAGCCATTAAACTGTATTCAAGTGACACTCCCGTGTCCTCAGCTAGACCCTTCAGGCGAACAGAGAAGGGCTGCCCCATCGAAGGCCTGTTTTGAAACAGAATGGAGCTCGGCAAGTCAATAATAGTAGAGTATGAGGGGTGCTTCTTGTCTGCTTTCACCTTAAGAAAATAAACAAAGGACATGTAAGTTCTCTGCAGATGAAGCGACCACTCATTTGACTCAACGTAAAGGCTTTCTACGGGGCTGGAAAAGCACCCGTAGAAAGGCGGATGGCCAAATGGTGCACGGGGTCCAGCATCTTCAACGCACTTTGAGTCGCAGAGTGATAAACAATGGCCCCATAATCTAAGCGGGTGCGAATGAGGCTTCTATACAGGTTCATGAGACATTGCCTGTCACTACCCCACGTAGTACGTGACAACACTTTTATAACATTCATGGCTTTTAAACATTTTGTTTTTAAATACTTGATGTGCGGTACGAAGGTCAACTTGTTGTCCAAGATTAAGCCTAAGAATTTATGCTCCGCATTGACAGACAGACGTTGACGTTCAGTTCAATGTCAGGTTCTGAGTGCACGCCTCTCTTTCGGGAGAACAAGACACAGGTACTTTTTTCTGGGTTCAGCCGGAATCCGTTTTCCTCTGCCCATTTGGACACCTTGTTTAAACCTAACTGAACCTGCCGCTCACACATTGCTAGGTTGCATGACTTAAAGCCAAGCTGGACGTCATGGACATATGTTGAATAGAACATGTTGCGGGGGATGGACAGGTGCAAAGAATTCATTTTGATAATAAAAAGTGTACAACTAAGTACACCACCTTGTGGTACTCCCGTTTCTTGCACAAATGTTTGGGAGAGAATACTGCCCACACGGACACGGAATTTCCGATTGGACAAGTAACTCTCGATTATGGAAAGCATTCTACCGTGCACACCCAGGTGAGACAAGTCTCTTAATATGCCGAAACGCCATGTTGTGTCGTAGGCCTTCTCGATATCGAGAAACACAGAGAGGAAGTATTGTTTGTGGGCGAAAGAGTCTCGGATCTGTGCCTCGATACGCACCAGATGGTCGGTGGTGGATCTACCCTCTCAAAACCCACATTGGTACGGGTCGAGCAATTTGTTTGTTTCTAAGTAGTGGAGTAAGCGGCAATTAATCATTTTTTCAAATAGCTTGCAGAGGCAGCTAGTTAAC
The DNA here is from genome assembly GCA_013436015.1 of Rhipicephalus annulatus. Taxonomy (NCBI): domain Eukaryota; kingdom Metazoa; phylum Arthropoda; class Arachnida; order Ixodida; family Ixodidae; genus Rhipicephalus; species Rhipicephalus annulatus. Next base: position 621,962 of record WOVY01002822.1, read on the forward strand.
GCTATAGGTCTGTAATTTGATACAGTAGAGGGATCTTTTCCCTGCTTCAAAATTGGAATTATAACAGCCTCCTTCCAGGAGGAGGGGATCACACCCGAAAACCAAATGCGATTATAAAGAGAGAGGAGGGTTTCTTTAGTTTCGGAGGGTAGTTCCTTCAGCATCGCGTACATTACGTTGTCAGAACCTGGGGTAGATGTATTACAGCAGCTGAGTGCTGTTCGCAGTTCTGCTAAGCAGAATGGTGCATTATATGCCTCATTTCTTGCGGATTTTCTTTCTAACTTTTGTTTTTCTGTTCGTGCCTTGTAATTCTGGAAGGATTCGGAGTAGTGTGAGGAGCTCGATATGTGTTCGAAATGTGTGCCAAGAAAGTTGGCTTGATCCTCCAAGCTTTCCCCGAGGCTATTTACTAGTGGAAGAAAATACGTTTGTTGCCCCTTAATTTTCTTTATTTTATTCCACACTTTTCCCTCATCTGTGTACGAGTTGATACTCGATATAAACTTTGTCCAGCTCTCTCGTCTAGCTTGTCGACGCGTTCTCCTTGCCTGCGATTTGACCCGCTTGAAATTTTCCAGGTTTTCTGCTGAAGAGGAATCGCGAAGCAACGCCCATGCTTTGTTCTGAGTGGTCCGTGCTTTCCTGCATGCGTCGTTCCACCATGGGACTAGCCGTTTAGAACACATGCCACTCGTTTTGGCAATACATTTAGATGCGACATCAAGTATAAAAGCTGTAAAATACGTGACAGCGTCATCTATGGTCAGGGCAGACAGCTCAGTCCATGTCATGTGTGTAAGAGTTCTATACCCTTCCCAATCAGCTTAGTCAATCTTCCATCGAGGAACCTGCGGGGGTAGTTGATCTTTGTTCGACGCACTCAGGATGATTGGGAAGTGATCACTCCCATAAGGGTTTTTAAGAACGTTCCACTTAAAAACAGGTAAAAGGGACGGTGATGAAATGCTAAGATCTATGGAGGAGTATGTGTTGTTTGCAAGGCTAAAATATGTAGGCTCCTTCATATTTAAAAGACATAAACTAGAAGAGAAAAGGAGCTGCTCAATGAGACGTCCTCGCGCATCACAGTGAGCATCGCCCCACAGGACATTGTGTGCATTAAAATCACCTAGAACCAGAAATGGCTCTGGGAGTTCATCTATTATTGATTCCAGATCACGTCTGTACTGCTGTTGATGCGGTGGTATATACACAGAACATATGGTAATGAGTTTGTTAAAAAGTACAGCTCGAATGGCCACTGCTTCCAGGGCCGTTTGGAGCTTCATATGCTGGCATGCTATACTACGATCGACTATAATGGCTATACCGCCAGATGGTACGACAGGATCCTCCCGGTCTTTTCGGAAAATAGTATATTGTCGTAGAAAGTCCTTGTGCTTAGGAGTTAAGTGCGTTTCTTGCGCACATAGCACTTTCGCGTTAAACTTACACAGAAGCTCTTGGACGTCATCTAAATTTCTAAGCATTCCCCTTACGTTCCACTGTATGATTTTGTCCATTGTGGAAATAAAAAGGAAAAAGTGCTGTGTGCAAAGAAGACGGGGATTAACTCATTTTACAGGGCCTTTGTCAGGCCCTGTAATCGGCGTTCTGTCCTTTTTGGGGCGGTCGAGCGAAGCTCGCCGCTCCTTCGGCGCTTCCTGCGCCGTTTGGCTTGAACTGGTGTCCATAGCCTCTTGCGAGGCACTGGACACCCGCTCTAAAGAGCGAGCTGTGCGTCGCTTAGACTTCGCCTCGATCGACGAAGTCTTTGTCCCCACCGAGCTGGGGGTTGATGAAGCCCCCTTGGTCTCGTGATTGCCCTGGCTGCTGCCAGAGCTTGTAGAGGCCACTGGTGTGGACAGGGTGAATGTGGGCAGGGCAGCGCTGGCTGCTCCCGCCGTAGGGACTTGTGGCGTTGGCCTCGGCACGCTAGGCGTGGTCCGGGCAACTGCCAAGGGCCTTTGTGGTGCCGCCCCTCGTTGCACCACTTCGGCGAAAGGTGTTTTTAGTGCCAATGTTAACGACATCCGTTGTCTTGCTTCCCTGAATGTGATATTTTCCTTTACTTTTATAGCTACTATTTCTTTTTCTTTTTTCCAGGCTGGGCACGCTCTGGAGTATGCGGGGTGACTACCTTCGCAGTTAGCACAGAGGACCTCATCATGTCTACATTCATCAGCACTGTGGCCGGTTGTGCCACACTTAGCACAAATCAGCTGCCCTCGGCAGCTCTGGGATGCATGACCAAATCGCTGGCATTTGAAACAACGCCTCGGGTTTGGAATGAAAGGTCGGACATGGAGTTTTACATAGCCAGTTTCGAGAGTTTCAGGTAAAGTGGTTGAATTGAAGGTGAGTATCAAGTGCTTTGTTGCTATTTCATTGTTGTTACGTCTGATTTTGATGCGCTGGACATGTATCACACCTTGGTCCTTCCATCCATCAAGAAGCTCTTCTTCACTCAGCGTCATCAAATCTTCGTCCGATACCACGCCCTTCACTGTATTCATGGTACGATGTGCGCTCACCGAGACGGGGATGTTACCAAAGGCTACAAGGTGCGAGAGTTTATTGTACTGTTCCTTGTCTTTTAATTCGAGAAGCAGGTCTCCACTTGCCATTTTCGTGGCCTTGTAGCCGGTTCCAATGGTCTCTCTCAAGCACTTGGCCACAAGGAAGGGCGAGATCGCTCTAGCTTTTGTAGATGATTGTTCGCAGTGAAGGACATGGTATTTTGGGAAAGTTTCTCTGTTTTTAGGCCAAAGTAGCAAAGTTGCGTCGGTGCGTACCCTTTTCGAGGCACGATCAGTTAGAGAGGGGGTCGAGGATCCCATGGAAAAATGTGGATTTTTCGGTAACGGCGCCTACCACACACCATGGAGTCCAACAAGGGGACGTGGCAGAGCATGTGGGCATGTCTGCGCAACGCCAGCAGTACGCAGTTACTATAACCCAATATGGTTTACCCTAGTTTGGATAGCCACACAAGGTTAACCCTTGCCGTCAGGAAAAATTGGAAGTAAAATGAAGTGAGGAGGAGACAGGAAAGATGTAAAGTGAGAACAAAAGACGAAGATATAGGGAGAGAGAGAGATAGGAAAGGCGACTGCCGATTTCCCCTGGGTGGGTCAGCCCAGAGGTGCCGTCTACGTGAAGCCAGGGCCAAAGGGGTGTGTTGCCTCTGCCGGGGGGCCTTTAAGGTCCAATCACCTGGCGTCGGCTCAACCCCCAGGATCCCCTTTTCCCCGGACACGGCAAAGCCACGCACGGCTAGGCGTGGGAGGGAGTCGAAACTCCCCCGTTAGCTCGGGTCCGTGGTGTCGCTACACACCAAACGCCTACTTGCGCAGGCGCCCCTGCGGGGACTCATATAGATCTCAATGTTGCCCTTGTTAATGTGGTGCTTGAATGTACGAGAACAGTGTTGACTTAATTTTTTTTGTTCATCTCAAAATAAAATGCTAAGAGTGTGTGTCTTAGATTTGATGACCTAACTTTACATTACCTGCACCAGCTCGCATACTCGTTGTTACTTAACGGCTGCTTCACTGACTAAAAGATTAGTTGGCTAAAAAGGATTAACAGGCTTTTCCTACGGAGCCCACTTAACTTGAGTTGCACGAACGTGTAGTTTTCTATGGAGCCCAGTTAACTTGAGTTGCACGAACGTGTAACGCCGTTACTGTTTAGATACAGTACGTGGCGTGTCGTTAGGATGCTGAAAGCGAAATTAGATTTGAAACGAGTCTGGAATCTTGAAGACGATAATAAAATGTAACGGGAATCTTCATCATGGCTCGTTACTAAATCCACGAGAATCGAACAGCTTCTGACAGCTCTTAACAGAGCCTAGCAGATGGCCAAAGTTGCTGGAGCTCTTGCTAACGCACTTAAACAGGGCAATCCCGGGAAAGTGCAGTGGCGATTTTCACAATCGGTAAAGTTGTGCTGTCGATATGCTAAACACGAGGCCATAAAAATATTAAAAAAGGTAAATCGAAGAAAGCACCTGTTGCAATTTTTCGGAACCGAGCTGAGCGTGTTCGCCAGTACGAGAGATGCACTTGTGTATAGCTGCATGCGGCGCTCCCGCCATCTGGCATTGAGCCAAGGCACAGAGGTGCCCACAACGTATGGCGCCTGCGGAGAGTTTGAAAACTGAACCTAGTGCAGTAACGTTGGGGCAACTGGTATGCTTCAATGAGTAATGGAAGACATTGCACTTCATAAGTAAACAGGCTACTAACACGAAATTGCGTGGCTGAGATAGCCTGCCGGATTAATTCTCGTATGTGTGTATACATCATCCACCACATCAAACAACAAATATAGTTTTGATGGTAATTTATTTGAATTTTGATGATCACGACGGGACCCAGCCCTACATTCAATGCCTCGCGACTTCGACACAATCCAAGGCAGGCGTCTCAAAAGCGTGGCCCGTGAACCTCTCACTTGTGGTCCACATACACACACACATAGCTATGTTTATCTCCCGTGTGTGTGCATACACACACACACGCACGGAAGATACTACAAAACTTTCACGAAATCGTCTTTACTTAACATTTTCAGCTGGTGGACCAGCCTTCGAAAGAGCAACGTTACTCTGTCGAAGGCTGGTTCACCAACATAAAATATTAAGATACTTTTTTGATAGTTTCGACGTCCCTTCCTAGCATGAAATATGTCGGGTCCAGCGTGAATGGTGTTCAAAGAATCGTGTATGTATGTATGTATGTATGTATGTATGTATGTATGTATGTGTGTGTGTGTGTGTACACAATAATCTTCACAGTAAGCTACACAGGCATGAGTGGTCTAAAGCATTGTTTTTGTTAGGCACTCTCTGTGGTCTACATGCGCTGAAGCGTAACCGTGAAACAAGATCAGTATTTCAGAATCGATGACCTGTGTATGAGATATGGGAACAGTTTTCTTTTCAATGGTAATGGCAACATTTGCTGACAATGTGAGCAAACCAAACCTCTGCATGCCCTCATCCCTCTTGCTCTTGCGTGACTCTGGCCCGCTGCTTGAGACAAGATTGAGACACTTGATCTAAGGTGACTTAAAGATGACCCCCACCTTCCGAGACGTCATCACTGTGGCTGAGTGCCTAGCTGCTGCAGCTATAATGATGACATCACAGTTGCCATTGTGCCTGCAGGCTACTATTCTGTGGCTGCTCGTGAGTCTGCCCACAGTGAATGTGTGGAAAGTGTGTGTGAAAGCCTCAAGAAAGTTATTGTCACCTGGGGACAACAATAAAAAAAATAGCAACAATGACGGCAACAACATCGCGCAGCACATCTGGCAGTGAAAGAATGTAAGCAGACAATACAGGCAGCGTGAAAGTGCACTGCCGCTAGCTCTGTGCACCATTTCCCATGCTAGATGACAATAACTGCACCCGGCAACCTGTCGTGCTTAAATCACTTCCGAATCGAAACCGAGACTGGTCAGTAATACACAGGCTGTAATTATTTCTTGCACGCTGCAGCAAGTGATGGGTTGAGTTATGATTAATAGGCCCTCAGCAACAAAATGCAGAAAAAAAACGACAAACGAAAAATTTTGTGTTGCACCCTTTCAAACCAAGCAAGACTCGGGCAACACGGTAGTCTCGGTCTAACTAAGCCTACAAACAAGATGGCACATTCAAGACTGGTAAGGCATACATCAAGCCAGATAATACAGATTATTGATACAGCTATAGTGCTGTCGTCTGGCTCCTCATCAAGAGAGGAGAGTTTCTAGACAAAATGATGAACTGTCAATGGAAGTCAAATGCAAATATAATAGTGCTGACACTTTGGTCAGCCCAAATATAAACAAGATATGGCATTGATCCTTTGGTCAGCCCAAGTATAAATATGAAAATGTGCATCGGTGACAAAGGCAATAGAGAAGGGCCTTGGCGGCAATAGGGAAAAGTTGCCGCTATATTCGGTGCTTAGAGCATAAAAAATATTTTCGGCCAGCAACCCTCCACTATTACATCGAATAGTGATGTTTGGCGCAGTTGGTACAACTGCACTTCAATGGGCAAAGTAAGTGATTGATTGATATGTTGGGTTTAATGTCCCAAAACCACGATATGATTATGAGAGACGCCGTAGTGAAGGGCTCCGGAAATTTTGACCACCTGGAGTTTTTTAACGTGCACCCAAATCTGAGCACATGGGCCTACAGCATTTTCACCTCCATCGAAAATGCAGCCGCCGCAGCCAGGACTCAATCCCACGACCTACGAGTCAGCTGCAGAGTACCTTAGCCACTAGACGCGGCGGGGCAATGGGCAATGTAAGGCATGGAGAGATAGGATTGTAATGAAATAGCACTAATGGACCAGTTGAACCCCCACTGGCTTAGTTTGCACCATCTTTCATGACAGCTTAAACAGATAGAAACCAGAGTTGATATGAAAAAAAAAAATTTTTTTGCAAGAAATAGATTTCATTTTAATTTTCATATTCAATATATAAAGCCTTATATTTATTACTTGAATTATTACTCTGGTGTACCTTTTAATAACCGAGCAATGCGGGAGCCGCCCAGCCCCCTTCCTTTTTGGATATGTTTTTTCTGTGAAAAGGGAGCTAAATTGGCACGCCCACTGCTGCCCCCCCCCCCCCTTCATGAATTATGCCAAAAAACCTGCTGCTAAGCTTAGCTCGTTGCTCAGGCTTCGCGCGTTTTCCTGGTGCTTTTTCTCCCCCCTTTCTTCGTTGACATAACTGCTAAGTTCAAATAATATGAATCTGGGAAATTCATGAAGAAGGAGAGAGGGCCACGGTAGGCGCGTCGATTTAATTCCCTTTTCCCTCCTTTTCTTTTTTCACAGAAAAAACGTATCTAAAAAGGAAGTGGGCTGGGGGGCTTTCGCATAGCTCCTTAAGTGTGATAATCGGCATGGCAGTCTTATAACGGCTGATAAACGTAGCAGGTAGAGTTTTCCAACTACAGTATAATCTCGGTGATACGAACTTCAAGGAGAGTGAAAATATTCGTATCACACGAAATATCACATGATTAGAAAACGCACAAATTCTGTTTTAAAACCACGACATATGCACAAAACATCTATTTCTGTCAAAAAATCTTGCATATGTCTTTCTGAGACATACATGAACCTAACAATAAGGGACGCTGGCCGCCCGGAAAGCATGCATCAAAGCTTCGCTTGAGGCCAACTAAGTGTCCAAGTCCGCTTCCCTATAATTATAAACGAAAATCAACAGGAATGCTGAAATGCTTCGCGTCTGTTTTAAGACTTTATTGCCTTTTATCTATGGCTGCATTCACCACGTACCTTTGAAGCTTGCAGTCACTCAATGATCAGGTCACAGCGACTGCAGTTTCGTGTGTAGTGGTTGCACTAAACTGTAGTTGCGTTGTCAATCCGCATGGCACTGGCTGCACACGTGCCTTCAAAACTAAGTAGTTGGTTGTCATTTACGACTGCACCTGCTGCGGTTCTGTGTGCAGAGTGTGTGAGAAGCCACGTCACTATGACTTGGTAAGGCATGCATGCATTTTCGAAGTACCATCAGCTACATCGTCACCATACAAGATTGTGCTAAGAGCGACTGCGGTTTCCTTTAGTTGTTGTGGCAAATGATTGTCACAGTGCTGACAGTGTGCACACTAGTCGTGCGAGTACTTGGGTCTTGGCCATTGCACAACAGCTTGGTACCAAAGTTCGTATCACCAGCCATGACGCTGGAAAGTGTCTGAAACATTCAAATTTTGGCCCACGGGACACAGCAGAATTCAGCTGGGAAATTTCACTAATTCAAATCCTCGAGATTCTACCGTACATTTATTTACATCAATGCCTCCTAAATTTCTTGACACAACGCGATGGTTTCGCAAAAAGCCTAGATCAGATCCGGTTAAATTTTTACGACAGCAGCTTGATCACACACAAAAATTTCAACTTCCAGGACATCTTCCTTCTAACCGCAGTAGCAAATAAATGGTCGACATTCTAGAGCCTCCCAGAAAGTCTGGGACTTGGTGTTAGAAATACAGGTGATACGGCGGAGCGCCTGCGCCATGCATGCGCTGCGTCAAACTTTGGTTCTTCTGCTCCCTCACGCTGCCAGATGGCAAGAGTAGTTAAGTGGCTCAGAGCATGAGCGGCCGACAGCCAGGCGTGCCGGCTCCTATTGTTCAACAGGGGCTAGCCGACGCCTTTTAGCCAAAGCAATCGCCGCGACGTTGCACTTTTGTTTTCATTCTTCTTGTGCGATGATAGGCTATTCTATTCTTATGAGCAAGCCATGAAAAGGAAAAGAGGTACTGTGTGCTATGGTGAAAATCTGGTGAAAAGACCTGCATTGAAGAAGTGCCGCTTTTTGGTGCACCGCGAGGAGTGGACTGCCAGAAGGTATGGCGTAATGTTCTTTCACGCAAGGACTGCGTGCTGCATTGACTGATTAGGTCTGCGCGAAGCTATTCAAGCCGATGTACACAACGAAGACATGGCAAGCTGTCTACGAAGGATGCGTTCTAGTGAGCGCACCACAAAAGGTGTTTTTGGCTCATGGCTCCGACTATTGTGCTCATAGAGAAAAAAAAAAAACGAAAGCGCCCACGGATCGTTCGCATCCTATAGCCATCAAATGCGCTTCTCAAACTGGAAAAAACAATCATATTTCAAGAACTCATGTCAATGAACATCCAGCAGGCATGTGGCGTGGTCTGTGAGATAAATAAACGAAGCTGTGTGGCATCTGATGCCACAGTATCACAGCAATGCCAGTCACAGTATGGTATCAGCCACAAGTTTTATTAACATAGTTTTTGAGAGTCTTGACGAACAACAAAATGTAATTCAAACTCGATTGGGCAAACGTAGTACACCCATTCAATACATCCAACTCCCATTCAGCGTCAGTAGCAGCAAAGATATTGAGATGCTCATCAGGGGAGTGAGCGCAATTCAATTGTGCGCCGGCGGGTCATCTCTACATCGCTGCAATAAAATGCATCTCTAAAAAATAACGAAATCTGCCATTTTTAGTTTATCCTCACTGTGAATTGATAATTTTCTATGAACCAACCCTGCCTGGGTGTGCCATCTTCTCTCCGTGAGAGAGGTACACTTGTTAATGAGAATATCTGGGGTTTTATGAGCTGGAATCACTATATGATTAGGAGACACTGTAGAGAGGCTGCAGAAATTTCGGAAATGTGGTGTTCTTAAACGTGCACCAACACCACACAGTGGATGAACCTCTAGCATGTAGCTTTCACCCAAATGCGACTGCTATGACAGAAATTGACCATACGTTTTTTTTTTCTGCTGTCATTTGTGCAAAGATTGCTTCAACGAACAGAACTATCTGCTCTCATATTTGGAATGTGACTTCAATGCCATGTGTTTAAATGCACAATTTCACATGTCCAAAAGCAAAAGCATTTGCCTATCGCGGACCATCGAGGAGGTGAAGTGAACATCTCCCACTAATATTTGCGGCTGTATCGTCAAAATTTCACATTTGTTCATCGTTTTTGTTTATTTTTTCCACTCTTTATAGGAGAGGAGACAGTGGTTTTCTTTTTACCTATTTCGAGTAGCATCCGCGGCCCTGAAACGACCATGCATGATAGCTCGCCTCAGCCACGTACAGTCACGATCACTGCAACGCCATCTCGCGCCCTCTCCACGAAACGAGTACAAAAGTTCTTCATTGGTCCGCCTAAATACTTTTTACACTGTGGTTTGGGAGAGTTGGTAGGTATGTGTACGACTTCAGAAACACAGAAAAGTACTGTCTCAGCTTTGAGCCTGCCATCGCACTACGAATCCTCTACAGCTTATGGCACATTCCGGTGGTCGTTTGAGAGTGCTCAGACTAACTTTAAATGTGGTGAACTCAACAGCTTTAATGCTCTACAACGAGAACAACTATATGCAAAAGTCATTTTCCTCCTTCCTTATAATGTACTGGCGCTAATATTTTCAGTAGTGATGCTTAATTTCTATTTAACATGAATTTGTTAAAAATTCTAGAGTGCTTGAAAATGACCAGTTCAATTCACCGTTAAACATGGCAGTCCTACTGCATTATACGCCACAGCTGGTCATACGAAAAGCGACACAAACAATGAAGTCCTAACCACTGGCCTGCACACAATGCCACTGCCACATGTCTGAGAATGCGCCAAGGCAGTATAAATATGATTTCTCTATGGTATGCATTTGTAGCCATCCCTCGAAAAGATGACAGAAGTCACTAAATTGCCTATATCTAGCTCCTCTGAAAACGATGAAGCTGCTGCTCCCAATAATAAGAATACATACTGTCTGGTAGCAGCGGAACATACCAAAATGCTGTTTTCTTGGCTTCCACGACTCACTATGACAATGCGCTGAAGCTAATTGAATAGCCACGCTATTTGAAAAAAATTTCAACTTATGTATTCTATCAGAAACAAAATATTTTTCAGAAAAACTAGGAAAACATTTGTAAAATCGTAAGCAAGGTTTTTAACGAGAAATTCGGAAGAGTTGGATGATGTGACTATGGGCCTCTACACTTCTAACCAGCAATTATGATTTCCCCTTCGCAATATTACACACCGGATGTATAGGAAACAACTATAGCCCTGTCAAAAACTGTAAAGGCTCAAGTTTCTCTGGAGCATTTATATAAGCATTGTGTTGGCAAGATGTGGTAATACAAAAAAAAAAAACAGAGTACAAATGTTGCCTAGACGTACTCAAATTTTAATTATTTTCTTATGCTATGAGTGCTTGGAATGATGCCTTTGTAGAGATTTTTTTATGCCTTGCAACATTAGGGGCAACCAAATGTGTTACGAGACATGCCTATTTTTTTACTGCATCTTTTTCTGATTCTATTCTATTATGCTAATGTTTTTCTCTTGTCTATTAATATTTATTCACTGCAAAAATACTTTTATATATAGTTTGATACAAAGTGAGAAAGCAGGAGAGGCACTGCCCTAATGACTGAAGATCTCGGAGAGGGACTCGTGGCAGCTGGCTGTGTCAAAAACTCTGCAGAAGCATTTATCTGTGTTGCACGTGAACGACCCTTTCTACGTTAAAAACTCAGATGTATTGATTGAATACTTAAACACCAGTGAGTTTTCAGAGGTAACAGCGTTTAGTGTTGATGCAGTCGACCTATATTATTTTTTTGCCGCAAGATCTGTTGCTAAACTGCGTTGAGCAGTGCATTGTGGAAGACAATGACGAACTATCATTCAGGAATCATACAGGAGTGTCAACTGAGTCCTTTTTAAAAATTTTGACGTTTTATCTAAAGTCGACCTTTATCGTATGGCTTGGAAACCTGTAAATGCAGAAATCGGGTGTGTGTATAGGTTCCAGTGTAGCTCCTGCATTAAGCAACATTTTCCTAGGAAAGGTGGACACTGCCCTAAGCAATAAACAACCGTCTGGCATCAAAATCTTCAGATACGTTCATGATTATCTGATTTCTGAAAAGAAATGTTCTGCAGTGAACTCCGACGCTATTTTGGCATGCTTCGAGACGGAGGGCATGGGCCTCCGGTTTACCTCGGAGGTTCCGAGTAATCATAAATTGCAATTTCTAGACCTTTCTCTATTCTTTGGAGGTAATCATATTTGCTGGCAATATAACCCTCGATCCGCGAAAACTGTTTTAAATTACTCATCCGGCCATTCCAAGCTTATAAAACGAGGAATTGTTCTGTCATGCCTTCGTTTAGCGCTCGAAAAAAGCTGTATCCACATGGTGCACTATGGTTTCTTAGCGCAGCTAGGACGGTTATTCGAGGCTGGGTACCCGCCGTATCTAATCCCATCGGTGTTTGAGAGACTTCTGCGGATGGTGAGAAACGGTGATAAACGTGCGTGTGTTTCTGCAGACTGCAATAAAGGAAGCGAATGCGTGGCCGTCATCGCTTGATTGATTGATATGTGGGGTTTAACGTCCCAAAACCACTATATGATTATGAGAGACGCCGTAGTGGAGGGCTCCGAAAATTTAGACCACCTGGGGTTCCTTAACGTGCACCCAAATCTGAGCACACGGGCCTACAACATTTCCGCCTCCATCGGAAATGCAGCCGCCGCAGACGGGATTCGAACCCGCGCCCTGCGGGTCAGCAGCAGAGTACCTTAGCCACTAGACCACCGCGGCGGGGCAGGCCGTCATCGCTTACATTCATAAATTGGTGCATGGACTGAAAAGTGTGGGGAACAGGTTTGGTGTGCACCTTGTTTTCTCTGCACCCAATAAATTAGGCCGTATCTGCGCCATGGTGCATAGGAGAACGCAGGGCACGTCAAAAAGCAGAGGATGTTTGCAGAAACATGCAAAACAATTTGTTAAGTGTTTTTTAAAAGTGGTGATAGCATACCGCTAACGTGCGGTCGCATGTACATCGGCCATACCGGGCGATGTTTGGACATACGCCTCAGGGAGCATTTGAGTTCCTTGAAAAATACTCCTTTTTCTGTTTTAGCTTCACATTGCAATTCCTGCAAGTGTCAACCGTTGTTTGAGAAAACAAGTGTACTTTTCCAGCATCCGCTTCAAACCACGCATGAAATTTCCGAAGCATATCACATTTCTAGAAATAAGAATCATTGTATTAGCCATCTATCACTATCACTACTTCACCGTGAGTTTAACTATATTGATAATTCGTAGACAAGTGCTTCGAATGAACGCCACGCTTGCTGCTCATACTATCATCGTATTTCTGTTGGCATGCGCACCCTTGTGTACTTGTATGTCCTTTAAACGTGAGAATAAACTAGTTGTTAGTTGAGCGCTCACGCTGTGTGCCTCTTCTTTGCTTTGTGCCTGTGTTTAACCCCGGGCTCCCAGTTCGCTGAACTATCATGAATCACCAACTAGGCCACCTTTCCATCCTATTGAAGAGTGACCACCGATTGCCTCCTTGAATAAAGGAAAGAAACACAGTGGACTAGCAATAACTGAAGATTCCATATTTCAAATGTCTGCTTGGTTTCAAATTTTTGGTTGTTCTAATATGTTTTTAGTATGTTTTAACTTTGCCTATTGAAATGGCTCAATTGAATTAATTTGGTCAAGTCATATTTTTTTATTATTCATGCTAAAGAACATCATCCACCTTTGTCAGTGCTAACTGAAAAATTTGTGTTCTTACATCACAAGCTATCGCAAATACAGCCAGATTGCCTGCCTATATGTGTCAAAGCTGCCAGACCACATGTACAAATGATCTTATGCTGATAAAAGAATGAAAAAAGTCACAGCTGCAAAGAAAAGGCAAAGCAATAAATGAGATCGCAACAAATTTGAATGCTATGTAAAGTAAGGCTAGCAGCTCATGCCTTCATCTTGATACCTGGCTTAACTCACTGACACATTGGTGTGAGGAGATGCAAGCACTGCAGCACGAAAAAAATGCCTATGCTGCTGCCTATGGCTTCAACACAAAATTTGCAAAGAGACACAGCACATCCCTTTGAAGATATTGCACCCGTGGATGACCATTACCAGCCGGTAAAAGCTTACAGTTCATGCTGGAGCCATGCAGTCCCTCTTCCAGGACCTCTTCTTGCACATTTTTAGATTACCGGCACATTTCCTATCTGCCTGAGCCACTGTGATTGGCAGCCCTCGCATATTTTCACTCACACAAGTATGGTGTAGGTTGATTGATTTGTGGGGTTTAACGTCCCAAAACCACCATATGATTATGAGAGACGCCGTAGTGGAGGGCTCCAGAAATTTTGACCACCTGGGGTTCTTTAACGTGCACCCAAATCTGAGCACACGGGCCTACAACATTTCCGCCTCCATCGAAGTATGGTGTAGGTCGACCAGGTTCGAAAGAGCACACCCTACGCACAGAAGTGGAACAGGGTACATAGGTTTGGAAGCAGTCCTAGAAGCAGGCAAAAGTGCTTTTTGTAGCAGGCTTGGAGCAGCCAGAAGGGTCTTTTTAAGCAAGTTTAGAGCAGTAAGAACATTAAGAGCAGATTCAGCCCTATTCAAAGCACCTGTGAAGCGGCATTTTTCAAACAATCAGCTAAATTATGCAATAGCCTCATTTTTGCAACAGAAATTATACGGACACTCTTGACGAGTTCTTGGTGTTGCCGTCATGTCCCATATAAATTCCAAATTGATAACATACTCCTAAGCATCATATCTTCTGTCTGCGAGTAAAAGCACGCGAGCTGGGGCGACAAACACGGCTAAAGCAGAGGTCGAACGATCCAGCCCATCTCCACTGCTCGGGGAGCGCATGTGCTCCACACATGTGGTGCAACTGCGACTATCTTAGTTATGCACAGCCTATGAGTTTATTTTTTGTTTTTTACCTGAACGTGCGATCGTCAACCGCCAAGTTGGTAAGCGCGAAACACAGTGGCCAAATAAACGAGAATACGTGCGCACCCTCGATGAGCAATCATGTCCACGATGCACCCAGATGCACCAGTCTTTGCTAGGCTGTTCCGGAAAACGGGCACCACACCCCTTCTTTTAAGTGCCGTTACTGCTAATTCCTTGGCTTCTTTTCCGACCATTGCCTGCCATCATGTTTCAAAAAACAGTTTTTCTGGAATGGCAAAGCAACGAATATGATTGCAAGATGTGTAAGGCTGGCAGCCAACTACTCTCTTCGATATCGTGATTCGATATCGTGTATCTCTACAAAATGAGGAGAGATTCTTTTCTGGCAGTCTTTTCGCGCTGAGAGCGCAGCATGTGGAAGGGTTCACGAGTTATTCGCGCTGATGCCTGTGGTGACCGCGCCCAGATAGCAATCGCCACCACGCCCTTAGGATAGAAGTTTACAGTTGCTCCTGGAGCCATCACAGCCTTTACGAAACTGAAACTATAACCGTTTCGATCAAACCAAGAAGACTATGTTTCAACCACTTTTCCACGCACAGCATTTGATTGCTTTCGCATATGGGAGCTGAATTCTGGCTCTGCGGCGCAGTAGGGCGCCGATATGCGAGTTTGGCGCAGCACAGGTGGTTCAGCGCAAGAAAGAGAGTTTGGTGCTCAGTGGCCCAAATGGTGTAGCTATTCCACCCCTGTATACGGTATTCTGGTCTCATAATAAACAGCGAATAAGATAGGAAAGCGACATACAGCTGCTACAGGATGCAGCATAACTTGTCCTTAATTAAACATATGCAAATTTGCATGAGTACTATTATAATTGTTTATGTCTAAAAACATTACTTCGCACCTCTCCATTTAGTGAGGTCGTGAACCACCCATTGAGCTTGGAGAAAAAACACCATGTTGAAAGAAAATGAATATTCAGGAATAATGTAAATTAGAAGAGAAGTGTCAATGCATTCCCATCGCTGACGCATTCTTCTGTGAAGCACAAAAAATTAGATCGCCATGTTCAGAAGTAGGATGAGTAGTTGAAGCCTTTTTTTTTTTTGCAGGTGCAATGAGCTGACGGTGCATCAGGGATACGTTATGCTGGGAACAAGAGTAGTCGTTTCTGCAAAACTGCAATGGTTCGTCCTGGACGAACTCCATGACGGCCATCCTGGCATCGTGTGCAGCAAAGAGCTAGCGCGCAGCTATGTGTAATGGCGCCAAAGCTTGAGGCAGACCTCGAACGTCGCATCAAAACCTGCGCTAGCTGTCGAAAGCAACATAACACGCCAATCAAATAATCTCTTCATTTGTGGTCATGGCCGACTTCACTATAGCAGCGCATTCACATAGACTTCGCAGAACCTTTTCAGAGTGCCATGCTTTAAGTGGAGGTCGACGCACATTCCAAATGGCCATAGATTTTGGAAATGCACTCGACAACAGCAGAAAGCACGATTCGTTGATCGAGCTCTTCGCCCGTTTTGACCGAGCTCTTCGCTCGTTTTGGTTTCCCTGAAACAATTCCTTCGATAATGGACCTCAATTTGATTTGCAGGAGTTCAAGCACTTCGTGCAGGAAATGGGGGCACGACACGTCCTCACGGCTCCCACCCACCCCAGCTCCAACGGGCCGGCAGAGCGTTTCATTCAGACTTTAAAGAACGCCCTCTGCAAAGATGGCGCAGGAGAGACACTGCAGCTAAAGCTGCATAAATTTTGCTATCGTATCGCAATCTGTCGCACGCGACAACTCATGAATCACCGACAGCATTGCTCCTAGGATGACACTTACAGAGTCAGCTAAATGCCGTAAAGCCTTCCGTGGGCGGAAAGAGTAGCCCACAGATACTGTACTCAGGCACCGAGTCATCTGTGTCGCAAACGACATTTTGTGGTAGGCGACAACGTATTAGCCCGTAATTATTCTAGAAAACCAAAGTGGACCCCCGCTGTGACTGTTGCTCAAAGAGGTCCTGTCTCTCTCCAAGTGTGTGCAAGCACACCCAGGAACACCTCCACCTGGGGTCGCCACCAGAATAGGCTGCTGCACAGACCTGCAGAGGGCGTTACCTCTATGCATGGAACACCTGGCGAAGCTACGACCAGCGAGTTCCTGGTTTTTCCTGGGACTGGCGACGCACCATTTCCTCCCAGGACTACTCCGGTTACGCCACAGGTGACACCAGCACCCACGGAGGCAAGACACTACCCCATGCGAAATCGTCGCCCACCAGACAGATTCCAAGCTGGACTCTGATGGACTGTAGTGTGTGTTATTAAAAGGAAAGGTGGTGTTGTGTCTGCTGGCGCTCTATTGATTAGAGCACTCTTCGAAGTGCACATGCGCCGATAGGTGTCAAAAGCAGCATGCTGCTTTACACCGGTGCTTTTCTTGTTCGAGCCACGAACCCACAAGCATGGGACAATAAACATCGTTTACCTGAAACTTGTCTAGTCCTTTTCGGCACGTTCATTGCAAACGTAACATCCACTTTGTGGTTTTGACCCTGATTCTGGCTGCCAACATCAAGGCTTTTTCGTATATTTATTTTTTTGTTTTGTTTTTTGCCTTGTGCATTCATGGGTGTTGGGTCAAGTTTAGGTACATATTCCCTTTTCAAGCAATAAGGCTTCCATTTGTGAGTAAGCAGCCGTGTTGTGCACTTTGTGTCCCTTTCATTCGTTTCTATTATTTTACCAATGAATATGCAGAACTATAGCAGCAACATTTACCTAGATTGCAGTGATGTCATGAACAGAGGCCATCTTGGCACAGCTTTTGGAGCAGCCAAACCTTACTTTGGAGCAGCAAATCAGCTTTTTAGAGCGTTTACAAGTCCCACAGTTTCAAATGCAAATATGTCTCCATTTATTTAAGCTGAAGTAATACCATACTTACTGCAGTCGGCTTTTGCACAAGTGCACGCACTTGCCATTTTGGCTTGGCTTAGATCAGTTTGGGGCTTCGTGCGTGGACAGTACACATGATGCTCAAAAGATGGCGCCAGGCTGCCGTGCGCTATCATTGTTAGTGGTTGAAAGGAGCAGACGACATTGCTGCTGTAATTTTCAAGAGTGCAATAACTACTCGCATAAACAAAAATTTATATTTCGTAGGGCAGTGTGGGGTATGCGAAAATTATGTGAGTGGGAGGATTACGCGAATAAATATGATATTCAGAATACCATGGGAGATCAATTAAAATTACTGCTCTTCATTTTCCTACAGAGAGCCCCAAGAATAATACTTAATCTGATGACCTCAAGCCACCTAACGTATCCCCCAAATACATTTCACATGCTCCGCCTGATACTTTAGTTACAATACTGCAAATGCAAGCTCTCTAAATTTTTCATGCACTCTGTTTGCTATCAAAATGATCTATTCTGATGATGTCTATTTTTTCACTGCAACCTAGGAGTTTATTCTGCGGTGAAGCGCCTGCTGTTGTTCATCGACAGAATTGTTAGAACATTGGTTCAATGGATTAATAATAATAAACATAATCAGCCAAACTACACCCACTGTAGCGCAGAGGCCTTTCCCATGTTCCACCAATCAACCCAGTCATGTGCTTTCTACGGCCACATTATACACCAAACTAATCTCATCTACCTATCTAATTTTCTATTTCCATCTCATGCACTTGCCCTCTCTTGGAATCCAGTCAGTTACCATTAATGACCAGCGGTTATCCTACGTATGCGCTATGCGCTACGTGCTCGGCCCATGCGAATTTCATCTTGATTTCAATAACGATATATTTACACCGTTGGTTCCCCGACGAACTCTGCTCTCTTCCAGTATCTTAAGGTTACATCTATCATTCCCCGTTCTATCGCTCACTGCATCATCCTCAATTTAAGTTGAACCCTTTTTGTAACCCTCCAGGTTTCTGCTCTGTAGGTAAGTACCACTAAGACACAGCTGCTATATGCAGCTGTTGAATAATAATATAGAGGGTTTAATAATTAATTGGTTCTTCAGATCAGAAATATACCGTGAATTCTATAAAATATATGGTAATTGCTTTCTTTTATAGTTAATTTTGACTAGTTCTTTCCCATAAAATATTGCCGTGGCCTAGGAGCAGGAGAGAAACATCTGGATGCAACACCATGTTTTCTCAGCAAGATCCTACAAGCCACAGCAGCAGCTAATTATTGATAAATAATAAATTCTCACCATTATATGATGCTAAAACTTGAGTGGCTTGCATGAACTTTTATGAAAGTCAATAAAGACTAATAATATTATCTGGGTTTTACGTCCTAAAACCATGATATGATTACGAGAGATGCCATAGTGGAGTGCTCCAAAAATTTTAACCATCTGGTGTTTTTTAACGTGCGCTGACATAGCACAGCACACTGGCCTCAACCAATTCACCTTCACTGAAAAGCGACCACCGTGACCGAGATCGTATCGGCGACCTTCAGGTCAGCAGCAGAGCGCTGTAGCCACTGATCCACCGCAGCGGACTAAAATCTAATAGTAACACCCATCTCTAACACAAGCTAATTAAACCAAAACGGACTTTTCAAGTGTATCAATGTGCATGCTCACTGTGATTAATGCAAAAAAAGACTTGTCCTACAAAAAATTGTAGTCGCACAAACAATTCTCTAACCAACACTTCTCTAACTTGACACAATTTTTTCGATTAGAGATTCACAATCGTTAGAAACTATTTCGCTGAACTTAATGTAATCCTGAAGTATGGTCTAGTAGTAGTAATAAACTTTATGCAGTGTGGCGTACAACTTAGAATTGTTTGGCAGCTGCACGAACCTCCCCCCTTTCTTTCTATACAAGCCAGAAGCCACCCGATCCACAAAATACCAGCACTAGCGTAGCTGTCTACTTTTAGTAAACTGCTGGAAGGAACCTTGCATATGCAAACCGAAAATTTTGATTAAGACTATTATTCATATTGGGCATCTCTCTGAATACACGGCAACTTTGGTTTCAACGTTACTTCTAGTGGAGCTGTTATCTGGGACAGAACATTGACAGAACATTAAGCCAAAGCCAAAGTCCTTTCACTCCTAACCAAACTCTTATGCAACCTGCGGGGTAACAAGTTTTTATGAGCAGCAAGCTGTTTGTGCAAAGCAAATGTTTTATGAGCACTTTCTCCGCAAAATGCTGGTGATACTGTTCACAGCAGTACACACACATGCTTTTATAATGAAATTGTCTTTTACAGCATGCTGTGCACTATACTCCATCTTACAATCTGGTTGTAGCACTGTGGAAGCTACGTGGTACACACTGGCAGTATAGCGGCGCACTGCAAATTAGTACGCTCAATGGGTGTGTATTTTTGTTGGTCTAATAGCTGCAATAAGTGCTTTTGTGCATTATCCTATAACTTTAAACCAACTAGAAGCCCTTCGATGTAATTATTTTGAGGGTCTCCGCATTAGTATTGCAATTTGTTTTTTACTATTTGCCAACATAATAAATTAAATAGTTTTTTACACATTCACAAATTATGTTGAAAGTATGCTAAGAATGAATTCACTCAATAAGCACTGATTTAATAGCATTCTTGAAAACAGCAATGATATATTTATCGCGTACGGGCAAACAAACGCAGGTCAAAACGTAATGTGGAGGCTCTAAAGAGTTGTAGCATCTAGTTCATGCCATTTTTCAAAAGTGCAATTTGATCCGAAAATGGCAAGCATTGACCATCCTAGAAGCACTTCAGAATGAGTGTAGAGAAAGAGCCAGCATAAATTTTCTCGCTAAGAGGACTGGACAACTAACAAAGGTGAGCAAGTGGACACTGTACTTACAGGTGGGCGTTTCAGAATGAAAAGGCGGGCAGAAAGTTGGCACCGAAGAAGTGATGTGGTGGGAAAGGATGCCAGTGCAAAAAAGAGGCTAGACAACTTCGACCTGGAAGTGCTGCGAAGGACTGTGCACAGTTTCTTTTACAGAAACTTAGTAAGCTTACACGCCACTTCGAAGAGGACAGCGAGCTGCCAGCTGTGTCAATGGCAACTATGCACAGGACGTTGAAGAAGCTTGGCTTCCAATATAGGAAGTGGTCTCAAAATGCACTCCCCATAGAAGCACCACACATTGTGCAGTCTCACCGCCGCTGCTTGCATCAAATTGCAGAATTGTGGCGCCAATGTAGGCCCATCTTTTACACTGATGAAACATGGGTCAATACTGGCCACACAAGTAGACAAGTGTGGGTTTATGAAACCATGGATACCGTCCATAAAGTGCATTGATTCGGGCTGTCTACAGGCCTTCAAGACCCTAGTGGAAAAGGCGGCTTGCTGCTGGTACAATAAAGATGCATGCCGACAATTTGGATCTGCCCGTTTCATGCAGACTTTGTGAAGATCGTGGAAAAAATCAGTGGTGACATCACATGATTTCTACAACTGTAAATGAACATTATTCACAATAACACCTGCGATAGACACTCCACAGTGACTTGGGTGTTTGAGTAGTCAAGTGTCGCATAATCTGGGTAAGGTAAAAATTTTAGACCTCTGCTTCGAGGGCACTTGGTAGGCAGAAATTGTATCACCATGCGTGCTTTTTTAGGATTGCACATTCTGGCATACGTCATCATGAAGCAAACCCGAGGTCCACACCTCGGGATTTCAATAAAGAATACACTTTAGACACCTCGAGAATTCGACAAAAAATACATTTTAGGAACAAGCGACCTTCAGATGTTTTTATTCGATTCCGCAAGCAGCAATCACAGTAGCAGAAACTTCTAATACAAACCGAACAAGCCTTCTTTTTGAATACTGCAGTGTGGTGCATTTGGTATCAGCCAGCAACAAAATGTTATAGTTAAAAAAAAAAAGTTTAACAAAAATATGTTATCCTGGCCGTATTCGAATTTCGGCCCACTGTGACGTGAACGATCTCGCTGTGCGGGCGCTCAACTCATTAGGCCACAGCTGAATATGCGCGTGGATTAATACAACGCGAAGGAACTTGCCTTTGTGATTGGTTGAAATCGCCTAGCCTTAGTAGAGCTGCAACCAGCTTTTCAGATGGGGAGTATAGTCTTTCCAAAGGGGAACTGTGGTTGCAACAAGCGACATTAGAGCACGAACAGTAGTTATCGGTATGGACATTATGCTAAGCACATAAAGAGGCTACGGCTGCAATTTATTAATTCAAAATGAAGTTAAAGGCCTTCGGAGACTTCTCGAATACATGTCTATAACTTGCCTGTCTGCTCCATGACCACTCTAAATTATAGTCCTAACTTAAATATAATTTCAAGCACCTGCAGTCTTCCTTTTCTGCAGAAGACCACAAATATGATATGCCGATGCACATTCGGTTCAAACAGCGAGAATTTCTTAGTGCAGTTGACATAAGTTTCACCCCCCCCCCCCCCCCAACCCTAAGGGCCTTTCCACGTGCTTCCCGCACAGCCGCAATCCACGTGCCGGGACCTCTACCGCACGTAAGCGGGGGACAAATAAGCTAATTGGCAACGCTGAAGGGTGAAAGAGCGTCGCCAATTGGCTTATTTGTCCCTCCGCTTGCATGCGGGAGGGGTGCCGGCACATGCGTTGTGGCTGTGCGGGAAGCGCGTCGAACGGCCCTAACATTTTCAGTTTTGCATGTGTGCACAAACACACACACACACAAATGCATGGACAAACATACATTAGGTTTTTTTTTTAATCTTCCCCCTTCCAAAAAAATTTCTGGCTATGCCCCTGGCCCCTTTTAGTAATTTTTTATATGAAAGAATAAAATAAAATGGTGAAAATTTTCATGATGAAAGACTTCAGACGTGGAGAGATGCTTTCCCACAAGAAAATGTGCTGCAATGTGTTTTACCAAACAAACTACACATGATCAACACAACACCACATAGTTACTTCCTGCATGTAAGTGCTTTGGCTTGGAACACGAGTGCTTGGTGCTACATAATTTTGCTTAAAGATGTTGCATGCACAGTGAAATCTCGTTATGGCAAACCTCAGATTAATAATTTTTTTCAGATTAGCTTTTTTGAACCCTCTCCAAATGTTGATAGGTTAATTGTGAAAATTTTCCCCTACTACACAATTTAGAATACCTAATGTTTCAAAGTAACAAATAAATTTTATCCCCCTTCTATCTCCACAACACTTCAACACAGAGAATAGCGATTTTAAAAAGTAACTCACAACTCACAGCTGTAAAAATAATGCCCAGCTCCGTGCCAGCCACTATCATCTCCACAACACTTCAACACAGAAAATAGCGATTTTAAAAAGTAACTCACAGCTGTAAAAATAATGCCCAGCTCCATGCCAGCCACTATCATCATCATCATAATGCCTGCATATTTCTCTACATGCCCGCCCTTTACAAATGTGCGATAGCCTTATTGCCATCATCATCGCCTGGTACTTCTTTTTGGCGTCAGGCTTCACGTCGTCGCCTTTGTTTTCTTCGGGCAGCTTTACCTGCGTGCTTGTTACGGCTGTTTTCTAGCCTTTTGGTTGATGGTTGAACGTTAATGATGAGCTTCGGGAGCAGCACGAAGGAATGCTACGACATTGAAAAATGCGATGCGAGTGACTTACGAAATGAAGTAGCAGGTTATTAGCCATGTATATTTCATTAACACCCGAACACTATGTACAGTGCGACGACGAAGCATGCACGTGACCTTAGCTGATGACCTATAAGATACATGCCATTTGTCGTGATAAGGAACCGGCGACAAGAGGCTACGCTGAAACAGCGCAGGCGAACCAACGTAAAGAATCGCTATTGAACACCGATGCTCTGCAGTGTTTAACTCTTTGGCTACGGTGCAAAAACGGCACTTTTTTTCGTGCTTTCACAAAAAAATTGATTACTCTTGAATTGTAATATATGAAATGATAGCTTATTGATTCGGCCTTTTATGCATATACAACACTTTGGTATATGACTTATAGAATTGGAAAATTTAATTGTTAAATAACAAAAACGTTCAAAAAGTTATACAAGCACTTCACAAGTAAGTGAATGTAGAGAGTTAAAAATTATTTTGAGAAATCTGAAAGATACAAATTGTTACTAGTTCTCTTAGCTATCATTTTAGTATAAACACAAATCCAGTGCAGCACGTCAACAATTTTTTTCGGCCCATCAACCTACTGGCCCCGACGACTGTGCCACTCGGCAAAACAGTCTCGTGAAGGCAGGAAGCAAAGGTAAATTTTACAGGTTGAGCAGAATACGTTCGTTCTGCTTTGTGTTTTTGTTTTTCGTAGCAGAGCTTGCAGTTTTTTTCTCTTTTCGATATTTTTCGGCTGGTGCCGAACAGGATCTAGAGGGGAGAAGGTGGTGAGAAAGGGGCGTGTTCTTGAAAAACTTCATCGTATTGAAATATCTGTTGAATCACTCCTTCTCAGAATGCCAATTGGTCAAAGTTCCTGTTTCTGAATAGTTCTTCCACATTTGGATTCTCTTTCTAGTGCTCCTGAAACAAAATAAAACTGTTTACGCACGCAATGTCCACAGCATGAAAAAACGGGGTTTTCCACCAACGTACGCACTTTTTGAGTATGTTGTACGTGGCGA
Organism: Rhipicephalus annulatus; assembly: GCA_013436015.1. NCBI lineage: Eukaryota > Metazoa > Arthropoda > Arachnida > Ixodida > Ixodidae > Rhipicephalus > Rhipicephalus annulatus. Next base: position 645,911 of record WOVY01002822.1, read on the forward strand.
TTATTTGATCAGATTTGTCCACGCCGAGCATTCTGGTCTTGTACTCATGAACAAGAAGAGGCTTATTTCTGGTATTCACAGCCCACTGGCCTTCCGTTTTCTCTCTCCTTTTAGCAGCAACATGTTTATTTGCTGTGTGCATCGTGCTCATCAGACACACAGAACGTCAATCCTTCCATTGCATGAAAAGGATGTTGCCTTCCTGAATCCAGCGAACATCCCCACGCTGCGCCCTTCGTTCCCACGTAGCATTCTTCAATTCTTTTGGGAAGCCTCGACGATCTTTGCGAGTGGTCCCACAGGCAAGTGTCTTGTGCTCAAGGAGGTGTCCGAATAATTTTGCCGACGTATAAAAGTTATCCATAAAAATTTTATATCCCTGATGAAGATACTCCAGCAAAGCAGAGTCACAACGTCAAACGCTAATCCATGGGGTTCTGGTACCTCATGTTTTCCAGTGTACACAAAAAAATTGTATAGCCGGTATTCAAATCTGCCAGCACCCACAGCTTATATACAAATTTCGTCACTTTGTACCGAATATGCTGCCTGATTTTTGACCTGGCTTTTAATTTCACCATGCAATCATCCACCGCAAGGTTGCGCTGTGGTTGAAACAAACTTTGTGACTGCAGATTTATGTGTCGCAGGAGCCATGACACCCTCCAAGTCTTCCCATCAGATGCTGCAGCCGCAAGATCTTCCGGGTCCCCTATGCTTAGGAAAGCTAACAGCACAAAGAATCGGTCCCGTTTCATAATATTTGGTGGGAGAAGGCCTGAAAATATTCCTGTTGTCCGCCAGTACATGTGGAGCCGTGGTATATCAACAACACCCATGTAGAGGATAAGTCCGATGAACCTCAGCATCTCAAGTGGCATTACCTCTTCTCAGGAGCTGTCCCGGCGAGCGTAGGTTTGCCTGTCCAAAATATGCATCCAGGCGTACTTGTTTGTGTTATCACATAACGCCTGGAGCACTTCTGTCTAAAAAACAAAAAAAAAAAAAATCAAGCGCCCTTGAGAAGCGACGCACGTCACTCCGTAGCGCTGCTGCAAGATGGGCACCAGGATGTCTTGCGGGTGAAAACTTGATATGGCGTGCTGCATTTGGCAAAACATCCTTGCCGTACGTTGTTGAGACCCTAAGCAAAGAAAGGATACCGTTGTCATTAAATATCAAGTCTGTTTTTTCTTTATATGCAGCGCAAAGTCAAAAACGAAACTTACCTGGTAGTACTTGTCGAAGTCTGGGGCGTCTGGCTGAAGTGCTTGCAACAACAATTGGCTGCCGCAGCACGCGGTGGGGAGGGGCGGCCATTCTCACATAAAATGAAACCGCATTTCGTTCAAAGTGCGCACGCGAGAACGGCTCAGCGGGCGAAATGTAAACAAAAAGAAGTGAAAGTGGAAAGTTGGTTGTCCAAGCTTAGGCTATATGGTGTTACGTGTCCGTAAAACGCGAGTTTTCAATTATTGCAGGAGATCTGAAATCATCGGAACTCCATGTCCGATGGCCTATGGGTCTGTAGCGAAAGAGTTGAGAAGGATGCGCACACTTAAGAGTTCATTTTACAGCAGTCGAGCTGCCCACATCAGAAAAGGCTGTGCTCTTCCTGCACTGGTTCCGTAATATTTTGTTTTGTTTTTTTCATGCTTATTAGAGGCACAACAAAGATAGGCTCTGTTAATATTCATGATTTTAGCAAAAACTTCTAATACTTTCAATACAACTTTTCTAAACAACAAATGGTTTTTAGTCGTCCTTTGAGATTGATTGTATCGAGATTTCACTGTATATAGATAGCTCAAAAGCAAGCTACACTGTCAATGTTTTAGATAATGTTTATACACTCAATCCTGAATACACACAGGTAACTTGTCATAATGAAATGTGGCTATCAGTAAACACTGCACGGCTCACACAGATTAGAAAAAACTATAGAACTTACAGACTTGCCCACAAATGTCAAAAGCCGCATGCACCGTGCAACCAACCCACTTTCTCATGAAACACTTACTGAACTGGGACATATTTCATGTTACAGTAGTATGCAGAACTTTTGCTGCTAAACAACTGTGATGAACATCAATACTTGCAGGATGATAAATAAAGACGAACCTAGCTCACTTTTTTTTTGTACGAAATATACAACCCTTGAAATATACAATCGAACCCCTTTATAAGAGACACTGATATAAAAGACAAATGGTTATAGAAGACACCAGTGTGCCTAAAGTAAAATACGGGTTGATAGGAAAATGCATACATGATACTCTGCTTATAAGAGACATCTCATATAAAAGACAAGATTTGTTGCCCAGAGCATGGCTCTTATAAAGGTATTCAACTGTATACTGTCTTGTTTGCTGAAACTGCTGAAACAGTGGTTTTTTAATGGCATTCAATATTCTTTTTTATACAAAATGACATTTTGGGAGTGTGGCAGCTTGGGCTAGTTGGTATGGCATGACGATAGTTATTGCGCGAGAACAAAACGACGACACAGAGACAAGAAGGACACGAAAGACACGAGCGCAAACTTCCAACTGAGTTTATTGCGCAGAGCACGAAAATATATAGAGGAGACAGTGACCATGGCACAAGAGCAGAACATGAGTAAGAAGACCAAAAACAACCAACACAAATACAAAGGCACTAAAAAACAGCAAAGAAAAATATAGAAGAAACCGAACCAGAAAGGTAAAGCTACCTGCCCGCACCTAGAACCAGAAAGGTAGCTTTACCTTTCTGGTTCGGTTTCTTCTAGATTTTTCTTTGCTGTTTTTTAGTGCCTTTGTATTTGTGTTGGTTGTTTTTGGTCTTCTTACTCATGTTCTGCTCTTGTGCCATGGTCACTGTCTCCTCTATATATTTTCGTGCTCTGCGCAATAAACTCAGTTGGAAGTTTGCGCTCGTGTCTTTCGTGTCCTTCTTGTCTCTGTGTCGTCGTTTTGTTCTCGCGCAATAACTATCGACATTTTGGGGTTTTGAATGTCAACATTATAGTACCATTCAGACGAATGCCTTAGTTGAGCCCTCTGACCTAATTTTGACTGCCTGTGGTTCTTTAACAGACAGCACATTAACTCTAAGTACTTCGGTGTTCTTGCATTTTGATCCCGTATAAGGTGGCCATTGTGGCGGGGCACTGAAACTGCATCCTGAAGCTTAGCAGTACAACACCTTGACCACTAAGCTACTTTGGTGCATAGTGAATATTTCTGCCAGTGAAGGTAACTGCAGACCCATCAGCAAAAGGAGCAGCAGTGTTATGCGGTGCAGCTCATCAATAGTGTTAGTGAACAGGAGTAGGCTGGATTACAGATAAATTGAGTGCATAGCTTCAGCATGCAGATTTCTGAGACATGCTAGGAAATAGAGGAAAGTGAGTTTGATATATCCAGGATTGAGTGTATTTAACATGTCACTTCCAATGACACTGCAGTAATTTTGTCTACCACATCCTAATACCCACCCACCCCACTTTTTTACATTCAGTTCCTGTGATGTGTGACTGTTACTTAGTACCAATTTTTTTAGTGAATTTTATATCACTAACATGCTGCAGTCTGCCCTCTCCCTTGTATCTTCCAACTTGGCTTTCGATTACTACTTTCAAAACTAACAAATTAACATATTTAAGCAAACCTTTTATTATGTGTTTCAACCAACACAATACACCCAAAATTTGCTGCAGCTTACGTGGCCATGAAACGTTTCTTTGTTTCAAGTCTCCCTCCCTTAGATAAAATTGTTTTCCTAAAAAAGAAAAGGAAACATAACAAACCATTTATCATATAGCTCAGAACTTTGTGCCAAATTAGCAATAATCAGCGTTATTCAATAAATCAAACAACGCACATGCTTACATGCATGATATGAAAGGAAAACGTATGCTTTGCATACGTTCCGCGTGTTTACAGTCACCATCAGAACCTTCCTAGTACTACCGTATTTACTCACGCAATACTCGCATAATTCTCGTACCCCCCATATCGACCAACAAAAATAAGATTTCTTTCTTTCCTCGAGTAATTATTGCACCCCCGAAAACTGCCGCAATAATGTCGTCTGCTCATTCCAGCCACTGATGATGGTAGCATGCGCCATCTCTTAAGCATCAAGCGTATTATTATTGCATGGAGATTCAATGAAATCCAAGCCAAGCCAAAGCGGCAAGTGCGCGTCGCGGCGTGTTTTGCATGTTGTGTCAGTAATCTTGTCACGTTATGGGGTGATACTGAAGCTACATGGCTGCTTTTCAAGTTGAAAGCGATAGATCATGCACTAAACAACGGCAACAGGGCCGCTGGTAGGCCCTTCGGAGTCTACGAGTTTTGTGTTTGCTACTGGTGACGGCAGCTAAAAGCCACCAAAACTCGTTTGGCCTGCCGTGTGCCTAAAACTGGGATTGATGGCAAACTTTATTTCTTCAGAAGGAAACTGCGGACGGTTCGATAAATAGCCATCAGCCCAATACTGACGTCCTACACTTATATTTTGAGGGCTCCTGTTGAGCGTCAAATGCTACAGCTACGCCCGCAACAGCCACAATCTTTGCATATGGTATTCTAATTCTCGACTATTTGCTTGCACTTTTAGTGTCTCAAATAAATTTTGTCTTGTGTTGAACCTGTGGTTTTATTGTTGAGGTAAGTTTTAATTAGTACTTCTCAAAGCTTACTGTTAGTTGCTGGTGTGAGAATCCAGATTTGCGGCCACTTCGTTTTCTTTTTCGCTCTGTACGTTTTCGTAGAAAGTTTCCCCCCCGTAATTCTTGCACATCCCAACTTTGCATTGGTTTTCCGCCAAAAAAAGTGTGATGATTATGCGAGTAAATACGGTATTAACTACACTCAAACCTCATTAAAACATTCACATCTGCTCCCAAATAACTTCACTACAGTAGACTCCCGATAATTCAAACTAGGATAATGCATTAATGCATACTTTCAGTTAATTCAAATAAAACTCAATTTTTTGGTTGGCCCTCTTTTCTTTCAGTGTATTTAAAAGCCCCTTAATTCAAACTCCATAATATGGTTAATTCATACTTTTCGCAGTTCCATACCAGAAAATGTCTGCTGCTTTCCCACTACTATTTAAAAATTTGTGTGCTTTATATAATATTAAGTCTAAAAATGAAAAATTAGCACCTTAGGCCTTCCAGAAAAAAGGCTTTGCTAGTAAACAAATGTTAGAAACAAAGCACATGCATGGTAAACCATGATGCTTCTCAACTGGTATAGAGAGCTTTGTGCTGAAGGCATATATAGCAAAGAAGCAGTTGGTGGCAATTCACCATTTTTTTTTTAAAGTTCTGATCAGCAGTAAATGGTTAATCAAGTTGTGGATCTTACACCTTTCCTTTCTGTTCATTGCATGCATTTAGGGTTTTAAAATGCTTAAAAAGTTTTCAAATCTGATAAAATCAATGCCTAATCATAATGTGTGGTGTAATCTCACCCACAGTCATATATCTGAGAACTTCTCATAATTCAAACTTCTTGATAATTCAAACAAAATTCAGAGGTCCCTTTGAGTTTAAATTAATGAGAAAAGCTATATATATTCAAACATTCGTTACAAACATTTATCTGTAAAACTCAGGGTTTGTACAGGTTTCCAAAGCGAAAATTCAAGGATATTCAAGGACTTCCTAGGACCCGTCACAGGTTTTTCAAGGACTAAAAGCGACACGCAATGCTGAAATTTTCTTACTTTTAGGTTTTTAAAATTGACTCAAATTTCTTGCACTTATGTAGTGCATGCATATTGCAATTATAACGAACATGCCTAGTCTGCACTCTAGCTCACTCACTTCACTGCTTGCATAATAGGGAAGGAGCACGCACCGAAAAGCATTAAGAGTCTCTCTCTTCGTTTCTTTGTGGTTTGACACAGTAAAAATATTCCCTACCCAGTTTTGGAAAATGAAACCTCATCAACTCACACAAAATTACTGTTTCGGAAATGGGGAGTTCGTCAAGTCGATGCTGATCCATACTTGCAGGGTAGGGTTTTCCTAACTACATTAAAAAATGCGAGTCTCAAAGGGAGGGGGGGGGGGGGGGGTGAACATACTTGTATCTCTCTAATTTTTGCATCATCAAAACAAGAAGCAAAAATCTATCTCTGTTAAAAGAACTCGTGTATGTATTTGTGAGAAACATGTGAATGGACAAGACAGTGCAGCCAACTGCTGGGAAAGCGCAGGGCTCGCAGAAACCCCGGATTGTATTTGGCCGCATTTTTGTCAATGCAGCCAGATCACGCATAGATTTAAATTTTCGGGAAATTTTCGTGACAACCGTACAAACGTAAAAACTCGCCGACATCTGGGGGACTTGGCAGGTATGCTGATCTACAACATAAAGGAGGCCACAATGTCAATTAGGAGTGCTCAGGAAATTCAAGAATTTTCAAATGTGTGAAAAAATTCTACAACTTTCAAGGGCCTTGAAAATGCATTGTTTAAATTCAAGGGTTTTCAAGGTTTTCAAGGACCTGTACACACCCTGAACGCAGTATCTGTGACAAAACTTTACTTTGTTACAGCCAATAATTCGTTCTATCCGTGTTCGTTAAATCGAGGTTTGAGTGTACATATAACTAGGGCTGAATCTCACACCTGCAGCCACTTGCCGCAGCTAATCTGCACTGAAGTGTGTACCCTCAATATAAAATCATGCCCAGACATTAACAGCAAAGCAGGAAAGACTGAAAAAAAAGGGAGAGAGAGAATGTGACTCACCGACTGCGGGATCGTGAGGAACTGGCAGAGAAGCTGCCACTTCGTGACTTCTTCTGCTTGCTGCAACAAGAGCAAGCCCAAATGGCTAATTAAATGCCACACTCACTGCCTCATGCATCAGAGAACACTGCGGGACCTTTCAGCTAAAATACATTACCTTCAGTACTGAACCTGGCCGACACACTTCTTATTCATATGTTTATCTAGGTTTGATGTTGCTGAAGCCCAGTCCTAGCAAAATATATGTTGATACACACCTGCACAGCACAGAGTCCTCTTTGATACATTGTTCTTCCTGCAGCATAACCACATGAGTAAGTACTTTTTCTTTTTTTCTTTTTTCAAAACAAGCCAAATCAATATTAAGCTAAACTGAGAAAAATGCAGCTGCTTGCTGATGACACTATGTCTGCGCCTTCTTTAGCAATTTTTGTGTCAGTGCACTCATGTCACAATATTGCCGCAAAGCAATGTTTCAGTTATTTCGTATATAGCTCACAATCACCGGTATTCAGGACAATGTTGCAGTTAATTCATATAAAGCTCACTATCGCCAGCATTCAGTACTTGACTCTTTTAGACACATCATGCAGTAATTGGCCCATTTCGATTTGGCTATGCCAAAAAAAGAGAAAAGCCTCAATGGCAGTGCAATATTTATATCAATACTTTTGTGACAAGATTACCATCATCTATACATACTTTCGTCAGTACAGTCATTTGCTGCATGAATGTAATGGCAATTCATAGCTTTGTAGAGCAAGTGGTTCTTGTTAACCCCAGTAAAAAAAAAAGTGAATGGAATGTCCCTTGTCACCTTTGTTATTTTTGCTGTATATACAGGGACTAGAAACCAAATTAGAGGGGAGTCGACTCGGATTCAGCCTCTTTTTTGCCAAGCAAGGAAAACACATAGAACAGTCATTACCAGCATTGATGTATGCAGATAATATAGTATTTAGAGCCAATAACAAGGAAGATCTGCAGGATTGATAGAGATCTGTGATAATGAGGGAGATAGGTTAATTTGAAGTTCAGCTGGGAAAAATCGGCAATCATGATTTTTAATGATAACAAAGGCAGTGAGCATAAGACACAGAAGTCACGCTATAAATAGTGAATAAATACAAGTATTTGGGTGTATGGATAAATAACGGGCCTGAGTATCTAAGGGAGCAGGAAAGACATGTAATGACTGAGAGCACCAGGAATGCAGCTGTTATGAAAAATAAGGCACCGTGGAACTACAATAGGTATGACGTGAGAGGTATTTGGAAAGGTGTCATGGTCCCGGGTTTGACATTCGGCAATGCGGTCTTGTGCATGAAATCAGAAGTTCGAACAAGATTGAAAATTAAACAACGTGGCATTGGTACACGTGCTTTGGGAGCAAGGAATACCCCAAATCAGAGGGTACAGGGCAGCAAAGCTAGCAGCAAGATAGAATTTGAGGAGCGATCGAGAAAAATGGGAGACGAGCGTTGGGCTAGGAAAATTTTCAGCTACTTGTACATGAAGAATGTTGATACTAAAAGGAGGAAGCAAACTCGAAAACTGTCAAGCAAGTATTTAGACAACAGCAGAATACCAAGCCAAAAGGAAACATTGATTAAGAAGAAGGTGAAGAAAACAGAGCGGGACATGTGGAAGATGGGAATGCTTACGAAATCATCACTGGAGACATACCAAACTTTCAAGAAAGAAATTACAAAAGAAAAATTTACGACAACTCTCGGGGTAGTTCTCTGCTCTGCGAGGTTAGAACGGGAGTATTGCGGACCAAGACGTACCTAGCGAAATATGAAGGCACAGACACGGTATGTAGTGCATGTGGAGAGGAGGAGGAAACTGATGAAAATTTGATAATGCTCTGTAAAGGGCTCCAGGTTTTAGTCGAAGATAATGGCGCCGAATTTTTCAAAGCATTGGGGTTTAGGGACAGTGAAAGCAAGATAGACTTTAAATGAGTAGAAATAACCAGGAGGAGGCTGAATGGTGGCTACGATCGAGGCGCGAGTGAAATTCAATTTTTAAACACACAGAGATAGTACTTAACTTTACGGCTAGGTGGCGTAAGCCACCACCCAATCTAAAGTAAAGGGCACAGCCGGATACATCCATTCATCCATCAGCGGCCTTTAAATTTCGATCAAGTCCTCGGAGCTCGCAACTCTTTAGCATGGCTGTTAAACTATGTTCAGACTTTTATTGCATGATTATTTTGTCATATATTCACTTGATTTAACAGTGTTTTGATTGTCAAGAGCACTGGCTATCATACCAAAATAAAAATTAACAAATACATTAAAAAACTTCCTTTTTTCAAGAACCAAGGTGGGGAATGGGTCAATTATGGGAGTGGGTTCATTACGCGAGTAAATACGGTAGAATGAAACCCCGTTAATACGTACCTGCCAGGGATAGCGGCATAAATACGCACTAAACCTACCCTACGCATTAACTACCAGTTACAAATTTGCATCCCCTGACATGCGCCATCGCCGCCAACAAAAGTAGAAACGGAGTGCCGCAGGTAATATTGCCTAAAGTGCCCACCGCAAAGCAATTTCTTTCTTTTTGCCAAGGTACAAAAAGTTTCCAACTCTCGAAGGACTGCCCGATAGCACGCAATTGAGACGCCGATGAGCGTTTCGAAACCACCGCGGAATCCGGGATATGCAGCGTGGTACAGCGACAGAACCATGGAAGATGGAAACAACTTTCCTTCCTGCGTGGACAGAACGGACACAATTGACTGTCCGTGATACAGTTGTTCTGCGACCTGCTTCTAAGCAAAAACTGACGCAGTTTTCTTTTTCTAAAACGTGGTACAGTCGCAAAGAGCCAAATTGTTTTCTGCATAGCCAGTTGCGTGCAGCGCTTCGTTCACTCTGCGCACACCGTGACTGTTGATCCGCTTGCCGCACAGATTTGGCGAGTAGCCTGCTGGGTTAACGCGGCGCCGAAGAGCTTTCCGCAAACAATGTGTTTCGCGCGATGCTCTAGCAGTCCTGGTAGCGGATGGAGGAGCATTTCGGCTGTCACTAAATAAAAGTGTGCAGCAAGGTAACAACAGCGCTACACCCGCTGTACAGTGCACGTGTTGGCAAAATACAGCAAGGTTTCTCGGTGCCCGCGATCCACAACGCTAAGCTCCATGAGAGCGAGCTGCTTGCATTTCTGTAAAGCGGTCCCGCAAAACACGGTCCCGCAAAACGAAGCGGCAGCAATCGGCGGCCAGCGCGTTCAGGTAGCCGCCCACTAAAGATGTGCAGTAGGCCTAAAGTGACGCTACGCCACACGCGTGCCTGAGGAGATAACCGCGAATGCTTACTGTGATAAGGCTTTTCTACGACGATAAGTCACACGGGTGCGTTCGCCGGTGGTGGCCACTTCGCCTTCGTTCCTCCTCCCCCCGATAGTTACTCGCAGCGTCTTCGCCATAATTGCGCGGAACTCGTAATGACTTATCAGCTGATCTCCACACTTATCAACATGACGGAAAACCGTTCACGGCACAATGTGGCGTCTACAAGTTCAGCAGAGCAGTAAAATTTTGTCGCGCATAGGAAGGCATAGGCCGACCACTATGGCTTAAGCGGTCCGCAAATGCATTAGTCTCTATGAGACTCGGTCGGGGATTCGTCGCAACTACGTTTTAATCGTTAGTACGCTTAAAACAGGTATGCACTCACGAAGTTTGACTGTATCCTTAAAGAAGTACTGACACGATTTTGAGGTGCGGCAAAACGGACATTTTTCGTTTCCTTGGAATGCAGTGTTAACTTTCTCCCCACACCGGAACTGGGAAACACGTATAAAACATTTTATTTATTTTAAAGTTTTCATCTCCCGGTTTGGTTCCTGCAAGGCAGCTTCACCATCAGGCACAGCGCTTGACATTTTAAGTCAGGTGCACAAAAAATCGTCACGTCATGTGAATGCGCGCGCGTTGGGGTAACGACAAAAATAAAATGGAAGAAAGCGCGACCAGGGCACCTTCTCGACTGCCTGTCTAGCGGTGCGCCGCCGACTGGTGTTATTCGTAGTTGTGCTGTGCGCTGTCCATTTTGATGCCACGCTTCGTGGTCACATTGACAGTGATCAAGCGCCGAGATACTTCTGTTGTATGCGAAAGGATGCGAGTGTGATTTCATTGTTTTCTCGATCACCGAATCCCTGTTTCACGATGCCACCCACTCCTTGTGCCGTCAACGGCTGTGATTCCAAGACCAGGGGTGACGTTAGTATGCACAGTTTTCCGAATGACCCAGCGGTGAGACAAGTGTGAGTAGATTTTGTGTGTCGCGATTGCAGCTGTGACTGGACGCTGGCTAGGCAAAGCCGGATTTGCTCGCTGCATTTCGGCCCCGACTGCTACCGGATCGGGAACCATCGGTACCTTCTTGAGTACAGCATTGCGCTGCCAAAGAAGCGACATCTGGAGCCAGAAGCTGTGCCCACGCTCTACGCTGCTTCAGCACAACATCGCGATGCAAATCCAGCATCAGAGCCAACACGCAAGCGTCTCTGTTTCCAGCAGATGATGGAGCTGCATTGGTACGTCACGATTTTTTGCGAATGTCTCAGTCCCCACGTCACTGAGGGATACGTCAGCCTGACTTGATACGTCGCTGTGAAGCCACTCTTTCGAAATCAAAACCAAAAGTGGGTTTAGAAAAAGCGATATTAAAAATATATTCAACGTGTTTCGAGGCACCAGAATCCTCTTTCCTGGGTCCTCGATACCAGTGCTTTTACCTACAGCAGAAATCTGAAAATTTTCAAAGTTCGTGTCAGCACTCCTTTAAAATTTCCTTATTTCTCTGGAAGTAACTGCCAATGCAAATCATGCAGGCCAGTGGCCCAAATGATGCCAACAACGCTCATTATGTGTAATGGGTGTTACAGCAACATATGTGTGCTGAAATTCAAAACTCCCAGCAGTTTGAAAATTGGTGCATCACAGTAAGTAAAATAATTACCTTTGTGGAGGGCTGGGTGCTTTCTTCCGGGACTTGCGGGATGGACTTAAGGGAGTAGTGCTAGGAGGAGGTGAAGGATTGTGCTGTTTTCGACGATCCAGTATAGGAGATTTTGCACCACCTGTGCCACCACTGGTTCCACCGCTTGCACCCCCAACCTGCTTGCCTGGCCCTTGGCTGCAGGCACAAAGAAACATTTAAATCTGGAATATCTGTCACCCACAAGAAACTTAACTTGGCTTCTTACGCAAGCTGTTTACTCTTTTCATACTACACCCATAGGGTATCTATAAGCCGCTATCGATGGTCTGAATTGCCACTTTTAAGACAATCCGTGCCATTAATAGATACACTACGCCATCCGTTGTGAAACAACAATATAAACTGAAACTAACAATGTCACATCTTACAAGACCACAAGTTCATTATGTCCAAAAATTTGTTATAAAGGTTATTCTTAACACTGTACGGTAGAATCTGGATGATACAAATTTGAAGGGGGCGCGCAAAATATTCGTATCATCCCGAATTTTTATGAACCAAAAACAAGATAAAGCTGATCATGAAAATGAACAAGAACTCTATTGGGATCCACCACTTGTTGCGAAAAAAAGTCCATGATGTCCTTTTAAACTTTCCTGCTTTCACTTCACCGCCTCTCAATAAAGTGCTGCAGTTTTTGCTAGTATGATTCACTGAATTTGTACAGTCGAATCTCGGTAATTTGAACACGAAGGGGCCCGAAAATTCGCGAAAACAATTTCACGCGCATGTAGCCGCCACCACCGCCCACGAAATATTCACAATCTCCACAGCTGAATACCAGGACGCCCAAAGCGGCAAGTTGGCTGCCAGGTGGTCAACAGCTATGGGCAAGCGCTCCATAACGTGGCACCTAACGCATAGATTTAGGCCCAAGCTAAGCGGTCACACTTTTGACGTTTTGTTGAGCAGCAGAAAAAAGCATGCAAGGCCACCCAGCCACCATCCTGACCACACACACACACCGAGAGCGAGCAAGACGCGCACACGCGACACACATGCCAAAGAGGAGCGCATATTTGCGAGAGAAGGGCAAGGAGTTGTGATAGAGTGAAGAGAGGGAATACGGCGGAAAAGCGACCTTGAAATCCAAAACACGCAGGAAGGAGGAAGGTCGGGTGGCTTGCTTGAAAGGTCCGCGAAACGCGTGCGTAGAAAAACTTGGAAAAGGGCGTGCGCGCAATGAGGTCCAAGCACGGCCGCCTGGATCGGTGGGCGCGGCAGTGTTCAAAGAATCAGCGGCCGTGGTCAAAGAATCGTTTTGCTGCGCCGGTGAGTTTGCGTAGTCTCACCGACTTCCATATTTTGCGATTACTTCCCCACAAATCAGCGGCCGTTTTTACACTTCCGCACACGTACGGAGTGCATGCTGAGCAGAGTGCAAAGTGAGCAAGAACAGGTCCTAAACACGAAACAAATTGCGAATTATCCGAGTGGGTGGGGTAGTATACGTGCGTGCACTAGAACGATACGATAAAACAAGACGCAGACGATCCGATACAGACGATGTTGGCAAATGGTCAGGTCACTCTAGGCCGGCAACGCCAACGAGAGTACCAACAATTAAAAACAGGAGAGATGGCCGACCGGTCTTCGAAAGATCGGTGGCAGTGTGAAAACACGGGCCGCGTTTGGCGATGCGGGGTGCTCAGAGTAGCCGATACCTCACAGATACCTGATTAGTGGTCGAAAGTGGTTTCCCAGGAAGTCGGCAGAGCGCCGACTCTGTTCGCTGTAACCAATCGGCGGTGCTCGGAGACGTTTGTTGTAAGTGCAATTCTGTGTCATTGAAGCAATGTATACTTTCCACGTTCATGCGGATATTGTTCTTTTTAAGCAAAAGCTTGTCTTAAGTAGGGCCATTATACAGTCAACTGCCGATTTTTCGGACACTCGAATTTTCGGATATGCTCGATAATTCGGAGATCTTCGCAGCACTGCCACGAGCCCCATAGAATCAATGTACAAGTCTGAAATTTCGGACGTTCGAACCCCCCGGAGTCCAATTTGCCGGACTTTGTGACACGTCGGAAGATCGGAAACCGCCACTGACCTCCAGTAGAAACGACCACAAATGCATCACACACGATTACGATCGCATAAATGAGCGCGCCGGTCTACTGTGGCGGCACCTGTTGCTTGGACTCGTTGATCGTTAGCGGAGAAACACACACGACCTCCGAGATTCCTAACATTGGCCGTGTTTATCGTGCAAGGGTGCTTCGCTGACAATCAAAACTATCCACCCGGAAATTTTTTGGCGCCAATAAAGTTCCTTTCGCTTTAGCGCTTGTGCTCGTGCGTGCCACTTTGGCTTCCCGCGCAGTGCTTTCGCGAAGAGTTTCACCACTTCGAACTAGAACTAACCGTCACACACCGATTTGGTCTGGCCACACTGGCTATCTTGAATGTTTACCAGCGCCACCTCCGGAGTACCTGAGGCACCGTCGCCTGCCGTCGCGCCGTTTTGTTTACGCAGCCCACATGGTGTTTGGCTAGCCTAGTGCGTTGTTGTGCGATCGTGTGAAGTGTGCTCTGCAACGCTAAGCCTAGGTGCTTTGACGCTCTTCAGCAAACTCCTTTGTTCACATCGTGAGGATTTCGCTTGCCTGCGATGGCCCCCACTTCGCCTTCGTCGTCCTCGCCGATGGCATCAAAGCGCGGAATGCTTGCGGACACATAGCAGGCAGTAACACAAGACACGCTTCGCAACTGCTTTCGCCACGCGGGCTTCGTACTCGACACAGAGGCAGCAGACTTGCCTGAAGAAAACGACAGCGTGACTGACTTGTGCCTTCTCATAGACTATATTATCAACGACCGCCGCTCTGCTGGTGCTTCCATGCCCACGGAAATAACTTTTGAGTGGTTCATCGAAGCTGACAACGAGCTCGACTTCTGCGCAGAGCTAACCGACGACCAAATAGTCAGTCAGGTAATGGCGGATTCAGACGACTTCGATGTTGAAAATGAGGAACCAACGCCTGCGCCACCTACGACCGCCGAATTGATGCAAGCATTGATGACGCTGTCATCGGTGTACAGTGATGACATGACCCTTGCTCAGATCGAGGCGAATGTGATTACATGCAAGTGGAATGCCGTTAAAACAAAGATCAACAAGTTTTTCAAGCCACTGCAGCTCTAACACAGGCTGCCCTGACGGCACCCGCTGTCGGCTGCATGCATTTTTTTTAACAGCTCTTTTCAGAGCCATTCCACTGATGCTTTGGCAGAGTTCCGGAAGTCTGGTACTTCGACCTTGACCCTCTTGATCCGAGAAATATCAATGAAATGGTGCGTTTTTTGCTAGCATTGAGAAATATTAGCAAAATGGTTTTTTTTTTGCTTGCATTGAAAATTATCAGTAAAATAATGCGTTTTTTTGCTTGCATTTATTTTTTCAGACTGCCCGAATTTTCGGACGGTTTTTCGCTCCCTAGAGGGTCTGAGAAATCGGCAGTTGACTGTATGTGGGCTCGACTGTACATCGGTGAAACTGGTGATTTCAAGAAAAGAGTTACACAACACAAACATGACGCCACGAAACGACGCGTCACCTCGACTGGCCTCGCTGAACACGCGGAATCTACTGACCACCAAATAGACTTGTAAAACGAGTGTGTTCTGGACAAAGAAAAATCCGCATCTACCCACTGGAAGGACTCGAGTAAATGCGTTACGGAATGGTGGGGGGTATCGCGGGAAACGTTGCGTAATTGGGTAAGGTTTGGGAATGTTTAATTGTTATTTTGTCTTTATGTTCATAGACCGCCAGGTGGCGCCGTTTTGTTTGGCTGGCCGCATACAGTGCTCCACTTTCACGTGTTCTTGGCCCGTTACCGGGCCCCGCCCGTGTCTGTACAAGCTCACTATTCCTTCTAGAAGACTTCCGGGACACGCCGACACCATCCGGGCCCCGGTCCGACCCCAGGCTGGCCCCCCAGGCCCCTTCAAAAGTACGAAGCGGCGCGGCGCCGCGCTAACCCTAACGCGCCGCGCCTGCACCTCCACGATGCAGAGTCCTGCCCAGCACTCGACACCAACGACAACTGACGCCCTGTCGGTAAGCCCAGCCTCCTCCGGTCGTACCGCTGATACAGCCGTGCCTCCACTGTCAACATCTGGCAATGTCACCAGCCCCGCGCCGACAACAATACAGCAACAGGCAGCGTTCCTCAACCGCGCGCACGGTCCAGCAACGTGCAACGCTGGTGGCGTCTCTGCTACTCTCAGCTTAATAGCCACGCAAACGCCAGAGCCCGAGAGCCGTAATGCAGCGTTGGCATTGCAATCAACCACGCCTGCTGCTCTCCCCACCTTATCTGCGTCTGGCCTACCCATTGGAAATTCCGAGTCTGTCGACAAGCGCGTTTCGACGAGCGTCGTTCCTTCCATCGCCGAAGTTTTGCCTTCCATCACTTCAGCTGACGACTTATCGACGGAAATGGACTTCACGGCATCGCAAGTCAACGAAGACAATACGCCATCCCCTGAAGGCAGCTGGAACACCGTTAGTGCCAATCGAAAACCTGCCTCGACCGCCCGCCCCCGCTCCGAGCTCATCACCGTCGGAATCCAACTTCCACCCGGAACACTCACGCCGAAACTGCCTCTCTATGACCTGCTTTCTACCATCATAGCCGCCGCAAATCTCTCTCCCAAGACCAGTGCGGAGGTCACCCTTCAAGCCAAACCTGCTCAGAGCCTTGTGTTTCTGAAAACGCACTCACCTCTCACTGCCCACCTCCTACTCTCCCTCACAAGTCTGGAACTTAATGGTAAGCCGATCACCATTAAGCCCTATGCCCTCAGTCCTCCAATATCATGTCTCGGCGTCATACACAACGTCGGTGGTCACTTCACAACATCTCAGCTCTTGCATGACCTCGAATCCTTTACTTCAGATATACTCGCTGCACGTATGATGGGCTCCACTGAATCCGTCCTCATAACAATTGCTGGAACCATCATCCCTCGCTTTGTGTACTTCAAACGCGTCTCTTTCCGATGCCGTCCACATAAACCCAAGCCCCCTACTTGCACTCGGTGCCTTGCTATAGGGCACCGTGCTCATCAATGCCCCCAACACAGCGTTCCGGCCAAGTGCCGATGCTGTGCGTCTCCTCTACCAGCAGATCCCGATGCTCACGTTTGCGCCCAACCCTGGTGCATCCATTGCCAAGTCAACACCCACTCATCTCTAGACTCCACCTGCCCCTACCTTCTAGCTAAGCAACGCGACTGCGCCAAAGCATGCTTTTCTCCGTCGCACAGCCATGCGCCGAGCGACTCAGCCTTCGCCGCCCTCCTCTTCAGCGCATGAGCTCCTATCACCTCCCGCAACATCCCCCCCAGGCTCATACGCCGCTAAGGTTAAGGGAACACCTCCCATGTGCACTTCTTCATCAAACACACCTTTACCATCTTCAAGTAACGAGAGCCGCTCCTTCGATCTGCGACTGGCTATGTTGGAGCGCAACCAGCGCGAGCAACAACGCATCTCCGATGAGCTACAACAGAAAATACTTGCACTGACGCAGACACTCGCAACTACCACATCCTCTCTTACCTCTCAACTCACGGAGCTAAATAAGCAACTCACCACACTCACCGCCCCGACCTCCAGCTCCCATGTAACCAAATTGGCCGACATGGTCGAAACCACCACCACTGCGCATCACACTCGTTTGGTCCAGCTGGAAAATTCAATTGTCCGGATTCTTACGACCCTCGAAACCCAATCTAAGCAACTGGAATCTTTCACCTATATGCTTAACTCCCTGCAGGAGTCACTTCCCCCGGCAAAAAAGAAGGAACGCGCACGCGTAGGTGCTTCCTCTACTCCAAAGACCTAGATGGCGCGTGAAAAGGACCTCGATATTTTGCAGTGGAACTGCCGCAACTTTCGTCATAATAGGACCCCTCTCCATCAATATCTTCTCACCCGCCAAACATTACCCCATTTTCTCCTTATACAGGAGACTCGGGCGGCCCTTGCCGTCCCGGGCTACCGTGCATATCACGCTACGACGGGAAAGCAACTTGCGTCCATTTATGTACGCAATGACGTTCTCGTTGAACCACTAGACGTACCCTCCCCCCTCCTGAAACATTTAGTTGGTGTGGTCTATTACCAACCATCTACCCGTATTTCTCTCGCTCTGATGTCATTTTACAACCCCCCCTGTCACGTCCTCTTTGTTTAGTGCTCTTGGCAAATTCCTGCACTCCCTTCCATCGACCACCCATATCCTCCTTGGGGGTGACTTTAATGCTCCTCATAGGCTCTGGGGTTACCCCCAAACACTCAAACCAGGTCGCCTTCTACACTGCCTCGCCCAGGAACGCCATCTCACCCTTCTTAATACTCCTGACACCCCTACTCGAGCGGGCACTGTTTCACAGCGTTCCACTATACCCGATCTCACGTTCTCTCGGAGTTCCCTTCCTTTTCACTGGCAGGTCTCCGCTGAAAATTTTTTCAGTGATCACTTTCTCATACACATCAACATCCCTCTTTCCCACAATAGGCGGAAACAACGAGTCGCTCACACTGACTGGGAAGCATTCCGTAATAACCTTTTGTCTGACTCAAATTTAAAACTTGCGACGACTGGACGGCGCGGATCTCCGCAGCAATGACATCCTGTAGTCGCCGTGCTCGTTTTCAACTCCCCATTCCTGACCCTGATCCTCACTTCCTCCGATTATGGCGACGTCATAAACGTTTGAAACGCGCTCTCCGCTCCCAGCCACATAACTTCCAACTTTCCTTCCGAATTGATGCTCTGCGGGCTGAAATTATCGCTTACGGCACTTCTCTCGAGCACTCTCGTTGGAACACGCTGTGTGACGGCCTTGACTCCGCACTGCACTCGTGCTCTACATGGTCTCTGTTTAGGTCTCTCTTAGGTACCAAGCCTGCCGTTGCTCCCACCCTAGCTAAAGCTCTCACTCAAGGGACTCCATCTGATGTGTTTGAAAATTTAAAATCTCTGTAACTCCCACCCCCCCCCCTCACACTTTCCTACCCAGATTACTGTGGCGAAGCTAACCCAGACCTGGACCGCCCATTCACGCTCAGGGAGCTGGAAGCTGCCTTAGCCACTCAATCTACCCGCTCGGCACCCGGTGAGGATGAGATAACATATACTACATTACGTAATCTCCCCGACAACGCGAAGGAATTTCTCTTACACACATTCAACGAAGCATGGAACAGCGGCTGTCTTCCAAGCTCTTGGACATCATCTCTAATTTGCATGATTCCGAAGCCCGGCAAACCTCCATCTCTCTCTAACCTACGCCCTATCTCTTTGACGTCATGCGTTGGCAAGACTCTTGAGCGAATGGCCTTGACTCGACTGTCTGATTTTATTGAGGCGAAAGAGTTTTTCCCTCCTTCTCTTATTGGCTTCCGACGCCACGTTTGTGCGCAGGACATGTTCCTTGTTCTTCAGCATACTTTTCTTTCACCTTCTCGTAGTCAGATCCATGCGCTTGTAACCGTCGATGTACGGAAGGCATTCGATGGCGTGAGTCATGACCACATACTCGCTCAGCTCTCCTCCCTGTCATGTGGCTCCCGCATGTATTCTTACATCCGATCATTTCTTTCCAATCGAGTTGCTTGCTTCAGAGTCGATACTCATTTGTCTAACCCACACTCCCTCACCCGCGGCACTCCTCAAGGTGCCGTACTATCTCCTACTCTATTTAATATGGCTATGGCCCCCCTTGCCTCCCAACTGTCCCAAATACCTGACCTTCACCATATTTTTTATGCAGATGACATCACTCTCTGGTGTACGTCTGGATGTCCCGGCCACGTGCAGGATACTTTGCAACGTGGCCTGGACCTTATCGCTTCCTTTCTCGCTACTGCTGGCCTGTCTCCTGCACCGGAGAAATGTGAACTACTTTTGCTAAACCGGTCTGCGTACCAGCGCTCCCACAATACCCTCATCTCCCTACATCTTTCTAGCTCTCTCATCCCCACTGTTCAGCAATGCAAAGTTCTTGGCTTCTCTTTGCACGCGACAAAAAACGCGCAGGCCCTACATCACGCTGTGAGGACTTGCCATTCGGTGGCCCACCTCCTGCGACGCGTTATCACTCGGCAGTCGGGGCTCCACGAGGCTCATGCGTGCCGGGTTGCACATGCGCTTGCCCTTAACAAGTTCTTGTACTTTGTACCCTACGTTCATTTCACCGAAACGCAACTCAACACACTTGAAAGAGCTCTATTAGGCCTCTACAAGGCAGCTCTAAACCTCCCTCTCACTACCTCTACCACTAAGCTCTTTGCCACAGGCCTCTTCCATCCATTACGTTCTCTTATTTCTCTGCACCACGACTCTCAGATTGCCCGTCTTTCTCTCACTCGTCAAGGCCAATGGCTATTAGCCCAAGCTGGTATCCCTCACATTCCCGTTTCCGTGCCCACCTTGCCTTCTGCCGCTAGCACCGCTGCTTCTAACCTTCGCATCCTTCCCCTCCCATCCAAATATGTCTCCCGTTCTTCACGCCGGCCGGCGTCATGCGGCAGCACAGCATCATTCTCCTCCTCTCTCTACACAGGGAGTTGCCTACACGGATGCCTCATACATGGCTCCTCGGGGCTCGTGTGGCTACGTTATCTACCATCCACACCTTTCGTCACCTGACACGCACACCAGCGGGCCATACTTACACCCGCCTTCGCTCGAGGTCCTTTCCATGGTCCACGCCATGCAGTCATTTTCCTCCCTCCCTTCTCTCCCCGAGTACACGATTTACTCCGACTCTCACGCCGCCATCCGTCACATACAGAACAACACGTTGCCCCCTGCTCTTCAACAGGAGGTCGAGCGAGCGGCCTCTGCTCTTCAACCCTCCACTGTCTTCCTCCGCTGGGTTCCTGGGCATTCGGGGTATTAACGGCAATGAGCTAGCTCATCAGCTTGCCCGCGATATATTGCACCGGGCACCGTTCATTCCCTGGCCCACACCTTCGGAAGACAGTGAGAGCTTCGCGAATAACGATGGGCCGATCTCCTTGCGTCACACTATCAAGGAGGTATATCTCCAGCTCCGGCTCGACAAGCGTCTTTACCCTCCCCCTCATCCATCACTCACGGCGCTTGAGGCTCGAACTCTACGGCACATCCAAATGAACTGCTTGATAACCCCCTCTCGCCTTTTCCTTTATAAATATAGGTCTAACCCCTGCTGTCCTAATTGTCCTTCCCCATACGCTGACCTGTCGCACTGCCTGTTTTACTGCCCAACTGCTCAGCAATCCAGCTATTACCCTCCACCATCCCTTTCCATCACCTCCTGGCTCAATTGGATCGGCGCCGAAGGGGAAGAAGAACAGCGTCGACTGATCGCACAGGCGGTCGAAAATGCTCGGCCTGTAAGTTTGGCTGAATAAAAGTCTATTACTACTACTATGTTCGTATTTATTAAATGAAGAAGAAACGTTGCCTTCAATGAGTGGTGGGACACTGATGTTGAGTTGTGCCCCACTACTGGTTCACAGTATTGTTGCTTTCATCGCATCTACTCGAGTCAAGCAAAGCGACAAGTCATGTGAAAGCCAAGTAAAGACGCCCTTGACTGAATTCCAAATGCCCGATACAGTGTCTACATATACGGAGTGGTCAGTGAATGGTTGTGCAGAGCAAGCAGTCGGTTTTTGCTAGCCAACTCTGCCTGCGTCGGCCTTGTGAGGTGAGAGAGAGGGGGAGGGGGGAGCGACAGTTGGCACGGGACGCGAGCATGCGCAGTAGGGGTGTAGACACCACAGCCAACGCGGGATTTACGAAGAGGCACAGTAGAACCCTGATTATACAACTTTTAAGGGACCACGCAAGATCGTCGTATAACCCGGGCGTCGTATAATCTAAAAACTAAGATTATAGACTGTGAAACTCCGCCTTGCCCGAAAAAAGGGTACAGACTGCCTGAATAAGCCCACAGCACGACCTTCTGCCTCTGCAATGAGAGATTAAATTATTTTCCCTGTGGTAGCTAATCGCAGCAATAATCAGTTGAAGGAGGTCCAAGCGAATCTCTATTCTCAGTCTTAAAAATAATCAAATCTAATGCGCATCTTTCTTCCGATAGATAGAGTCAGAAAATTGCCTATGTGTGAAAACAAAACCGAAGCCATGTTGCCGTGAGCCTCGCATCAGAAGAGTCAGACGCAATGTCATCGCTATCGCATAATGGCGACAGACAATGAGTTTATGTACGATGCGTTCGTGCACGACTGAGCTGTGCGCGATGTAATTTGTTGCCTCGTGAAGTGCATCTAGTGGTGTCTCGCGGTTGTTATGAACGCTGATGTCAAGTGAAAGTAATTTTGCACGGCGAAAGCAGCTGCGTTGTGCCCTTATGCGTGCGCAAACCAGTGACTGTGATACAGGAGATCGGCCATATGTCGACCAGGAAATGTTTCCACGGACCCAAAATGTGAAAATATCAGCTTTTTGGTCAGCTGAACCTACCCTATGTGGATAGAGCTTGACTAGGTAACGAACCCAGATACGTATGGACGCGATTGAGGCGTATGTAAAAGTGCATAAACTTCTGGGAGAATAAATTTTCCATTCAATGAAGTTGACTACTTTTTCTGTAGTCCTCCTTGGTGTATAAAAGTTCATATTTTGCACTCGTGAATATTTAGTCGACATGTGATTCGAGTCAAGGTGGTTTTTTCTTTCCGACAGAATCTGAAAGTCGTCATAAGATGCGGTGTCGGCGTAAAACTGCATCGTATAACCAAGGTTTTTAATACATTGTTTCTATGGGAATTTTGCCGGGACCAAACCGATTCGCTGTAAAAGGCAGGTCGTCGCAAAACCAGGGGATGTATAATTGAAGTTCCACTGTACGACTATAACATGCTCGGCATTTAAAAAAAAGCTTGCATCATGCCTACACCTGGAATCCAGATACAAACGACTGCACATATGCTGAACAGGAGTGATGGGACACTCCTGACAATGTACTCTCGCTACTTACATCACGTATTTAGGCGTACTTAAGTACGCCGTGCTTTCCTTATGGCTTCTATTGTGAACAAGGCTCTCTCCCATATGACCTGCTGAAACGTCAGTAAACTTTGTTGTCTTTGAGTCTGTGTATCCTTTCACGTTTACACTAAGAAGCAACAGTTATGCACTGTCTTTTTTTTTCCCACGCCTTCTAGCAGCTCACTGTAGTTGCAGTTGAAAAGAGTGACTTTTTAAACTTTGATGAATGTTAATGCTTATTTTTATGACAGTCGCACAGAAATGCTGTCAGTTTCCATGACCTGGCCAGGTTTTTCAGAAATTTTCTGACTTTTCCATAACTTTTCCAGAAGGGTCCAAATTTTTCGACTTTTCTAGGTTTTTCAGGTTGGTAGATACCCTAGGCTCAGGTTACCACCGTGGTCTATGTGGTAGTTAGAAATAAAATTTTCGAAAATTTTACCTCTTGTAATAGGCGCACTCCGAACGTGGCGCCAGACTTTCTGGGAAAAAACGTGGCTGATCCACCTATATAGGAATCATTATAACATGAAAATGAAACACTGTCTTTACAGGGGCAGTTGAGAGTTTATTGTGCATTGTTTCAGCAACAGTAACAAATTTCAAAGTCACGTTAAAAACAGTAAGTAGCTCGAAACTTCCAGCACATACCTCAAGCAGAAAGCATGCACAAATTGGGATACACAGGACGAGCGCGGAACAACTCTCACAGCTTAGCACTTAAAGCGCGCTGTTCAAACAGAAAAAAAGACACCCGAAACGAGCAGACAAGTATACACAGGACAAGTGCGAACAACTGTCACAATTTTTTCGGCGCCAGGTGTCAGCAACATGCGCCTTTTATAAACGTAGCCGTGTGGTGACCTTCATCCTCTCCTGAATTACTAATTTGATAAGCAGGAAGGACCCCGCTCTGTGGAGGCGATTACCTTTAGAGTGTGCCCAACGCGAGCATGTCACGTCATCTCACTACTGGTAACGAAAAGGTTTCGAAGCTCTGAGGACTGCCTAACGGCATATATAAATGCCTTGCCGTTAACATTCCCGACAACACAGGATTTGTGGTGTAGTGGTTCTGGTTCTTTTCTCTGCAACTTCTTAGCATATATTTTTCAACGTCGCTTCCGTGTAGGAAGTACATCAGCATAGCCGTGGTGAACTCCGGCATAACACATTTTCAAGTTAAGAAAGTGTGCCCATTATGCAAGTAAATATGGTATTTACACAAGCCTATTTATCAGTCCAGCGATGACTTCAAATCAATTTGTATTATAAAATACCCGCAAGCTTTTTTTAAAGAGTGATATTGGGGAAGTGGACCTACATTCAAGTCTACTTATAATCATGTAAGCGCGATATTAAGACCGCAGAGCACTCTATGCTATGTTTTACCTGCGTTAGTGTATTCTAAAGCTACTGAATCAAGAACCACAACGTAGCTGAGCTAAACTTACATGGGTGGTCCCTTTGATGGGGGCCGCTTGCCACGTGGCCTTCCAGCTGAAGCAGCAGCACGGGCAGGTGACCGGGACCTGGAACGGCTGCACCACAAAGCAAAGCAACTGTGAAATCGGAAAAGGTAGTCCTCCTTACTAAGAGCATAGCAAACAGTGACAAATAAAACATTTGACGCAATGTTTTTGCTAAAGAATAACAAAGCGTGCCAAATAGGATTGAGCAATATGCTTCAAAAGCTGCCAAAGCAACTCATTAGATGCCCTTGAAAACACTAAAGATCCTTTGCCCTGTTATGCAACTGTGTGCCAAGCAGTCTAGACATTTGACATTTGGCAGCATGACCATACATTTGTATACAACAATTGCGTATTAATAAAGCAGAGGACTCTACCAGGTTTAAATTGTGGACAAGGAGTTAAGCACATCCCTTGTTTGAAGCTCGAACATCTCTAACTTTCCCAAATATCAGTAGCGAAAATTCAATGGTTAACAAACCATCTATTAATTACAGTCGAGCCCACATATATTGGCCCCACTTAAAACGAACTTGTTTTAAAACGAACAATATCAGCGTGACCGTGGTAATATACATTGGTTCTATGGCACAAAATCGCACTTACAAGGAACGTCTTCGAGCCCCGCTGATCGGTTGCAGCGAACGGAGTCGGCGGTCTGCCGACCCGCCGTAAAACCAATTTCGACCACCGATGAGGCATCGGCGAGATGCCCATAAATTCTTATTGTTAAACGCCGACCCTGCCTCCGCGCCCCTCTAGTTGCCGCTCTCCCTGACCACTTTTTGTTACTCACCCCTCCGTCCTTTGTCGCCCACTACTCTGAGCACCCCGCATCGCCAGACGAGGCCTGTGTTTTCCTACTGCCACCGATCTTTCGAAGACTGGTCAGCCATCTCCCGTGTTTTTGATTGCTGGTACTGTCGTTGGCGTCGCCGGCCTGGATTGACCAGGCCATTTGCCAACATCGTCGGCCACCAACTGTATCCGTTTAGTCTGCGTCTAGTGCACGCGTGTACACTACCCCACCAACTCTGATAATTCACGATTCGTTTCGTGTGTAGGACTTGTTCTCGCTCACTTCACACTAAGCTCAGCATGCCTTCCGCGAGCGTGCAAAAGCGCGAAAACGGCTTTTAATTTGCGCGGAACGAATCGTGAAATATCGAAGTTCGTGAGGCCACGCAAACCCGCCAGTGCAACAAAACGATTTTTTTGACCACGGCTGCCGATTCTTCGAACACCACCGCACGCACCGATTCAGACGGCAATGCACTCTTTCTAAGTTTTTCTACGTGCGAGTTTCGCGGATCTTTCAAGCAAGCAACCCAACCTGCCTCCTTCCCGTGTGTTTTGGTTGTCAAGGTCGCCCTCTCGCCGCATCCTCCTCTCTCTTTATCGCAACTCCTTGCCCTTCTCTCGCAAGTCTGCTCTCTTCTCTTGTTAACAACCCCTTCGCCTTTCTCCACCGCTCCGCGACGCCAGAGAACACCTGCCAGTCTATAGGCACTGCGCCGTGTCGACCAAGGGGCTGACAGAAATTAGGTGCCTTCTTCCTCTTTCTAGAATCGCACAACAACCAGTCGCCCGCCACGACTGCTACACTGGCTCGAATTAGTTTCGTTTTCTGACTGAAAACGGGTCTAGAGCTGTTTCACGCGTTCTGACACGTGTGTCGCTTGTGTGCGTCTTACTCGCTCTTGGTGTGCGTGTGCGATCAGGATGGCACCAGGGAGGACTAACAAGCTTCTTTTTATTTCCTGCCTCTCAACAACATGTCGAAAGTGTGACCGTTTGGCTTGAGCGTAATCCGCACATTAGGTGCCGCGTTGCGTAGCGCTTGCTCATAGCTGTCGACCACCTGGCAGCCAACTTTCCACTTTAGGCGTCCGGGTATTCAGCTGTGGAGATGGTGAATATTTCGTCGGCGGCGGTGACGGCTGCATGCGCGCGAAACTATTTTCGCGACGCCGACTTTGTCAACGTCGGGCCCGATGCCAAGCCTGAAGCTTTTGAACATGACGACTGCGGCGGCGATTTGTGGCAGCGCGTCACCGACTCCGACATGGGAGAGCGGGTGGGACATCTGTTGCGATGGTTTAATTACGGCCGATGATGATGCCGACACTGCGGAACCGTGCACAGATTGGGGCATTGTGAATGAAGTACGTGGCGAGAACGATTTGGAGGAATCGGATTGCGAGAACGACGAAACTTGGGAGCTAGTGCCTCATGCAGCTTATGCCACGGGCCTCGGCGAACGAGCGCCCTGCCGTTTTAAATGAACTCAAGACCACCCTTATCGCTTCTGCTATTCGAAACACGTGCATCACGGACTTTTTGGGGCAAAACGTTTGTGTTTTCACTCGCAACTTTTTTTAAAAGCCGTGTTTCATTTACTACGAACTTCGGGATACAGCGAACAGATGCCACATCACGCTCAGGTTCGTTATAAGCGAGCTCGACTGTATATAAAAACAAAGATATAACCTACTTTGCACTTAGAACTTTGCACATAGAAGTTCATAAAATTTTCACATAATTTGCAAACCCCCTTACCAAATTACACATGTAAGCAATAATAATATATACAAAAGTGAGAAAATTGGGCAAGTAAATGAAGTATCTGCTATTGCTCCTAATGACACTAGCATAAATAAACACTGCAGAAAGCTCTCAAACTCACCAGCACCGCTATAACATCAATATGAACTCACCTGTCATAACTGGTGTAAGAGCTTCGAGAAGAAGAGCTACGAGAGCGACTGTCAGATGTCCTTGATGACCTGAAGGTTTCAAGTTGACAGGTAAATAGAGGGCCCAATGAGATCTCAATAGTGTGTTACAGGTGAGAAAGCAGAAAGTAAAACTTACCGGGATGAAGGTGATCGGGAGGAATAGTTTGAAAAGGACCTCCGATTACGACCTTTGGATCTACTCCTTCGACCCTTTGGAGTCTTTGACCTGCAGAGACAGGAAAAATTAATTTGCAGTGAGCAAAACAAAAATAATTTAGCTATATAGTTAAAAACATTGTCCTTACTGAACAACTACCCTGCTTATTTAAAAATGCTGCCTTGATTCAGCAGGAACACTATTATCATAGACTGGCTTTATTATTTTAGATAGGGTCACCTACACTATACACATGGGGCATTAATTAACTATGAAAGTTATGAAAAAGACATTAAAAAATTCAAATTTTCAGTAACCTAATAATTTTCACTGTTCACTATGCATTCTAAAAGAATGCCAAACATAACTTTAGTTTCTTGCATAGAGGACAAAACAGCCCCGTTCTGAACCTACAATTTTCTGGCACCACTACGATATATTGCGATGAAATTTTGTTTAGACATCGCATTCGGCAGTAGGCAGAGCTAAATATTACAGTTTAGCCTTGAAATAATGAATAATTGGACATTCAAGAAGCAGATAAAGTAGAACCATGCTATTACTTTACAAGCGCATCATTTTTCTGACTGCACTGTTGTTGGTCAGAGCCTGCATAGTACTCACAGGATCCTATGCATTGGAAACCTTGCTGTTCCTTCACAACAGTAGGATGGTTTCTATATGATACATCCCAAACTAGCCATCAGAGCAGCTCTACATGACCATGGTGAGCAGCCTTCTAGGTTTCTCAAGTAGCTTGGCCATTCTTAATTATGAGATCAGCCGTATAATGTGGTGTAGATGCACCAATGACATGTTTTTGGCTCCTACCAGCAAAACCATTAACATAGAGATCTGTATTTGCTATCAAAACATGGCATCTAGTACATCACCTGGCTTCAAAATTGGTTATGCGTGCTGTTAGCAAAAATAAGTCGTCCGAGACTGGCTTTGGTTGCCAGTGTTATCCTGACATAGACTTGCATTTTGCAAAGCCAGCAAATGTCACAAAGTGAAAGAATAGGCGTGAATGGTAAGTCAAGAATACTGGCCCACGTACCACAGCCAATGTTTTTACCTGCCATAAAGGCAGTAGATATACTTAAGGGGGCAGAGTGGTTTTTGGGACCAAAAAGTGACAAAAAAATTAATTTTTTGAAATTGACATATTTGGTTTCTGATTGATATCTGGGGTTTAACGTCCCAAAACCACTATATGATTATGAGAGACGCCGTAGTGGAGGGCTCCGGAAATTTAGACCACCGGGGGTTCTTTAACGTGCACCCAAATCTGAGCACACGGGTCTACGACATTTCCGCCTCCATCGGAAATGCAGCCGCCGCAGCTGGGATTCGAACCCGCGCCCTGCAGGTCAGCAGCCGAGTACCTTAGCCACTAGACCACCACGGCGGGGCACATATTTGGTTTCTGCAAGTATTTTTCTATCTTTGAGCAAATTTTCACACACCAGGAAGTGATGGTTTTTTTTTGTAATGTTATTCTAACTGTCCAGATTCTTGGTGCTCTTAGCACACAGAACCTGCAAAAAAAAAAGAAAGGAGAACAATCTTTAAGGCTTCTTTATAATTTGCCGGGACTTTTGTTAGAAGCTCTGCTATAAATTTATTAGCGCCTTTATGGTCATTGCAAAACATGTGCACCATAATTGTTGCTTTTTGAAAAAGCTGTGCGTTTTCAGTTTTTTCCATTTTTTCTCAAAAAAGTAAATTTATGATTGTTCAGTTTTGAGGCCTCAATATCTCTGAAGCTAGGGCAGATACATCACTATTTTTGCAATGGAAACCTGTATGTGTGCTGAATGCAAGTATGGGAGCAGAATTTAGAGCACAAGCCTTTTTAATTATTATTCATCAAAATTTTAACACAATTACAACTGCTTTTGAAAATGGATAGATCTATTCGCTGTAAAATAACCGAGAAAGGCCCAAATAAAAAAACCCTTGCATACTTTCAATGTATAGTCATAAGTCTACGTTGGCATATCTTAAATATCAGTTTTAATCGAGCAATTTTCCTTCTATGGCGGCCTTAAACAATAGGGGGTGAACTTAAGTTATCTCAGGAACAAGGTGAGTTACAGGAAAACTAATTAAATATTTGAAATCAGAAGAAAAAAACTGCCTAATCCTGTGCAGTTTGATCAAGATCATTGAATAAATAAACAAAAAGACTGCCCACTGAGAGAAACCAGTCTGCCCCCTTAAAGAGATACTAGTCAACTATTAAGTCGACGTTTATTGTTGAAATGGCGGTCCAGAAACCTCGTAGTGTTACTTTTGTGCCAAGGAAGGGCCTATTTTGAAATAAAATCACGTTTTAGAGGTCCGCATCGGGTTAGCACACTTCTACCCGCCTCAAGAAGCGGACTGACCGGACCGACTCACGTCACTGTTGCCGTGCACAGCGTTGCCAGGCTTTACTGCACTAGTAGCAGCAGACCGAAAGCAGCGGGAGCCACAGCAGCAACAACGGCCATTGATCAATTTCCCGCCATTACCTTCGAGATTGCAGATGCTTTATTTAGTGCTTTAGATCGATTACTAGTGATTAATTGTAGGCGGTCTGTCTGATGTCATCTGCATCATTTTGAAAATGTCCTACTGTGGCACTTGCGTTCCTTGTGCATTTACCTTAATATCTCAGTAAGTAGGGCACTATTGTTGATAATATTGTCATTTTAAATGTTGTCATACATTGAGCTTTCAATATGACGTAAATTGTTATTTGGATTTAGTGTCCCTTTAACAGTGACATTGAAGTTTATAGCAAAAGGCACACAAAATCGTAGGAGCTCGCCTTCCTCTGGTTAGCAGTGAAAAAAAAAAAAAATGCACCAGTCAACGCCGTAGTTTTTTTTTTTTCATGCGCAGGCACTGAAACAAAATTGCATGCCTTTCACTGCAACAGCAATTTTTCGATTTTGTCTAGTATTTCTCGGCTTCTTGTATTTCCTGGTTCTTACATATTTATAAGTGGGCCCCTGAAAAACATATCATTGGGGTTCCACAATATTATATTTAGGTAGTAATACTCTATATTCAGTACATAACTTTGGGCATGTTGGTATTCTATTTCAGCACGTAGCAGACAGCACAACTCGGTTCTTCTCTTGGTTTGTGCAGATGCTGATGATTTATTGGACAAATTATTTTACCACAGCAAAACTTCGTTAGTATGCAATATGCTAAAATGTAATTGTCATGCACACCTGACCGCAGTCACAGATCTTAATGCAATTGCGACCAAAGTGGTATCTCCTGCACCTGCAAATCTGCGTATTCTCATCCCTTTTTGTGGCATAGAGGTTAACCACACCCCTGAAGTAGTAATGAGTCTGACGCCACAATGAGAGTGGCGGACCGAAGATTGACTATGGCGTGAGTACTGTGGTGCCTTAGTGGACAGCGAACGTAGGAATCGCAGCGTGCTCTTTTAAGGGGGGACCCGGCTTTTCAAGCCGAAAATCTGCCCAAAAATCGAATTTTCATTCTCTTAATTTTCGTGTTCCTGACGCGTTTCCGCACCTTTCTACAAAATTTGATTCCCAAATTCTGCATATTTTTCCTGTTATCAAGATCTAAAGATGCGGTTTTACGAGCGTTTCTCTCTAAAATGTGCAAAAATACCCTGCATTTTGATCGCGCGCCGCTTGGCAACGGTACGCTCCATCGGCGCCATTTTGGTGTTGTTCAATAGTTTGCGTTTCAGACTTTTTTTTTTATCCTTTGGCAACCCTGTGCGTCCCTGAGAAACGAGAAAAAAGCACCCGCAAAAAAGAGCTTTCACGCGTTGCCATTGGTCAAATGAGGCACGTGATCAGGATTCTGTCCTCTGATTGGCCTAAGTGCCGCCATCGTGCGCCGCCATTTTGACTGGGACAGCGTGTGCCTACCGCCATTGTGCTCGATTCGCCGCTCTGTGGATTGCTCGCTTGATCGGCGCACGAAGTTTATCATGCCTGGCGGTGCGAAAAAGTTCCATACGCGCCACCACTTTGGGCGTAAACGACGAAGGGGAAAAGTGCGTGCAAAGGACCCGGCATCGTCGCAGACAGCCGTTCACGGAGCATCGCCTGGCCATGCCACGGACGCCGGCGGTTCATCGGCGCCAGCCTTGCAATGCGATAATGCTTTCGCAACCCACGCTGGTGATGCGAGATTAGATTCTGCGCTCGTGACCGAGGAGGAAGTGCGGGGGGCGCATGCACGGGAGCAAAAAGTGCTTCGACAGCTGCGATGAACGACATCGCAGCTGTCGTTCATCGGAGATAAATGTTGCTTAATTTCAAGCCGATTTTTATGAAACTTATGCACCTTATGTATTTTGATATGCAGATTTCAAATATGCAATTCTTTTTTTGGTGCATTATATATGTTGTTCATCGAAACGGCGATGAACGACATATTTTCCGCAATGGGGCTGAGCAGTCGCGCAATGCATAAAAAGACTTTTCAGCGGCATCTGAAAAATAAGCTGGAGCCCGCTGCTACGCGAGCAGCTGAAGATGCTATGCAGCAGTGCGCGCGTGAAGTGTCGTCGCTCTACGAGGACTTGTGCTTTGGTCACCGTGGTAATATTGCAGTGTGTTTTGATGGGAGCTGGATGACCCGGGGTCACTCTTCGCACATTGGCGTCGGAGCAGTTATTGAACTCTTCACTGGTTATGTTCTCGATTACGTCGTACTTTCAAATTTTTGTTTGGGCTGTGATGTGGGACTGAAACCCGGTAGCGAGGGTTATGAGCAATGGAAAGATGCTCATCGCTGCCAGAAGAACACCAGTTGTAAATCTGGGCAAATGGAAGTAGAAGCAGGCCTCATTCTTTTTGAAAGGTCCCTTGAGCGGCGCAATCTCCGCTATACGACAGTCTTGTGTGACGGCGATAGCAGAACGTACAATGCTATAAGGGATGCCAAAGTTTATGGTTTTATTGACGTAGAGAAAGAAGACTGCACAAATCATGTGCAAAAGCGAATGGGGACGGCTCTGAGGAACTTAGTTCAAAAGCAGAAAACCGAAGGCCGCAGTCTGGGAGGAAAGGGGCGACTCACTGCCGACCTCATCACCAGACTGAGCACCTACTATGGTCGTGCGCTCAAGTCACATCAAGGGGATGTGGATGAAATGCAGCGAGCTGTGATGGCCACGTACCATCACATCACATCCACTGACGAAAGCTCGAATCACAGTTTGTGCCCCACAGGCGAGCAGTCTTGGTGCCGGCACAATGCCGCAAAGGCAAAAGGTATGCACGAGCCAAAACACAAGTACAACTTGCCCAAAGAAGTTGCAGAGGCATTATTGCCTGTTTACGAACGTCTGTCTGACAGGAGTCTGCTGCAAAGATGTCTAAGAGGGAAAACTCAAAACTCGAATGAAAGCTTGCATTCAGTTATTTGGAGTCTGATCTCCAAAGAGCAGCACTCTTCCCTTTTTGCTGTGCAAGCAGCAGTTGCTGAAGCTGTGTTGCGTTTCAATGCAGGAAACAAACACTCTGCAGCATCAATTCTGCAAGAACTTGGAATGAATGCAACCAACACTGGCAAGATGCGAACAGCAGAGAAAGACAAACGTCGGAGTGCCATGTCCACGAAGAGGCATGCAGCATCAGAAGGACTGAAAAAAAATGTCGCAAAAAAGCATAAAGACTCCATGCATCCTGATTATGCACCTGGGTCATTTTGAATGACTTCAGTGACATTTACACTATTTTTCTGCTAATAAACAACTTTTAAAACGTTTTTCCTCGTTTTCTCAAAATGGCTATTTTGGTGGTTTTGCTATTTAGGAGAAGCGATATTTCAGCTTCTGGTCATGATATTACTCTAATTCTTGTGTTGACAGCTTGGTAAACTAATGTAGATTGAAATAAGACTGAATTGAATATTGTAAGTAATAGACATAATTTTAAAAATCACATTTAACGATTTCATGTCAAGCTGGGATTTCACTTCCAAAAATTTGACATGCCATAACTTTTGTTCAAATGGGCTTAGAACATTCATGTTTGTTTTATTGCATACAGCCATCATTCTAGATTATAGTGGTATGTTGATTTGTTTTGTAACTATCACAGTAAAAAAAACAGACTTCCTCCTTCCAAGGAACCTGAAATGTGTGATATCTCGAAAACTATATAATGCACCAAAAAAAGAATTGCATATTTGAAATCTGCATATCAAAATACATAAGGTGCATAAGTTTCATAAAAATCGGCTTGAAATTAAGCAACATTTATCTCCGAAGCAGGGTCTCCCCTTAAAGAAGCCACAGATCTAGCATAAGAGGTTTCAAGAAGTTTCACTGACCTCATAGAGCCAAAGAACAAAAGTTTTAAATTGTGTTACACCGCACCGAAGGTGCTTAAGTTTTGGCATAAAACTATTGAAAATAGTTTTTAAAGGACAATTTGCCAGCCTGAATTAACTTAGCCTTTATGTTTAAAGTCCCTATAATACAATCCCCAAAAAGCACTGCAATGGGACCTTCCTATGTTGTTTATTGTTCCAACGTTTTACTTGTTTCACCAAAGGGTGGCACTAACCTCCTCCATGGATCTCGCCATTCATCAGGTCGTGAACGATTTGAAGCTGCAGGTGGGGCGACTTGGAAGCGGTCCTCCCTCCAGCGTGGTTCCCTTTCAGAGCCACCGCCATGTGGTCGATCAGATCGAGAGCTATGAGAATAGCTACCTCTGGCAGGGGAGAAACATAGCAATCATTTATAATCATGAAATAATTAAATACATGTTTTGATTCCTCAATTAGGCCAGTGAGAAGCAGTAAGAGAAAACCAAGCTGGTGGAGACATATAGAAACACTCGAAAATCTATACAGCTTTTCTTGGTATGGCATTTTTCTGGCTGCTAACCAGATTTTTACAGACCGAAACTCTAAAGGCCAGTGACTTACAAAAACGGTCAAATCGGCATACACAGGGGCGGAGGCGGGTTTCAGTCTTTTAGAGCAGCTTTGAGAGCAGGAACAATGCAGTTTCGGAGCAGCTTTGGCACAGTAAAAAGCAAGTTTTGGAGCAGCTCTAAAGCACCAAAACGTGTATTTTGGGGCATCAAAATTCAGCTTTGGAGCAGATTTCTCGGGTCACACATCACCGTTAATTAGAACTTTTGCTTTCTGGTCAACATAAAAATTTTAGTAGTTTTTACTAAGCATGCAATGCCAATCAAGCGACCAGACTTGCCTCAAATTGATATATATTAAACCTTACACAGGTGTGGAACAACAAGGTACATGAGTTCGAAAGCAGTCCTGGGAGCAGGAAAAAGTGCTTTTTGTAGCAGGCTTGGAGCAGCCAGAAAGACAGATGCTCCCTGTGTCAACAGTGAGCGGGGCAGTGTGCTGCCATTGTAATTTTTGTCAACGCGGCCTCATGAAATGTGAGGCCCATGAGATTGTGTTTTGCTCTCCCCTAATAGAGTAACAAGTACTCTAGATCGTTAACAACGTTTTCTAAACACAGACGTTTTTGGAGCAGCCAGAAGGGCCTTTTCAAGCAAGTTTAGAGGCGTAAGAACGTTGAAAGCAGAAGTAGCCCGTTCACAACACTTGTAAATAAACATTTCTTCCATGCCGCAGTTTTCGAACACTGAGCTGAATTGTGCAATAGCCTTAACATTGCAATAGAAACTATATGGTCACTCTAAATGGGTTTTTGCTGTTGCCGTCATGTGCCGTGTAAATTGCAAATTAAATTGATACCGTATTTACTCGCATAATCCTCACACTTTTTTTGGCGGAAAACCGGTGCAAAGATGGGGGGTGCGAGAATTACGCGGGAAAAGCTTTCCACGAAAACGTACAGTGCAAAAAACAAAACGAAGGGGCTGCAAATCGGGATTCTCACACCAGCAACTAAGAGCAAGCTTTGAGAAATACTAATTAAAACTTACCTCAACATTAAAAGCACTGGTTCAACACAAGGCAAGATTTATTTGAGACACTAAAAGTGCAAGCAAATAGTCGAGAATTAGAATACCATACGCAAAGCTTGTGGTTGTTGCGGCCGTAGCGGTAGCATTCGTCCCGCAACAGGAGCCCTCAAAAGGTAAGCGTAGGACGTCAGTATTGGGCTGATAGCTATTCAATAGAATCGTCCAGTTTCCTTCTGAAGTAAATTTACGATCAATCCCAGTTTTAGGCACACGGCAGGCCTAACGCGTCTTGGTGGCTTTCAGCTGCCGTCACCACTAGCGAACACAAAACTCATAAACTCCGAAGGGTCTACCGGTGCCCCAGTTGTCGCTTAGTGCATGATCTATCACTTTCAACTTGAAAGCAGCCGTGTAGCTTCAGTATCGCCCCATAACGTGACAAGATTACCAACACAACATACAAAACATGCCGCAACACGCACTTGCCACTTTGGCTTGGCTTGGAGTAAATCAAATCTCTGTGCAGTAATAGTACGATTGATGCTTAAGAGATGGCGCCAGAAGACACGCGCTATTGTCATCAGTGGCTGGAACATGGAACAGGCAGACGACATTATTGCGGCAGTTTTTGGGGGTGCGATAATTACTTGAAGAAAAAAAGAAGTCGTATTTTTGTTGGGCGATGTGGGGGGTGCGAGAATTATGCGAGTAAGATGATTAAGCGAGTAAATAGGGTAACATACCCATGCGCATTGTATGTTCCAAACATGGGTAAAAGTGTGCGAGTGGGGTCGACAAACGTGCATAAAGCAGACCAAACTATCTGGTCCATCTTCGTCACTGACATGGGAGCGTGCGATAACATTCCCCGCCTCGGAGACACTCCGCCCGTCTTGCAAGAGAATGAAAAAAAAAAAAAAGCAGGGGGGCGGGGGGTCCACTCAACTAAAAACTATGACCTTTGCTTCTAAGGGAGTGGTAATGGTCGCTAGCATGAACACTAACTAGGCACCTATTAGCGGGCGGCTCACATATACTTCGATGTACTGCCCTTGAAGTGGCCGCAATCTCGGTTACTAGCGTTCTGTACAGTTACAAGACAACGGATCTTATTAAGTTATCTGCCAGTCTCACTTCATATACCACTTCAATTTGCTACTAACGCCTTCACTGCTTCGCCCTTGTGGTGCAACTGTGACTTTTTTATTATTATGAACAGCCACCTTTCTTTTTTTAACCTGAACACACTTCACTGCTTTGCCCTTGTGGTGCAACAGACTTTTTTATTATTATGTACAGCCACCTTTTTTTTTTTAACCTGAACGCACAAGCGTCAACTACCGAGTCGATAAGTGCCAAGCACAGCGGCCAAATGAACGAGAATATGCGCATGCGCCTGATGAGTAGTCCTGAGCACCTGCCTTTGCCAGCCTGTTTTGGAACCTGGATAGCCCCTCCAATTTTTTTGAAAACTGTTAATGCCATCCTATTTTTTTTTTTCTGGACGCTGACATTAAGTTATAAACGACAGTTTCAGCAGAAGGGCAAAGCAACTAATTGTCAGGCTGGCAGCTGTTGCGTCTGGCGGGCCACCTTTTTGCCACGGTTGCCAGAACGGAAGAAAGGCAGCCGCCTCATTTTGTGGAGATAAGGATCAGCGCCAAGATGCCCTGCTGTTTCTATGTGCTGGGCGCAGCGTGGCTGATAACTCTACGGAGCACCGCTGTCCTTTGGGTCTGCGCAGAGATGCGACATGTGGCGTCTTCGTGCCCAGGTAAAAGCCACAATGCCGAGCTTCCGCCGATTACGAACGTAGGACCACCAATCTGTGCGTTTCTGCCTGATGAGCCGCCGACGCTCAAATCAGTACCAGATGTCTAGGTATGGCCCTTCGGAGGTGCCTAGACCGCGATCGCCATTCGACAAAACTTGGGCGATCGGCGAGATGACATACACGTTTGTCCTCTCGCCACTAGAAGCTTCCTTATCTTGATGGCACAACCAAACAGTGAAAAAACAGACAACATAAAAGTGGCTGAGGGAACGCTCGCTTTGTCGTCTGCCTGCCAAGTTTAGCGGCCGTTCATTACTTTATACGCCTACGGGAAGAGATTGTGCGATAAGAGCATTTCTCCCTGTAGCGGCCGTACTTATTCTCTAACGCCAGTGTTTTGTAGAATGTCGCGATGTCGGACCCAAAAGAGTTGGATGTCATCCTTCATATTGGCATGGGGTTGTGATGTTGATGAAAGCAGCAGCCTCCGTTTTCATGAGTGAGCTCTTTATTTGGGCAAACCTGTGCCAGGAATATGGATCGTCACTCTCCAAGCAATACACGATGTAGACTGATAGCAGCAAACAGTGTTGGCAATCGATAATCTGCCAGGCAGTGAAATACATAGGCTGTTATACTTGTGCCATCGACATTACAGCGTTATTGCTAGCGGCCGCACAAGTTTCGGAACACACTCCATATAAATTTTTAGAACACACTTGAATATAAGCGTTGTGTACGTAATGTCATCGGAAGGTTCAAAGATGATCTAGATGGTTCATAGACATTCAGGAGAGGTTCGCACAAGGTAGCATTACATGCGTAATCGTGGGGTAACAAAAATATAAAGGAGCGCTTGTGACATTTATTATTATTACAACATTACAATTTGTTGCCATTGTGGCCATGAGTTCACCAGTGAAAGTGGTTTTTATTTTTTTTATTTTTACAGTTTGTATGGTTCAACGGTCTCCATCGCAGAGCCCGTGCGGTGCTCGGCGGTTGCTCGGCAACAGTACGGCGAGCTTTTTGCAGCACAACCGCAGTCTTTACAATTTGACTAACAGCTTTGCTGTTAGAACATATGTAATGTCCCATAATAAGTACTGCACATAAACGCCACCTTAATAAGATTCATGGATTCTGTTCACGTGGTGCAAGATTAATGCATGAACCGAAGTACAGTCAATGTCCGATGTCCGAGACACCCGAAATTCCATACGTGCCTGATTTCCAGGACTCATCTGTGGCACCGCCAAGTTCCCCATAAAGTCAATGTCTAAAACTCCAGACGTTTATAGCTTTCGCCATCTGATTTTCCGAACTTTTCATTCGAACTGCAGACATGTCACTATCGATGCCGCCATTTTGGTTGTCTATACCCTAGAACCTATAACGCCGCGGCAGCCGTACCATCGAAACCGAAAATGGCCCCGCCGCGGTGGTCTAGTGGCTAAGGTACTCGGCTGCTGACCCGTAGGTCGCGGGTTCGATTCCCGGCTGCGGCGGCTGCATTTCCGATGGAGGCGGAAATGTTGTAGGCCCGTGTACTCAGATTTGGGTGCACATAAAGATCCCCAGGTGGTCAAAATTTCCGGAGCCCTCCACTACGGCGTCTCTCATAATCAAATGGTGGTTTTGGGACGTTAAACCCCACAAATCAATCAATCGAAACCGAAAATGCCGCAATCCAGCGCACGCCAAACCGTTGCCCGCCATAGCCTAGGCCACATGGTGCTGTTATTGCTGTTATGATGCAGTGCAGCCTGTGCTTCGACATCGAGAAAAGCTACATTGTTGACTTATGGTCTGTTTCGTTAACATGCTTGCAGACTCGTGGAAGAATGTTACGCAACAGACTCTCTGCAACTGTTTTCACCATGCGAGCCAAGATGGCCGCCTCGCCGGCAGTAGACAGCATGTGCGACGAACTTCCACTCGCGGACGTTGCTTTCGACGATCTGCACGTTGCCAATGTTTCAATTCTAGCCAAAATAATCTTTGAGGGCATCGCCGAAGCTGTAAAAGACCTCGAGCTATGTGTGGAACTGACCGATGACGAAATCATACATCATGTTATGGAGGATCCTACGACACCGAGATCAAAGAAGCAGCGTGTACACAGCCAACAAGCTCGGAGTTGATGCGAGCACTGACACTGTCATCAGTGTACAGCGACTGCATGACGATTAACTGAAATTGAGGCAGTCATCATCGCAGGCAACTGGAACTCTGTGCCTAGGAAAATAACAGACTTTTTTTTTTCCTATGCGTTTACAAATGCGATAGTGCCGACCACATCGAATTTTTTTTCTTCTATTTCTTCCTCAAGCTCTTTTCAGAGCATCCAAAACAATGCATTTAGTGAATTGCAATAAAAACCCTGAACTCCAGCAGCGACCCTCTCCGTCAGCGAAAAATACGTATTGTAAGTGTATTTTCACTTAGATTCGTTTTTCCGGACCGCCTAATTTTCTGGACGTTTTTGCAGTCCTTTGAGTGTTTGGGAAATCGGACGTAGACTGTACGGCGTGACCATACTCATTTGATATGGCCGCGGTTGCTTTTTTATGAAAGCCCAGATGTGCTGCTCGGTCAATGATAAAACTCAATTAAATTTGGCGTTGCACACGCCAATTACCGTTTAAGCCCAGTACTTCAAACCCTGCATACAGACAACTAGCAATAAGCAAACGCACTCTTTTACTTCCCTCAAGTGATCAACGGAAAAGGCCTCTCCCATGTTTCGCCAATCAACCCGGCCCTGTGCTTTCTGCTGCCACCTGAAAGCTTCTTAATCTCATCGACCCACCTAATTTTCTGCCTCCCTCTTTCAAGTTTGCTTTCCCTTGGAATCCAGTTAGTCATCCTTTAAGACTAGCGGTTATCCTGCCTACGTGCCACGTTCCCGGCTCATGTCCATTTCTTCTTCTTGATTACAACTATGATATCCTTAACCCAAATTTGTTTCCTGGCCCTCTCCGCTCTCTTCCTGTCTCTACACACACCTATGATTTTCCTCTCCATCACTTGCTGTGTCGTCGTCAACTTAAACTGAACCCTCTTTGTAAGTCTCCAGGTTTCTGCTCTGTAGGTACGTACCAGTAAGATGCAGCTGTTACATACCTCCCTCTTGAGAAACAGAGGTAGACTACCATTCATGACTTGAGGATGCTTGCTGAATGTGCTCAATCCCATCCTTATTCTTACAGTTAGTTCGCTCTTATGGTTCAACTCCATGGTTATTGGCTGTTCTATTTCTTCACAACGTCCGGCGTCTCGCCACCTATTGCAAAGCACTGTTCTCAGCCAAGACTGTTACACTTTGCTTTAATATTATGCATGTTAATTTTCAGACCTACTCTTCTGCTTTCAGTGCCCGGTTCAGTAATCATGAGCTGTGATTTGTCCCCTGAGTTATATGCAATGTCATCCGCGAATTGCAAGTTAGTAAAATACTCTCCCTAACTCTTCTTAACCCAAGGCCTTGAAAACCTCCAGCAAACACATGATGAATAGCATTGGAGAGATCACATCTCTCTGCCTTACACCCTTCTTTATTGGGATTCTACCACTCTCTTTATAGAGGACTATGATGGCTGTGGAACGCTGTAGATTTCTTTCAGTATGTTTAATAGGCTTCGTCAAAGCCTTGACTCTAGAGTGCCTGCATCACTGCCGATATCTCGACCGAATCAAGTGCCTTCTTGTAATCTATGAAAGCTATGTATAGGGGTTGGATGTATTCTGCGCGTTTCACTATAACCTGACTAATAGTATGAACATGGTCTATTATTGAATAGCCTGCATGAAATCCTGCTTGGTCCTTTGGTCGAGTGAACTCTAATGGCATCCTAATTTTATTAGCTATTATTTTTGTCAATAGCTTGTAGACAACGGACAGTAAGCTGATCAGCCTATAACTTTTGAAGTCTTTGACGTCCCCTTTGTCATGGATTTCTTCAAAGATTCTGGTACCCTCCCCGTTAAAAGCCACTTTGTATACGTGGTGGCCAGTTTTTTAAACACAATCTCTCCACCTTTTTCAACAAGTTCGATGTTTCCTTATCCTCACTAACATGTCTGCCTCTTTCCATTCCCTCTAGGACTTTCTTTACTTCCCCTGTTGTTACTGGCGAGATGTCAGATTCTTCTGGGCTATCACTGCTTCTTACGATATCATCCTGGTTATCCCGGCTGCTGTACAGATCTCTGTAGAACTCCTCCGCAACCTCACATTATCCTATTCATATTGTCTGATACCTTGCCTTCTTTGTTTTTTAATGCATACATCCGATTCTACAGCTTTTAAGCTTCTTCCTCTCTTTACAGCATGCTCGATTTTCTCTATGATTCTCTCCATGTTAGCTACCTTATGTCTATTGATTAACTTAGAAAGCTCCACTAGCTGTATTTTGTCTGCTGCATTTGAAGCTTTAATGGTTTGGCATCTCTTGATGAGGCTTTTCATCTCCTGGGAGGCTTGGCAGAGTCCTATCTAATGACTGTAGCCCCCGACTTCCATTGCACACTCCTTAATGATATGAGTCGGATTATCGTTCATTGCATTAACGCTTACGTTGGTTTCCTTGGTTAGAGCTGCAATCTATTCTGAAGCGAAACTCTGAATTCCTGTACTTTTCCTCTCAGTGCTAGCTCATAAATTAGC
Organism: Rhipicephalus annulatus; assembly: GCA_013436015.1. Lineage (NCBI taxonomy): Eukaryota > Metazoa > Arthropoda > Arachnida > Ixodida > Ixodidae > Rhipicephalus > Rhipicephalus annulatus. The sequence continues at coordinate 687,442 of WOVY01002822.1, forward strand.
TTCTTACGTATCGGTTTCTGCCATTCTTTTTTCAATAAACTGAGCCACGATAGCATGTGTCCGTTCTTCAGCAGTGTATAAGCCTCATTTGTCCTTTTAACTTTGCTGAACCCTATTACATGCCATTTAGCACTCTCTTAAGTTTAGTTCCTCGAATAGCACAGCTAGACTACCCTCACTAGATAACGTTCTAGCATCAACCGTAGCCAAGTTCAAATTCCAATGGAAGCGTCTCCAAATCCAGACTTAGCACCTTCCGCTGTGATACCGTTATGACCACTGCTTTGGTCAGTTGCTTCCCAGCCACTGAGGACTGAGGGCCGAGGGTCAACTGGTGAAATGATGTGGGAAGTAATTGCCAAGCACTGCACCAAGGGGGCCAAATCCTCTTTTTGTGAGGGAGTGCATTACTGGTTGTGGGCGCCAGTATGGCAGCACTCCAAGCCCATTTCGTTGACTCGTGGTAAACGCTAAGTGGGCCACGGTGCACCCACAGCGCTGCCAGAGGGCGCTTGCACTGAGGCATTCTATAGCTAGCAATTTATTGGTAGCAATATTCGCACAACCCCACTGAATTTCTTTACAGTATGCAACAGCCCCATATTCAAGCATCACTGTACTGGCTAACACAAGTCAAAAAGAAGGTAAGGCTTGCTGTGAACTGATGCTGCTACACTTTTCCCCCTCTCTCAATGAATAGACCTACAGAATTCCACAACTTGAAATAAACAGCATTTACCCTAGCAAAAATACTCACTTTTCTCTATCATAACTCCGACCAGGTCTTCGGTCCTTTTCCCTTCGATCCTGCAAGATTCAGAATGAAGGAGATAAAGGACTCACCAGAGGCGAGCAGCCACTATAACTAGACAAGTCAGTTTCACTGCTAGGGAGAAGCAATGAATCTAATAGAAATAAACTGGAATACTACTCGAATTAGGGCGACCAGCTTAATTCACCCTTTGAGGGTTTTTGCCGCACATGTACGGCATCAACTTAGAAGAAGCACCAAAGAATTTTTACCATACATGTACGGCATTGCCTGAATATTTAAAAGGGCCCTGAAACACTTTTTCAAGTAACCATAGAATGGATTCATTAAAAGAGCTTATTGCCTCACGAATTCAAGCAACACCGCAAAAATTTTAAGAATCCATTCGGTACGAGCAGAGTTACAAAAATTTCTCGCACGCTGCAATCGCATTCTCTCTTCTCTCATTCTGACGAAAGCGCTGGAAGCTAAGCAGGGTGGTATGGCATAGGCAAAGAAAGCACGTCATGCGCGCCTCGTGACCTAAAGCACTTTTTTTTCCTTCGAATACGCGGCTTTCTCAGTGTGATCGCGTGCGCACGCATGGACAAGTAGCGGCCTCCCGCGGCGATCTCTGTAACGAGCGAGAGCACCATGTTCAAATCAGCCATTGGGTGACAGATGGGCTTGCTACGTGTGATTTTTGGGCATATTCCATGATTTGTCGAGAGAAGAGAAAGCAATTTTTAGCGACTTTGATAATTTATTGTGAATTCCAGGCTAAGTGCTGTGCTATAATATTTGGCTCGCGTGTTCTCGGGAACCTCTACTACCAGTCGGCAGCATTTTCTGACCATGCTAAAAAAGTGTTGCAGGGCCCCTTTAAAACACATGCCTTTTTCAATCAATTCTCTTATGTGACATGTTCTGCCACACTTAAGGAATACATGAAATTTTTTTCATGCGACAACGTCCCTTCTTTTTAATTACTTTGCAAGACAGTGTGGCGGCTTTCGCTTGGTATCTAAATGCATACGCAGTACTAGACCTGTGCGCCGGTACCTAAATTGGCAGAGGCGGCGTGTCTACGGGGCGGGGTCCATCGGATCTGTGGCGGCACAACGCGGGTGGGAGAGGGGGGGGGGGGGGGGGGTGTACGATCACAATTTAAGATTTGATGGTAATAGCAGCTTGTTCCCTGAACTTTGAAAAAAAAAAAATTTTTTTTTCCCCAAAAAGATGAAGCACTTGAAGTGACAGCAGAATATCTTAATGTTATTTATTTATTAACACTGCTTTTTCAGTTTTCGAGACATAGCAGGTGTAAATACAAATGTTCAGACTTTCAAAAATACAATTTAAAAAATACATGTTAAATTGTAAATACATGTTAAATGATTATCTGCCACTAACCCTCAAGAGAAAGGTATATAACAGCAGCATTTTGCTGGTAGTTACCTATGCAGCAGAAACCTGGAGATTGACAAAGAGGCTTAAGGGGGGACGCGGGGATCAAATCGCGAAATCATCGCAAAAAAACGAATTTTGGATAAGGGCAGATTTGGATTCTGCATCACCATTTCTATCATATCTAAAAATATTTCCGCCGAAAACGATCTCAAAGTAAGCTTAAAAAATGTTTTTCTGACCGCGGATCGCAAAAAGCTGGCTGAAATCTGCGCGAAAATGGCCCATTTCCGAGCGCGATACTTCCGCGCCTTCGCCGTGGCTCGCGGAAAGCTTGGTGTCACTGGAAAGCTTGCTTCACCGCCGTACTTCTCCCGGTGAAACCACAACTCTACGAGCTAAGATAAACGCACAAACAGAAAAAATGCAAAGGCATCCGCGACGCCTTAGACGCGCACCCATTGGTCGCTCCTGTCACGTGGTACTGAGCGCGCTCTGTGAGTGGCTGCTGGGACGCGCTTGCTTGCGCTGGTCGTCTGCTCCGCGCACGCACGTCTGCTACGCACACGCTGGCGCACTATAGTTTGCGAATCCCCTGCCGATACGGTCGCCGATACGCCAACTCTTCTCTAGCGCGAGGCTTAGCGCCCGCAATGGATCGTCGCGTGGACCGGAAGCGCAGGACGAAGTACCGGACGAAGTACGCTTACGGGAAGCGTAAACGCAAGCCTCCTGTTGGGAAAACGAAGCAGTCAGCAGCGATTGAATCAGATGAACCGAGTACCGCGTCGCCACCAAGCTACGTGTCGTCGGAAGCCGACACCTGCTCGCTGCCGATGCTCGGTAGTGAGGCCTATGACGCGGGGCCGTCAACTAGCCGCGACGTTGCGGTGCGGCCCGAACGCGAAAGAAGTTTCGTTTTCGCTGCGGCGGGTGACGATGCGGTGCCGGCTGTTCAAAGTGACGGTGAATCGACGCCTGGCAGTGACACTGAAGACCCGGGGCCATCAACTAGCCGCGGCATCACGGTGCGGTGTGAATGCGAGAAAAGTTTCGTTTTCGCGGCGGCGGACGACGACGTGGTGCCAGCTGTCCAGGATGTCGACGATCGTTTGCCTCAGCGGAAGCGCACCGTTCAAATACACCTGGAACCTCGTTTCGTGTCCTCGGAAGGCGCCGAGAAGCAAGCCAGCAGTGTCCGCGATGCACTTCGCGAGGTGTCGGCAACGGAGCGGAAGTTCGGGTTCGCGCAGCAAACGGAGCAAACATCGGCAACAAAAGAGGATGAGTTCACCCTAATTCAGGTTTCTGCCATGAATTCCCTAATAGGACCTGCACTCTGCCCAAAATGTTGTAAGAAAACTTTGTCAGTGCAGCATGGGACAAAATTGGGCCTGGCAGTAAAACTGGTACTTTTGTGTGCTTCCTGTGGCCCTATTCATTCACCTTGGTCATCCAGTAGAAAATCCGAAGGAAGGGCTTTTGAAGTCAACCTAAGAGCCATGCAAGCAATCAAGTCCATTGGAAAAGGGCCCACTGCCCTGAATGACTTCTGGGCTACAATGAATGTCTCTCATCGGGGCATTCATCAAAAAACCTATCAGGAACACCTAAAAAAAACATTCAAACCAGGAGCAGAGGAAGCTGCACAAAACATCTTTGCAGATGCTGTGCTTGCGGTAAAAGACGTGTACAGTAAGATGCAGCCATCAAGCCCAAACAACATCACAGTTGTGTATGACGGCACGTGGCTTACAAGAGGCCACAGCTCACACATTGGGGTAGGATGTATTATTGAGTTTTACACGGGGCTTGTGCTGGATTGCACAGTCCTTTCCAACTTCTGTCTTGGGTGTTGTCAACAACCAGCAGAGAGCGACCCCAACTTCGTCACTTGGGCTGAGAAACATCAATGTCAGAAGAATACTGATGTTGGCTCCGGACAGATGGAAGTGGAGGCTGCTCTGACACTTTTCAGGCGCTCTGTCAGCAGGTATGGCCTCCGCTACACCAACATTATATGTGATGGTGACAGCCGAACCTATCTTGCTCTGTGCAAAGATGAGGTGTACGGCTTCATACCACTGACCAAAGAAGACTGCGTGAACCATGTGCAGAAGAGAATGGGCACCGCTCTCCGCACACTGGTGACAAGAGCTAAGAAAGGGGAGCCATTGGATGGGAGAGGTGGACTGACGCAGGAGTTGATTAAAAAACTGACCAGCTACTACGGGTTAGCCTTGCGAAAACACACAAGTGTCCCTGACATGCAAAGGGCCGTGATGGCCACTTTTTATCACGTCACGTCCACCGACGACGAGCCTCACCATGAGCTCTGCCCACCTGGCCCTGATAGCTGGTGCAAACATCGTTCAGCACAGGCCAAAATGGAGCCAGCACCACCTCACAGGTATAACCTGTCGAAACGTGTAGCGGAGGCTCTGCTGCCTGTATACCAACGTCTCTCTGACCCGCAACTGTTGGAGCGATGCAAAGGCAACAAAACTCAGAATGCGGCGGAAAGCTTGCATTCAGTTATTTGGTCACTGACTTCAAAGGACCAACACGCTTCATTGTTCGCAGTGGAGACAACAGTACATGAAGCAGTTGCACGCTACAATTTTGGGAATTTGCGAGCCTAAACTGAAATGTGCAAGTCCGTGGGCATCAAACCTGCTAGCCTCGCCCTTCAAAGAGCTGAAGAAAAAGACCAGCAAAGAAAACGAAAAGCACGCAGTGCAGAAAAAATGAAAGAGAAAGGACGTAAGAAGACCCTCGCAAGCAAAGACACAAAGTATTACAGTCCCGGGGCATTTTGATGGACCTTTACTGACTGTTCAACTTTAACGCCAGTTTTCTCAGAAACGTGTTTTGACCCGACTGTCCAGCTTGCCACGATGCTTGCATGACTATGGCTTGACGGATTTTCATGTGGTTTTTTGCATTGTGTTCCTCAGTGAATTTTCTATGTCGTGACGTTTTCATATTTGTTAATTACTACCTCAGTATTTTTACTCCTAAGCTAATTTCACATTATGATAACGACCACATTTACAAGCATGTATACAATGTTCTCTGTAAAATAAAAACAGAGTCATAAAAATATTTGCAGAATGTCACGACATCAACCATCCCAATGGCTCAAATATAAAAGCAACTATAGGCTTCTACCATGTTTTTTTGTCACACCAGGCTTTGGGCAAGTTTGGTAGTACACTGATGGATAAAAAAATTTATAATGCCAGAACTACTGGAGATAGCTGAATGAAACTTTGTCATTTATCATTTAGCGCAGTTTCCAGTAAGCATGCCAAATTTCATTGCTCTACGACAAAAACTAAAGAATTTCACTTTCGATCCCCACCTCCCCCCTTAAGCTTAAACTGAGGACGACGCAGCAAGCGATGAAAAGGAAAATGGTAGTTAAGAGACAAGAAGAGAGTAGAGTGGATGAGGGAACAAACCGGTGTCAAGAATATCCTAGTTGAAATCGAGAAGAAAAAATGGACATGGGCCGGGCATGTAACACAAAGGCAGGATAACCACTGGTCATTGAGGGTAACTGACTGGATTCCCAGGGAAGGCAAACGCACGAAGGGGAGACAGAAAGTTAGGTGGACTGATGAGATTAAAATGTTCGCAGGTACAACGTGGCAGCAGAAAGCACAAGACCGGGTTGATTGGCGGATCATGCGAGAGGCCCTTACCCTGCAGAGGGCATAGTAAGGCTGACGGTGATGATGTTCACGCAATTTTTTTTTTTCCAATTGCTTGGAACCGAGAGTGCGCGCTGGTAACCATTTAGCTCATTCAAAAAAAGCATGTTCCGCAGAAAAGCAAACAACAAACGAAAGAAAACAAAAACAATTCCTAATTGATCTAATGGGTGCAACATTTAGAAAATCAAATCATCGGGTACGGTAAGCAGCAGATGCAACGAAAAATATGGGTGCTAGAACACAGGAACCAGTGTGAACCATTCGCTGTTCGTTTTGAGTCGAGACAGAGCCGTCGAGACAATCCAGGGCGAGGTGAAAACACTGCGATCATGACTGAAGAGGTGGCATGAAGTGTCTGAAAAAGCGTTGAATGTGAAGATTCCTTCCTCTGTGGAACATACGAAAGTCGACAAAAAGCGCGTTTCGGGTCAGATACGTCGTCATCGAGGATTTCGTGTGCTGAGAGGTGTTTGCAATTGGTTTCGCGTCGGTCTTCCGAGTACACAAACATGTGGAGGACACTTCGGTAGCAAAGTGGTTTGTGTTTCTTGTTTTGTGAACTCTCTCATCGCTGTGAAATAGCCGGCCAGTGCCGTAATGCGACTTCTTATTCGCAACATTTAGCATTAGCAAACGACTGCATCCGTTGCTTCCAATTCGTACGGACAAGTACGTACTATTACATGCTGCTTATAGATGAACATCTTCGACAGATGGCTGGGTGAACTTTCACGCTAATAACATAAACTCTCCAGCAAAGTCATAGTCCAAAGATAAAACATAGACTGAAAGCTGACCCGACGTTTCAAGACCAATTCGGTCCCTTTTTCAGGGGTCACTGCTCAGCCGGCTCAAAAGCTAGCGTTTTTTCTTGGTAGTGTCACCCTCTCCATCGTCGTTCTTTCCACCGTTGTTGCTGCTGCGGTGTTTTTTCAACTAGTTTTGTAGACCGTGGACGTATACACTGGGTATACACAGGGAACAGTCTCGTTCTGTCTCTGCGATTAAAACAATTCGTGCGCCTGTATTGTGGAATGGGAGAAGGACCAAAGAGATAACGAAAACAAGCATCTACACGGTGATCAAGGCATGTACAGGACAGTTTGCTGGTAAAGATGAGAGTTCAACCAGACAGCACACAATGCATTCGCACTTTCTTTCCAGGCCAAACTAATCCAACACGCACGACTGTTTTGCAGCAGAGGCGCAATAACATGTCGTGACGGGCAAGCAAAGGAGTGGCATAATAACGTTTTCGCACCATTTCACCAATAATCATCCCAACATATTTTGCTTACATAAGCAGCATGTAATTGTATGCGCTTCTCCGTACAAATTGGAAGCAGCGGATGCAGTCGTTTGCTAACGGCAAAAGTTGACAATAAGTCTCAACACGGGGCTTTACGGCACTGGCCGGCTATCTTACAGCAATGAGAGTTCACAAAACAAAAAGCATAAACCGCTTTGCCACCGAAGTGAGCTCTACATGTTTGTGTGCACGCAAGACCGACGCGAAACAAATTGCAAACACCCATCAGCACGCGAAAACGTCAATGACGACAGATCTGACAGGCAACGTTTGTTCCACTTCTCAGGAGGAAGGCATGTTCATATTCAAGGCTTCCTTAGACACTTCTTGCCATCTCTTTAACCGTGACAGTATAACCGTTATCACAGTTTTTCATAGTTTTTTTTTTAAACCTGGCCCCGGCTTGTCACGACTTTAAGTGAACTGCGTGTTATAAAAAAAAAAGCGCCGCAGCAGCCGTGACGTTTTGGTGATGTCAACCAATTGAACGGTTCGACCCGCAAAAGCTGTTCCGTTTAAAGTGGCTTTGCTTGCCTTCAGCTAGCTTCGATAACCGAGTATTACGGATAAGTTGGTGTAGTTTTCGAGATAGCTTCCCATTTCGAACGTGTGAAGGCCTAACTGCAAGATCGATGTAAAGAAATCGGCAACATAACGTTTTTTGCGTTTGGTGCATGGTTCATATTCATTTGCTTCTATTATTAGTAAAATGAACTTGTAGCGATGCTTTACGCGGTGGCATAAGCAAACATTCTCGTTTTCTGTTGCTTTTCCCTGTCATTAACTTATTAACCATTGGATAGGTGGCGCCACGGTCCCAGCTGGGGCACGTAAGCCACGTAAACCAATGGTAGTATATAGGTGTTCTGTGCATAAACACTATCCCGCTAAACTATAAGACACGGTCCACAACGAAAGTTTGCTGCACGATAACACCATTCCCTTAACCTCTGTTATCACGTTTATCATAAACTATAACTGTCTAATGTCATGCATCAATTCAAGCAACTGGGTAGCCATCGGGAAAATAGGTTGTGGGCGTTTAGGTACTCTACATAGTATTTGTTGATTTTATGGTCCAAAAGTGTGGAGCTGGTATAGAAAGCGAAGATATTGGTTTATAATTTGCTATTTACTTCCTTCCGGACTTATGGTCACGACGTTTGCCAATTTTCGCAGTTGGAAAACTTTCACAGAGACTTACTTTTTAAATATTACAGTAAGATAATTAGCACACCATACTGAGTACCACTTTAAAAATACATTTGGCATACCGTCTGGGCCAGAGCGTATCTATTGTAACTTCAGAATTACTATTAGGTCATGCACTTCAGAGGAGCTCAATTCAATATTAGAAAGAGCAGGTAGTTTGCTGCACGCAGAAAAGGAAGGAGTGATGCCGTTAGCGGTAAAAAAACAGATTTGAAGTAATATTAAAGGCATTTGCTATACAGGGGTGAGACGGCTGAGACTAAATTGGGAGCAGTTTTTGGAACAGCAAAACTTTAATTTGAGAGCAGGAGAACCTTGCTTCAGAGCAGTTAGCAGCATTTACTTTTACCATGTCGTCCTGGGAGCTTGAAAATACAAATTTTTAGCAACATGAGGGCACCAGTGCATATTTTAATTGGCTCATAATACACATACAGTCATGGAAGGGGCATTTTGCTTTTTGGAACAGATTCTGGAGCATAAGAAAGGGTGATTTGGAGTAGGCTCAAGTGTCTTCAGAGCAGAAAAGATGCCATAGCTTAGGGTTACCAAAAAGTGACAAAAACATTCATTTTAAAAAATTTGCATATTTGGTTTCTGCTGGTATTTTTCTATCTCTCTGCAAATTTTCACACACCAGGAAGTGGTAATTTTTCTTTAATGTCATTCTAAGCGTCCAGATTCTTGGTGCTGTCAACAAGCAGAACCTGCACAAAAATGAGGAACCGACTTCGAGGCTTCTTTATAACTTGCCGACACCTGTGTTAGACGCTCTGTTATGAATTTATGAGCACCTTTATGAGGATTGCAAAATGTGCACACCATGATCGTTGCTTCTTGAAGAAGCTGTGTGTTTCAGCTTTTTCCATTTTTTTCTCAAGAAAGTAAATTTCCGGCTATTCAATTTTGAGGCCTCAATATCTCTGCAACTAGGGCAAGTACAACAATAATTCTTTTTGCAATAGAAACCTGTATGTATGTAAAATGCAAGTATGAGAGCAGAATTTAGAGCACAAGGCTTTTTAATTAATTACTCATCAAAATTGTAACACAATTCCAACTGCTTTTGAAAATAGATAGTTCATTTTGCTGTAATTTAACCAAGGCCTAAAAACAAAAAAACTATTGCATAATTTCAATCTATAGGTATAGTCTATGTTGGCATATCTTAAATATCACTCTTAATTAGGCATTTTTTTTCTATGGTGGCCTTAAACAATAGGGGATGAACTTAGTCATCTTGGGAACAAAATGAGTAGTAGGAAAACTAATTAAATGTTTGAAATAGACATAAAAAACTGCATAATCCTGTGCAGTTTGATCAAGATCACTAAAGAAATAAAAAATGTCTAAGACCAGTCTGCCCCCTTAAGCATCTAATAAATACTTATATTTGTTACTAAACATGCTGTATGCTAGTATGTAGCTAGTATACAAGCACAATAGTTGGCATGAATCATGAAAAAGGGGTGTGAGGGGGGGCAAGAGAAAGTGAATTTTTCTGGTGTCTAGGCTGGGGAGGACACCCCTTGCAAGTGTCCCACTTGAGATTAAGTTTTAGCATGTGATAAAATTGAGTTAACAGATCAGTATAGCGCAATAAACTTTTTAAAAGGCTTTTTATCTCTTGATGCGTATTTGTGTTAAAAGCCCCTCAGGTGTGTGAACTATGGAAATCGAAAAAAAGTGAAAAAAAAAAGAAACTGAATAGAAGCTCGGACCCCATGCTCCTTTTTTTTACATTTTATTTGAAAGCATGACTTAATTCTTATGTAAATAAAAATACATCCCATATTAAAATACGAATTGGACACCATGGCCTGATATGTGTCACCCCTTGAGATTTTTTTCTGAATTTACACCTTTGAGTAGCATACTAGCATGATAGTGCATACAGCTTGCTTTTCGTTTCGCTTATACTCACGGGATGGTTCCATGGTTCAACTTCATTCTTTTAAGTTTGCCAACATCCTTTCAGAGCAGGTTTGGAGCAGTAACTAGCAAATATTACACTCTAGAGCAGCATGGAGCAGCATTGCTCTTTTGGAGCAATTTGGAGCAATTGGACCAGCACTTCTATCAATACACATAACTGTGAAACAGATTTTCAAGGAAGTTTTTGTAGAGATTATCGCCAGGTATGAACTGCGCTACATTTTTACATACCATGTGACCCATCTAGCTCTCGTAACAGAAATGTGAAATAATATTTCAAAAGAAAAAGAAGTTTTATTGAAAACTAGGTTCCCCTAAAACAACTAAAAAGAAAAAACACATCACACTCAAAAAGAAATTCAAAAATTTTGTTTGCACAAGAACCTTTTTTACGTAACAGTGGTCCTTCGCTTAAAGAAAAGCCTGACATGATAGCGTACAGAGCTTTTAACAGACAACAAAAGTGTGCTACCACTGTTCGCGGCCACCTCGTGCGGAACCCTGCCAAGAAACCTCACCACATCGACTATCTCGTAAAGCGCGTGCATATGAAACTAAGGGATAAGCGAATGGTACTGATACCACCTCTCTATGTGAGCAACAATGTGTTATTAATACGGCACATGTTGGCCAGTTCTATTTTTTCAATATTTTAGGTCAGCACAGTCTATGTAGAACTCTCGATAATACATCGAATTGCTGTTGCCGCCCACGCTGCGACTCACGTAAAGCACTAGCACCGTGCAGCACAGGTAACAAAAAAATTAAGTGTCCACACAAACGAGCCGCCAAACATACAGAGGCCGGTTATATTGCACAGAAAGAAAAAAAGAAAGAAAAAGAAGTCACAGAGCGGAACAGCCATCGACCAAAACACCAATCGAACATAAAGCCAAGCCTAAAAGCTGGTGTAGCCCAGAGCCGGCCCGCAGCGACGCCTCTTAAAGCGTTTGTTGCAAGTTTGGATTAACCATGTGGTAACCATATGGTAAAAATTAACCATGTGGTAGTCGGCAAGTGATTTCAAAAGGAGGCAAATAAAAATTTCGAGCTTTAGAACACACAAAAGATCTAGAGATGACTACAAGGCAGCAGTGAAACAATCCTGGGAAGAAAACTACACTTGCAGCAGAGTTAGTTATATTCAGTTATATTGGGTTCACTAGCGCAAGGGCAACTCAGGCCAAGCCGAGTACCTGTTTATGTTCTGTGCAGGTTTGACATCTTTGCCATCTGTGTTACTAAAATCTGGCAAACTAAAGTTGCCTTGTGGGTTACTAATGCTGTCAGCATTGAAAATTTCATATGTAGATGAAAGAGATGCCGTATAAATGCGAAAGCTAGATGAAGTCACTATGTGCAATGTCGACACCATGTTGAGAACTACGGCTGCGTTTTGAAAAACCAAGGTTGGAGGAAAAACAGTAGCGTCTTGATGAAGCAGTGCATGACGCTAGTTGCCACTGCACACTTCAATCCTGTCAAATTTAAATAAGATATCATCAGTGACAGGCTATTCATAGGCAAAGGCACGGACAGGAAAGAGTTAACGACCATTGGCCAAAAGGACACAGTTTGGAGCAGCTTGTTACAGTCGAAAAAAAAAAAAAAAGGAATGGTTGAAAGTGCCAAGCTACGATAAAGCTGCTTTAGTTTTTTTTTTCTTATGATTATAAACCACAATTCAAGGATCCTAACACTATAAAACAGTACTCACCCTGTGGTCATACTCCTGCCGATTGCTCCAGCGCACTTCAAAGTTCTCGTAGCGTCCACCATGCCAATTTTCTCTGGACTCTCGCTCAGAATGCTCAAGAGGGTCTGGCTCATCGAAGCTGGATTAAATATAAGTATACTGTCATGAAGTTGATTCCCAACAATCTTAAAATGAGTTGAAACCTCTCAAATTAAAATTTGACCTATTATGATGAGTATGATCTGCAAAAATTTTTTTAAATGCAGGAAGGGCCCCAAGAATTTTCTAATTGGGCAGTACGAAAAAACTTGCATAAATACTTTCCAGTAGAAAACAGCACTAAAAGATGGGATGAAGAAAAATACAAACCCCGGTACTAACAACCAAACATGTTTTATTTTTTCAGTCTGCATATATATACTACTCCACAATGTCAATGAAACAAAACAGTAAAAAGATGATCAGCCAGCATAAAGGCAATCAAAACTCAATATATATCTATCTACAACAGTGGCAAGGCATGTGTAGGCCTCTCCTAGATTGCCTCCTTTCGAAGGAGTTAACAATTCTACCTCATTCAGCATTCTCATTGCCTCTGCACGTTTTTTTTTTTTAGATTGTGGTGGAGTACAGATTTACGGGACTGGAAGAACAAAACACATTTTATCATTAGACTTGATTGATTGATTGATTGATTGATATGTGGGGTTTAACGTCCAAAAACCACCATAAGATTATGAGAGAAGCTGCAGTGGAGGGCTCCGGAAATTTCGACCACCTGGGGTTCTTTAAGGTGCATTCAGACGACGGACCAAATCCGGATTTGTCGTGGACGCCGACGGCTAATCTGCAGATGATCCGCCTGCAGGCGCATCCAAATGAGGGACGGTGACCTAGGATAAAACAGCTGGATTACCCTCGACAGCAGATTCGGCGCTCACCTGCGCCGGCTGGCAGCAGACCAGTTAGAGAGTATTCAACATGAATGCCCGCAAGAAGCGACGCTTGGCTGCGATGTCTGTCGTGTTGTGACAAATGAACGAGGAGTGTTATTCCTTCAGAAGAAAAGGAAGTTGCTGGCAGAATGTTCTTTCGACTACATTGTTCCCCCCTTGTAGAACTTCCGAACGCGTCTCCCATCCTTTTTTTAGAAGCGGTACATCGCCAGTTGCAGAAGTTAGAATATTTCACCACCATGACGGCTAAGAATCTCGCGTGTCAAACGATGGCGCCGACATTTCCCGAAACACCAAAAGTGATTTCTGCGTATTTAATCCCCTGAGAACAAAGCCCCCGGAAACTAAGTAAATCATGCTCAAGCGTAGATGATGCCGACCACTCATGCAGCTGTCTGCGAGCCGTAGAGGACATGCCACGAGGGGACGAAAAGTGTACTGGTTGCCAGAAACCCCAACTAATCCGCTGAAGTATCGGCTTTCTCCCGCCAGAATCCCGACGTGAGAAACAGGTTGGGGTCATCCGTCCACGAGCCGCGCGGACGAGTCGCGGACGAGAGCAATCGCTGATGTGAGGTCACGTGACGCGTCGTCTGTCCCGCCACATCCGGATTCGGTCCGTCGTTTGAATGCACCATTAACGTTCACCCAAATTTGAGCACACGGGCCTACAACATTTCCACCTCCAACAGAAATGCAGCCGTCGCAGCTAGATTTTATCATTAGACAGTGCCGTGGTTTGTATTCTTGCTTTATCTTGTCCATTAGCTCTGTTTTCTGCTGGAAATCATGAACCAGCAAGCCTAAACACGAACCCAACTGTAGCATCAATAGCAGATCTGTAGCATCAATAGCAGAACTGTAGCATCAATAACACAGAAAACAAAATAAACGTGAACCTGATATTGGGTGATAATGAATTGCAGCGAAATTCTCTTCACAACAGCTATACATATGCCACACAGTAAGCAAAAAAAAAACAACAGCAGTTTTGGCCGAAGCATCAAAGTGTTAGACGATGTTATCATGCAACTTCAGCCTCTATAGTTTATCATTTGTCATTAAAATATTCGGTTTGACCAGAACAATGAACCAACTATGTCTTTACTGCGTCCAATGAATACACAATATGCCACACGTTAAGCCGGAAAAAAAAAAAAATGCAGTTTTCGCCAAAGCATCGAAGTGTTAGATGATGTTATCATGCAAATTCAGCCTCCATGATTTATCATTTATCATTAAACATTCGGTTTGACCATATCGGCAAACCACCTGTGTATTTACTGCGTCCAATGAATACACAACATCACGGCATGCCACAAAAACAAAGAGAGCTTGGGCCTCAAATTGAATGAAAATAAATGACAACTTAAATTAACAGCACCTCTGTTCATGATGGCCCCATTTTCTGTTTGGCTACATCATGCATTTATGCCCACCAAGACTTGTTACAGTGAACAGAAAAAGGTGCAGGCAAAAACCAGGTGCAATTTTACCACACCACCACTGGCACCAATAGAAGTTTAAGCACCTTCTCTATAATTTTATAACAATGCACACTTCAAGCACTTTCTATCTCCTCTCAAACTAGTGAGCGTGCTGAAAGTTATGCAGGGAGGGGGATGAAAAGGAAGCAAGAAGATGCGTCCTGCCAGCGTGCGTGATAACCTTGGTCTTTTCTGTCATAATTTCCTGGAACCCAAGGCTCACATTCAGTGTGAACGCAAACATGTGCACAGGCACGTGGCAGCATCGCGCAGCAGCCACATTAACTATGCAGCTCACGATGCTCAAATCAACCAATAGCTATGAACTTTGAGTATATGGCACAGTAATTTGGGTATGCGGCATTATTTGCACTAAAAAGAGGAAGCAATTTTCAGCTGAAGTAGTGAATTAATTGTACATTTCAGACCGCTTGCAATGCTATAATGTGTGGCTCCCTGTTCTAGAAAGCCTCGACTACCGATCAGCATTGTTTCCTGACAATACAGGGGCACAACAGCCGAAATTGAATTTGGAGCAGTTTTTGGAGCACTAAAATCTAAACTTGGGGCAGTACAAAAAAGAAGGCTTACATTTAGAAAATAAAACAAAAATATGTACCAACCATTCAATATCACCTAAATCGTGTAGGGTTGACATGAGCACGACTATTTTAACAAAAGCAGTATTTTGAACCACCCCCCTGTGTAAACGATAACCAGTCCACATCAGCATTTGTTGCGCCTGTCAAATCTTCCGACAGACTCTGGGAATTCAAATACAGATTAGCCAAGCTGGCGACCTTGAAATTCGGGAAATTCTTAAAACTGTGACGAGTAGGAGTCACCAGGAGGGGGGGGGGGGGGAACTTGCACACAGTTTTGTCCATTTTCTAGGGCTGCATAAATCTCACACACTCCTCCAAATGATTGCCAGTGACTTTTTTGACGTCAGCGATCATAACAGCACTCACATTTATGTGCCGTATACACTCATGGGTACCAAAATGGGCCGTCTTTCGTGACAAGTGCAAACAGTTCCTTCTAAACTTCAATAAGCTTTTTAGCAGGCAGGGCACTGATATCGTGTGGTGAAAGTAGGTTAAGCAGCATTTCGCACAAGATGAAATAAACGCTACCCCCCACCCGTTCATTTTTCTTCTTTCTTTTTAGTTCGGTGAGGTTCAGGGCACAACTCTGCTCGCTTGCAAAGCACATTCAACCAGAAAAAGTAACAATGGCGTACACTCATTGGCCAGGCTACAGCACCGGATATTTATCTGCAGGACAATGCGACATGAAGACAGAAAAATGTTTTATGTGCCATTTCTATGTTTTATGTGCAGCACGTCGACTTAGTTCATGCACAGAAAACATGCTATACGCCTCCAGCTTTAGTAGCTAACATGCCTTAGCAGTGTTTGCAGACTAGAAAATTCAAATTTACTGCGAAGCACTGGCGGCCACAGCAACACATTTTTGTCCTGAAGTTGTGTCATCCCGTCGATAGGTATTCCCTGTGGTCATTGAACAGAAGGGCGCGTGACGTTGTTGCTTTACGCGATCGTTCACGTCTTGCAAGTGTCCTCACCTAATGAGTACATATCTTACACCATAGTTAAGAGTCTGCATGCTTGGATTGGGCTTACCGATGACGCAAACTGCAGGTAGACAAAACGACCTTCATTTCTCGTTGAAATTAGCGCAACTGAGAAAGCTTTGAGGCTGGTCAGGTATTTTGGCACAGTGTGGCGCAATTACTGCAAATTTCATAGTTTTCGGCTCACCTTGGTGCGAAATTGGTTGTATCAAATTGGCACAACTGTGTTACAGGGCTCCTTTAATTTTAAGATAACATAGTTGATTAGCATATATACGTGCAAAATCTGCACACTTTTTTCGCGATTTTGGGGCTCTCATAAGGGGGTGCGCAAATTAGGCGGGAATTTCGCGAATTTATGCGACAAAATGTGCAATAGTCTTAACGCGCGCAGCATATGCATATACACTAAAAATAATAAATTGAAGCACAAACAAAATGTACTTGTTTATTACGTTAAACAGAATCAGCACGTACTTTAAATAGTCAGATCCCGTCACGGGCGGCCTAGTCGGAATCACTGAAGTTTCGATTGAGAAATATCGTGGCGGGCGTTATCACCACCCTCCCGAAGCGCATCGTCCTCAGTTTTGTCGATTGCGTTCAAATGCCCCACTTTAATGATCTTGACAATGCTGGGCAAAACTAGGTCCCATGACATGGCGATACCTAAGGACCTAAGCACTCGCATATAATTTAAAAGGCCTTCTTCAACCGCAGAAAACTTGTATTAGCAAGCGCGCACTCTGCTTCTTCTCGTACCGATCTAGCCGATCGTCAGACGTTAAAGTTTAACGCTGAAGCCTCTGTGGCGGCACGGTTCCAGTTTTCTTCGGCAACTTCACAACAGTGAGCTTGAATTTTGCAGTATATATATAATTACCATAGGCCATCGCAAGAGAACAGTAAAATGCGACGGACAGATGCGAAACCCAAACTTACGAAATCAAACAAGCGTGCGCTGCAACGCGGACGCAGAGAAAGAGTGGAACAGTTGACGCGCAGGCGCTTCCCAGCTCCAATGCAGAAACCTGTCCATGCAGTGACGCCAGCGTACGTTCTACAAGTAGAGATCATAGAGATAGGGTGAGAGAGGCGAACGCTCGAGTAGTTTCAGCGGGTACGGTGATCTAGAGACCCTAGTTTGGGGCAAGTCCTCGCAATAAGGGTCTTCACACTCGCAGCCCCTTTGATTGCATTCACCTGTTCGGCGAGGTGCACGCCAGTCAAGGCATCCACAAATAAAAGTCTCTTCGTGCGCGCGCCGTTGAGCA
Source organism: Rhipicephalus annulatus (assembly GCA_013436015.1). Classification (NCBI taxonomy): domain Eukaryota; kingdom Metazoa; phylum Arthropoda; class Arachnida; order Ixodida; family Ixodidae; genus Rhipicephalus; species Rhipicephalus annulatus. The sequence continues at coordinate 704,785 of WOVY01002822.1, forward strand.
GAGCCGGCTTGGGTGGGTCGGGGAGTGTAAAATACATGAGTAATTTTTTTTTTTTTTTCGCGTAGAGCTGGCAAAATATTAGGGGATGAGCAAATTATGTTACGGCGCACATTATGCGAGTAAATACGGTATATATTGAGGTCAACTACAAAAGGTGTTCAATGGGCCGAAAGTTACGAGAAGTTAAATACTTCATTATATCAAAAATTTAGTCACACTGAAGTTAATTATTGAAGGTTTATCGTATTTACGTGCATACTTTGCACCCTCACATAATATTTGCACCCGTAATATTTTGCCAGCATTTTGGAAAAAAAAATATTCACTCGCATATTTCGAGCTCCCCAACCGCCCGAGCCATCTCGCCGGCATGCACACCATTGGACCTTCCGATGCTTTGGCCGGGTGCGCGCCTCACTGAGCAGACGAGCGCAGTCAAACAGGCTGCGAGTGCGAAGCCCCTCCTTCCGAGCACATACCCCCGAACTAGGGTCCCTGGAATACCGCACCCGAACACAAACCTGTTGACGAGTCGCCGGAACTGCTCTAGTGTTTGCCTTAGTGGAACTGCTCTAGTGGAACCAAGGACAATGCACTTCGGGAGGACGGTGGCAGCAGCCGCAACGATGATTCCCAATCAGACTTTGCGATCAGCGATTCCCGATGAAACTTGCGTGACCGGTTCTGACTGTTCAAAGTACATGCTAATTCTTTTAATATTAACAAGTACACTTTGTTTGTGCTCCACTTTATTTCTTCTTTTTTTTAATGTGTGCACTGTGCGCGTTCGGACTGTGACACAGTATTTTGTATGGGCTCGCGAAAAAAGTGCGCAAATTATGCAAGTGAATAAGATAGCTCTATAACAAACTGTACCACAATCCTGTCTTGTCTGTTATATATTCATGTTTGACTATTCTGTAGAACAATGGAAACAGCCTTCTTTACAATAAGCAGCCCCACAGTTTTCATATGTACCTTCCCACACTCTCTAAACTGCTTCCAGGTACTTCTACGCAATCATCGCAACAAATGTACTCCCTACAAAAACTGCCACAGTTAAGACTATATTGATATGCACAGCAGAGCCTGCGACAATAATGCCAGCTGAACAAAAAGCTTATTTCAAGAGCCTGTCAACTCCCATGCTTACAGCCTCGTAGGGTGCACGTTGGCTTCTTTTGCGAAGTTACTATGCAGAACCAACAAATTATTCAGCCCACACCTAGACCTGTACCATGGCATTACGCGGTGCCCAGTGCACAGCGTTACGGGCATGAAAGGGCAGATCATGTCCCTCGAGGAAGCAACGATTGAGCAGCGTGCAGAACCCTAAAGGAACTTTCACCAAATGTGCATGGCAGACATGGCCCTACAAACTAAACAGAAGAAAAGTCCTGGACTGGCATAACTTACTCATTCCTACCCTCGAATCTTCAAACAAGGTCAGTAATAGAAGTGAGTTTTTACTTTTTTGGAGCATACTTCGGAGCAGAAAAAGTACTGCTTTGGAGCAGCCATAAGAGTTTTCACAGCAAAAAAAAAAAAAAAACTATTCTGGAGCAGCTATTGGTGTTTTAGGAGCAGATACTAAATTTGCCATACATTAAGTGGAGTTTAGAGGGTTATCGAAGCATCTCATAAATATATTTATTATGAAATATACTTAACAGACAATAATCAATGTAAATTGCATGAAGCAAACAATGGCAGGTTGTCAAAAATGTGCTGTGAAATGAGCTATAATTTAAAATACTAATATTTTGTGACAGAAATCAATACCGGAAAAGTTGAGCACCACATTTTACAACTACAGTTCCATATATAATAACTGTTGCCAAATAAGCAGTAGATAATCACTATGAGATAAAAGAAATCCTGCTCATATTCACATTTCACCACACTAGCCTGCACATCTGATTGAGAGAAGAAATAACGCAGCCAAATGAGCTATATGCTTAATATGCCAGTTCTTGTATAAATGAGATCAAAGCTGATAATGCTGCACACTAGTAGCACACTGGGATGATAGTACACAGATTCTTTTCAGTTTCTTTAGGACTTACCAAGTCGATCAGGCAGTAAAATTTAGTCATTGTCATTCTCCCAGTGTCATTTCGGAGCAGGTTTGGAGAACTTTACTAACAAAAATTACCATTTGGAACAGCATGAAGCATTTTTTCGCAGCAGTTTGGAGCAACTAGAGCAGCATTTCTATCACTGCAAGGTACACTCAAAACGGTACACAGACTCCTGCCTATGGTACGATGCAGAACCCAGGCTGACCCATATAATGTGGGAATGTAAGGTTGAATCACACAATGTTGATTGATTGATTTGTGGGGTTTAACGTCCCAAAAGCACTATTTGATTATGAGAGATGCCGAATCACACAATGTCAAGTGACCTTTTCTGAGAGACACAAACTCTGCACGGCAGTGGGAGGCACTGCTTGCAAGTGAGGTCAGTGATAGCCAACTGACCCTACTAGATCAAGCTCAGCAAGTCAGTCTAGACTGAAGGGCCCCACCCAGACGTGACCATATCCATCAAATAAATTTATTCCTCCTGCTCCTCTCAACCCTTTCTGATGCTAAAACAACCTGCAGAAACTATAAATAACAAGCTAACATGTCTTGTTAGACTTTTATGGTGCATCTTAAGGTTTATTTTGTTATTATTATGGTAGAATTATTATAAGGATTATAAAATGAATCCAGGCATTTCGTAATGATAAAAAAAAGGGCTCATGGCATTACAAATAAGTTTATAAAGTTGCACATAGAGAACTTTACATGTTTCAAGCCAGTAATACAAGCGAGTAAACTTGCATAAGACGATTGAACTCACCCATAGAAATCATCCCTGCGGCTATCACTTTTCCGCCCACCTCTGGAAAGGTGGTGAGAAGAAGGTGGTGGCATTGAAGGCCGTACATAAGGAGGACTCATGCCCCGAGAAGTTGGAGGCGCGCTTGCCCCATAGAAGTCATTTTCTTTGTCAACCTACACATGCAGAAGTCTACAGCTGATTATGTTTTAAGCAACAGCAAATGAAATAAGAACACAAAGGAAGTGTCATCCAGCATTCTGCACATATGAAAGTGTGGACTACCACATCTAGATAGTGATGCATAATTCAACTTATATGCTCCTAATTTCTACTCATTCTTGTACATGAACTTCAAAGGCAAAAACCTCATCAACCTCAGCTCACGCAAAAGCATAGCTCTCCCTTCTTGAAGGGAGAGCTATGCAATCGGTGCTGATTGGGTTAGCATGAAGCACATCAACTTAAGCGCATACAATTATAATAGAATTTTCACTGTGAAATGTTTTGTCCCCCCAATGCCCACTTCAGCTATTTTACTTTCACAAACAGTCCATGTGCTCAACACAGCATAACAATTTTAAAAATGGTAAATAACCTTTGGGCATAAACTTTAGTAACATTTATGCTGCTCACAGCGATGCTGTTGTTATTGTATTTACTCACGTAATCCTCACACTCGCATAATTCTCGCACCCCCCACATCGCCCAAGAAAAATGCGATTTTTTTTTCCTCGAGTAATTATCGCACCCCCGAAAAACTGCCGCAATAATGTCATCTGCTCGTTCCAGCCACTGATGATGATAGCGTGCGCCATCTCTTAAGCATCAAGCGTACTATTGCACGGAGATTCAATCCAATCCAAGCCAATCCGAAGTTAGGTTAGGGGAATTTGGTTTTTTATGGCGCAAAAGCAGCTAAGGCTATGCTGCGCCAGACACAAGACTTTCAGGAATGGACGCTAAAAAGATGAGATTTTAAAGCTTATTTAACAGGTTACATTCTTTCAGAAAGTTTAGCAAGTCAGGCAGAGGTACTAGAGCGTCATCTCCTAGGAACAAAGCAGGGTGTAAAGGTACGTGTTGTTTGTATAGCTTGCTGAAATGTTTTTGTCTCTGTGTTTCAATGGTAGGACATGTGATTAGGATGTGCATAAGTGTTAACGCTTCTTGGCATTTTTCACACGTTGGTTGTTCTTCCTTTGCGAGTAAGAAGTTGTGTGTCAAATGTGTGTGTCCAATGCGAAGTCGGCATAATACAACTTCAATACACCGTTGCTGGTGACGGCAGGTCTTCCATTCCCCGAGTGTGGGTTTCACCAGGTGGAGCTTATTGTTCGTGCAGGTGTCCCATTGCTTTTGCCATTTTGCTAGTAGGGCCAGGCGAATTGTTCTCTGGATATCTTTAAGGGGAATTTTCACTTTTGTTACAGTTTTATGGGCTGCCTGGGAAGCATACTTATCTGCTTTTTCGTTTTCAGGTATCCCAACATGACTTTGGACCCAGCAGAAACGGATGCAGGTTGCCTGGCTGTTTAAGTATACCATGTTTAGAATGTCGCCTACTATAGGCTCACATTCGGATTTTATATGTAGTGCTTTTAGTGTGCTTAGTGAGTCTGTGTATATGATTGCTTTCTTGTATTTTTCAGCGATGATTTTCCGAACTGCTTCACTCAAGGCATAAGCTTCAGCTGAAAAAATAGAAAAACTACGAGGTACCCTCACAGAAATTGCGCTTTTCGTCGTCGCAATCCCAATACCCACGTGGTCCTCCGTTTTTGAGCCATCTGTGTAAAATTCTTCACAATCCTTATATTCGCGCTGAAGTGTATAAAATTCTTGGATTATGTGTTCTGGTGGGGTGCTTTTTTGTTAAAACGGCTTAGTGAAAATTAGCATAGCTGCGACAGGTCGAACCATGGTGGCAGTCTTGGTGGTTTAATAGCGACATCTAGTGATCCATCAGGGATGGTATAAAAGCGGCAGTATTCCTCGAAACGTAGGATAAGTGGTTTGATTAGGTTCGGTGTATTGAGGTAGTGCGAGCGTGAGTCACATTTTGTGGCGATTTCGTAGCAGATGTGTTCAGGTGATGACCTTATTCTTAAAACATATGACAAGGTTAGTAATGCTCTTCGATCACATAGAGGGGGCTCATTGCATTCTACGTATAGACTTTGCACAGGTGATGTTCTGTAAGCCCCACTTGACAGACGGAGACCAAGGTTGTGTATAGGGTCAAGACGGCGGATGTATGAGTTTCGCGCCGAGTCGTAGACTACGCATCCGTAGTCTAAAATGCTGCGTACAAGAGATCGGTAAATACGTATAAGGCAGAGTCGATCGGAACCCCAGTGTTTATGGGAGAGTACTTTGAGCACATTGAGTGCTCTGTTTGCCTTAGTTTTCAGTGCATTTATGTGTGGCAGAAAGTTTAGTTTTCGGTCGAATGTGATTCCTAGAAATTTGTGTTCTTGTATTACCGGCATGTTGATGTTGTATAGTTTGAGCGCGGGTTCAGGGAACAATCCTCTCTTTTTGCGTAAAGAGAACAGCTGTGGTTTTTTGGGCTGAAAAGCTGAAACCATTTTGGTCGGCCCATTTCGTAAGCCGATTTATTGTAATTTGGAGTTGCCTTTCGCAGGATGATAGGCTGGAGGCTCGGCATGCAATTTGCAGATCATCAACATAGATGGAGTGCATGACTGTACGGAGTATAGTCCTGTTGATGGAGTTCATTTTCACTATGAACAGGGTGGTGCTCAAAACGCAGCCCTGTGGAACACCATTTTCTTGGACAAATATTCGTGACAGATCCGTACCCAAACGTACTTGAAAAGTTCTATTCGATAAAAAATCGTGTAAGCAGTTCAGCATTCTTCCGCGAATCCCTAAGTTAGCTAGATCTCTGAGAATTCCGTATCTCCAAGTTGTGTCATATGCTTTCTCTAAGTCAAAGAAGACCGAGAGACAGAACTGTTTGTGTAGAAATGCTTGTCGTATTTCTTGTTCCAGCCTAACAATGTGATCAGTGGTGGAACAGCCCTTTTTGTATCCGCACTGGTGTGCGTCTATTAGGTGCTCCGATTCCAGAGTGAAGGTAAGTCTAATATTTATGATGCTTTCGTAAGTTTTTGCAAGGCAACTTGTTAATGCAATGGGTCTATAGCTACTTGGGGTTGTTGGGGGTTTACCAGGTTTTAGGAATGGTATGACTATGGCTTTTTTCTAATCCTCAGGCATTATGCCAGAGTCCCATATTTTGTTGAAGAATTGGAGGAGTGCCTTCGCGGATGCTTGGGATAGGTGTGCCAACATTGCGTAGTGTATCTGGTCAGACCCTGTTGCCGTTTTTTTACCGGCAGAAAGTACCCTGTTCAATTCGTGCAGCGTAAGTGGAAGGTTATAACTTTCATTTGAGGTACTGCTAGTAGGCAATCTTTGTCTTTCTGCATTTTCTTTATATTTCAGGAACGTATTGGTGTAATTTGCTGAGCATGATACCTTATAAAAGTGTTATCCTAATAGGTTGGCCTGGTCTTCTAGTGTTGATTGTGTGTCTGGACTTGTGAGCAGTGGTATTGTGTAGGAGGAGTACTCTCCTTTGAACGTCCTCACCTGGTCCCAGATGTGTTTAGATGTGACTGAACTGTTAATTGATGATATGTATTTTTGCCATGAATCCTTTTTTGCCTGTCTTCGAATAGATCATGCTCTGGCTTTTGCCTGTTTGAAGTTGATGAGGTTGGCGTAGGTGGGGTATCTTCGTAGAATTCCCCAGGCCTTATTTTGTAGTTTTTTGGCATCAGTGCACTCGTTTGTCCACCAAGGGTTGAATTTCTTGCGTACGATGCCGGATGATTGCGGTATTGCTTTTTCTGCTGCTAAGATTAAAACTTTGACGAACTCTGAGTTTAGTTCCTCAACAGAAAGCTCCGATGAGAAAACTTGTTGCGGCGCGTGCTTGTTGCGGCGCGTTTTGTTTGTTGTGTCGGTAATCTTGGCACGTTATGGGGTGATACTGAAGCTACACGGCTGCTTCAAGTTGCAAGTGATGGATCATGCACTAAACAGCGGCAACAGGGCCACCGATAGGCCCTTCGGAGCCTACGAGTTTTGTGTTCGCTATCGGTGACGGCAGCTGAAAGCCACCCAGACGCGTTGGGCCTGCCGTGTGCCTAAAACTGGGATTGATGGTAAACTTTATTTCTTCAGAAGGAAACTGTGGACGATTCTGTTAAATAGCCATCAGCCCAATACTGACGTCCTACGCATACCTTTTGAGGGCTCCTGTTGCGGGACGAATGCTACCGCTACGGCCGCAACAACCACAAGCTTTGCGTATGGTATTCTAATTCTCGACTATTTGCTTCCACTTTTTGTGTCTCAAATAAATCTTGTCTTGTGTTGAACCTCTGCTTTCATTGTTGAGGTAAGCTCTAATTAGTACTTCTTAAAGCTTGCTGTAAGTTGCTGGTGTGAAAATCCCGATTTGCGGCCACTTTTCTTTTTCTTTTTCGCTCTCTACGTTTTCGTGGAAAGTTTTCCCTACGTAATTCTCGCACCCCTCAACTTTGCATCGATTTTCCGGCAAAAAGAAAGTGTGAGGATTACGCGAGTAAATACCATAGATTCCTGTTCTGTATGTTTTTTTTGTTTGTTTTTTCAGTGCACAACATCCATATGATGTGTCTTTTAAACACAGCTTCCCTTTGAACAGAGCAATATTGACACACTGTATCAACTTTCAAGGGCATTGGATCAAATGCAGCAAAAAAAAGGGGGGCCTTGAGATGCAATACACTTGCTTTACCTGCACATGTAAAGGCCACATAAGGAATTATAGTGACATTTGCTGCAGTATTACAGCCAGCCAAGCAAGCAACTGGTGGCCATTGCTTTATTACTATGGTAAATCAAAACACATGGCAGCTCACAGAGTACGCTTTAAAACAGTGACATGCTAATAGTAAATCATTTGAGAACACAAGAACTGAGACACGTGCTCTGAACTATCAATGGATATGACAACAACAGTGAACTCAGTGAGAAATCATTTCTCTTTGAAGTGAATGATTGAAAAGATGACAGAATGCAGTCAAAACCTTGAAGACACTTTCAAAAAATTATACCATGTCACAACAAAAAAAAAAGTCACATGTGAGGGTGCTAACATACAAATGTGATACTAGATGACATTCACTTGTGATGCAGTAAAATGCACATTAACATAAATAGGGGCATAAATCATATTGTATGCCCCAAAAAATTAAGGTGGTAAGCTTCTGCAATACTGATGTAATCATTGGTAAAATGGTGCATCACAGAATGCCTAGACCTAGGTGCATCAGCCTCTTGCTCATCTGATACGAAAGTTAATATCCATATAGCGACAGTCATTAAGCACCAGTGCTATTTATATTTTACCACCTAATATGTCTTGTACCATTGAACTGTGTGCATAAGCTTGTGCAAAATGCATATGCAATTATATATAGACAGTACGTTCTACAGCACAACACACATTCAACTGCACATAATGTATGTACACAAAATGAGTTCACCATAAATACGAAATGAAGAACTTGTGTTATAACCTACTGCTTGAAGCAATTGGTTTTTGTTCTGCATAAAACGATCTTTTTGAAAGGAAAAAAAAAAGGGTGCTCTAAAGGGCCAGTTGGTACATGATACTGCAGTGAACAGTGCGAAAACAGAACTGAAATGGAGGAAAAGACAACACAACCATTGATGAACAACTATGCACTAGTTTATTAGGATGTAAAATATATTATGAAAGTGAGATTTAAAAAGAAGCAAAAAGAAACAAAAAATATTGACTGTCACATGGTGACAGTGAAAAAATGAATGTCCACAAGTCACGACATAACAATGTAACTTGACAAAAATTTTTTTCTTTTTGAAGAACTTGATTGAGGGTTCAATGACAGAAGTGTTTTCTTTCATCCTGATCTGAAAAGCCTCAATTTTGCGCTCAAGCCAATTTTGGTGAAACTCAAGTGTTTCACGAGTTTCGTATGCACAATGTTCTCAGGAGTGCACTGAAAAGATCCTGTTTCCATTAATTACAAGAAAGCTGTGGAGCCCAAAAACTGCGGTTGAAATGCACCGAATATGTGATTGAACTTCCGCGTGCCTTGGCAATTAATCTACTGAGAGCGAGCTTTTCACGAGAAAGACTAAGAAACGCACAGCACAGGAATAACAACAACAAAAAGATAACCATGTTGATTCCTTAAGTCCACGGCCTAAGCCACACACTAAAGAAAATCTTAAGCAAAGCAGGCTCCTCGTAAATTTGGTCACTTGTGCGAGCAAGTCAACGCTGATAAAACGAAGGATTGCAAATAATATATCAGGAAACACGGGACGAATGACGTTGAATGCGTAGATAAGGTAGTGTACAATATTCCTCTGTTGTGTGGCCATTCCTATATAGGACAAACCGGGCACTGTTTGAATGACAGTATTGGAGAACATGCCCGTAATACCAAGTCCTAAACTAACAGCACCTTGACAGCACATTGTCCCCTATGTGGCTGCGCTCCTTTCTTCAACATATGTGAGGTCATACCAAGGCACCAAAACCAGAATGAGCGAGAAATCAAGGAAGATTTCCAGATCAAGAAGAAAAGAAATGGGAGTGTTAAACTAACCTTCAATCGCCCTTCAGAAAAAAGAGATAAAGTTTTTGTCAAGTTGTGATATTGTGACTAATGGCAGACATTTCATCACTGTGATCACATGACAGTTCATGTTTTTTTTTTCTTCTTCTTAGCTCGTTTTCCGTATATAATTTTCATAGGATTAAACTTGCACACAGTTGTTCAACACCTGTATTGTTTTTTTTTCCATTTCAGTTCTGTTTTTCCGCTGCTCACTACAGTAACAGCAAAACGCCTCATACATCAGCATTGAAGAATGGCTAAATCTTGGTAACAGAACAGGTTTCACAAGAACTAGCTGGAAATTCTATGGTTCCATGCTAGTTACACAAAATGAGGCAGTAAACAAAGCCTACATCGGTCAGGAACCAGAAGTTTTTCAAGACTGTGCACTTTTTATATATTCATACAGACATACGAGTCACACCTCGAATGCTCCAATTTCAATTTGAAGAAAGTGGCTCCCACAAAAGAATGCACACTATATGAATTCACATAGAAATGATCACAATATTAGCTCACCTTAAGTTTTCCAATCTCGTACAGCTGTTTGAAAATCAGCAACATTACATCTACTTCCACCTTCGATGCTTAGCCAGCTACATTTTCCAAATACCTCTCACCAAACTATCTATGCGGCAACATTATTACCAGCTGGCTCACAAAAAAAATGTGACGAAAAAAAAAAGAGAACAATTAGGAGCCATTAAAAACACCATAATCATCACACATGGCAAGATTCTCAAAGCTCATTTGCATGCACAAGTATAAAAAAAAATACTTTTAGTGAACAAGTCTGCTCCCTGTACTTATGTACGCTAACTGCGCTTTTGTTTAAGTAATGTCTACTCTTGAAGACTGTGGTATATTTGCCTTTCAGCTAAAGATAAGAAACTTCTCACTTCTCACGCTACAAAAAGCTTCAAAAGCAGTAGCAAACATAATACAATAACCCCAAAACAATATCAATTTATTAATTATCCTTGTAAGTCTCACTCTGGTGGCCAAAGAAGGGTGTGCCATCGTAATTCTGAATCATCATAAGAGCTAACAGCATGAAAAAAGTATAGCGCCTATCCTGGATATTCTTCAAGCTTAAAGGAGATTGAAAGAATGCTCTATATATAGACAATATGAAATAGTATCTGAAGTTTACATTAAAATGCTGCCCGTCTGAAAAACAAATTTCTCAAGTAAACTCAATCGCAGATTACTTCCATATCAAACCAACCAAGTTTGTTTCTGCACATGAAAGCCACCAGTTGACTGATTACACATCACAATAGTCCAATATGCTACAGAACTCACTTGAAGCACATGCTTCTACAATATAGATAATGATGAGCCGCCACTGAATGGCAAACTCTTGTATGAATTTTCTATAGTTAGTCGGACGTTCATCTTACTATAATGTTCATGTCACAATATCAATTATGACAACTAAATCTAACAAATCAGTGTACATGCACTAAGGAAAAGAAATGTCTGCAATGTGAGAACAATACTATGCAGCCTACTGCACCATCTACGTACCACGTAGTACACTGGGCCATTCACACAGTAGCGGCAGCAGTTTTCCAGCCTTCTCTGCACTGCCTAACTCCAAATTATTCATAAACTTTCGCACTGACAACAGGATGTCTACTTATAAACATTAAATATTGAAGATTAAATGTATTTACAGCTTTGACATTTCATCACACTGAAAAGCAAGGAAACCTTTAGTACATAATTAGAAACAGACTATTCAAACCATTTTTACTTTTCAGCTGATAGAATGCCAGTTCTTACGCTAAGCTTTAGGAATTCACTTTCTATTGAAACAACAGCCGTCCCAGTATCTTAAGAGCCAATTTCAATGAGTGTGGTGCAGCTGTACAGTCCAAACACAGCTTCCAAGTCTAATTAAAGCTCTCTTGCAGAAAGGCTACATCACAAGGTAGCATAATAAATTTCTAAAGACCTCCAAGGCTAATGTTTTGTTTATAATGATAAAGAGCTCTTTAACTAAAAAAATTTTTATTAACACCATGTGTTAGGGATACCAGCTTTTGGAACACCAGAAAACACTGCCATTCATGAACTGAGGTACTCTTTTGAGTTAAAATTCCAATTCAACCAAGGTAGTTGCCATCCTACACAGGTAAGCATACCATCACATACCTCTCGAAGCCTCTACGATGCAAAGTTTCAATAGTACTTTAATACAAAAAATCGACCAGCATCACAGTGGCTAGCAATCGCTTCAAAGAATTGGCAATCTGGCCAACAGTTTGTACAACAGAACGTCCACATTTTTATAAACAAATAGTTGACACATAACTTGCAATTGTGCATAATATACCCAACTTGGCAACCTATTGAAACAAGGCAAGCCTTACACTCATGTAAGCCTTACACCATGTAAGAGGCCTTGGTGAATGCGAGGTCAACAATGCATGTGCTATACGATGTTGCAATGACCTTAAGTGGAGCTTTCGATGACTGCAGTACACATATGGCAGGCAACAATGGACTACTCAGCACGCTCTGGTTATCCCCTACCACCACTGCATCTCATTAACACAGCACAAGCAGAATTTTTTTTTCCTCATGAGTCCTACCGTCTTCTCCTGCCACTTGCTGGCACTACCTCTACAAAGGTTGAAGGCCAACTGATATTACAGTATTTATATGGTGGATTCACTGAGAATGGCCCACTCCAATAGAATCAGGACTTCTCATTCATTCTATTGCAGCCTCTCGTAATCGAAGGGTGCAAGTAGCTGTGGCCATCGGAGAGAAAAGGACCTCTTAATTTTTGCCTTGCAGTACAAAGAATGACGCTGCTGCCTTAGCAGTGCATTTTTTGGAAGGAAAAGGGGGTCACAAAAAAATAAAATGAGAACAGCCCAGAGGGGATAATGGTGGCACTCAAAATACAGTGCCTTGACTCCCTTGTTAGAAAAGCACATTGTCAGCAACAGTGGCAGCCAGTTAGGATGAAAGAGGTCATAAGCTTTCTGGAAACATTTTGTTGACACCCTGCAGGCATGCGTTTTTCACTACCCCAGCCAAGTAACGCCTTCACGTTAAAACCTCGACTAGCATTGAATTAAGAGATAGAAAGCAACATTTCATTTCACTTCACGAGACGAGACCTCGCCTTCCAATCTGCAGTCAGGAACTTCATCCACATTGGCCAACAGCACGGCCAAGTTACTGCTATTGGCCCATTGACCATTACGTGGCAGTCTCGGCCCGTCACTGGCATTACCTTTGTGGCATGTGTGTTCGAAATGAACACCCGACTCCAGTTGCAATATTTTATTATAAGGCTGTACGAAGACCTCTGCTAATGATATCCAATTCATGCTGTACTGCACAGGCCTACTTAATTATATGCCAGAAAATTTCTTAATTACATCAATTCATGCACAGGGTGAAAGGGGAAGGGCAAAGACAGAGAAGAGGCTTGACACATAGGAGCGCTCACAACAGTATTTTATTTTGTAAACAATCAACCACATATATAGCTAAAAACCCATGACAAACACATATGCACCCGTCTGTAAAAAAAAAGGAAGACTATAACTTGCAAATAACAGAGCAAACAAAAAAGAAAAGCTCTTGGGAAAAAATTTCAATCGAAGAGCTTCTTAGAAAAGCTACTTTTCTCACAGAATCAAGCCAAGTGATTCTGTCTAAAATCTTACTTAAATTTTGATAACTTGCAAAGTACCACAAAACTTTCTGCAGTCATATGAGGGTGTCTACGAAATAAAAACTTCTAAATTCCCCGACTTTTCCAGGTTTTCCATGATGATTAAAAGGAAATTTCATGACTGCCACGTATGCATGGTGAACTCTGTGCACTGGAAACAAAAACCCTCAAGTGGTAAAAAAAATCAGGCGCTCCATATAAGTAAACATATTTACCTGATCCACTCAAAATGTTCTAAGTACGTGCCGTATATTTGTAAAAATATGTATATCTGGCCAAAATAAAACCCCTGAGCCAGGCAGTGAGCAAGTCAACTATTTGATGTTGGGAATACCCAGGAAGCAAACACACAAGTTAAAAGTAACTGCAGATGAAAGTTTGAAGGAGCCTGCGACAGTTGACATAGCAGTCAACGCTGCTAGGAAACTAAGTGGTGCCATCTCGTGGTATCCGTGTAAAATGAAGACACAGGAGCCTGCCTGGTTCTGCCACTAGAGTATAATCTAGTTTACTGTAATGGCTGTGGCCCAAACGCTTAGGATGTGGATTGGATTGAATTAGATCAACCTCAACTGCTGTATTTACTGACTCAACTATTTAGGGTGTGGGTTAGATTAGATCTGATTCGACCTGCATTGCTGTATTTACTGTTGATTTATGTCTCCACCTAACTTGCGCACCTATAAAATGTATTTTTCAGCAAAAATATAATAATAATATCAATTGAATACCACTCGCATATTCCGTGTACATTGCCTTGAGAACTGGTAACAACAATGTTCCAAGAACGGAGCCGTACTGCAAAATTTTCTTTCTTTCTCAGACGAGCACATGCATGTTTGTATTTTATGTCTCTGAGCTCTGACACTTGAAGTGCAACGAAAGTCTTCGAATGGCTGCAATGAAAGCTGGGGACAGCGTTCAAGGTGCCAAAGTTTGAATTTGTGGTGGCAAGAAGGAAACTGTGAAGGTGCTACAGCTTGCTCGATTTCACACATGCCTCACGAACGTCAGCACGTTACCTTGATTTACATACTCTGCTGTGGACGTGACACTGAAAAATAATTGCATTTACACAATCTCACGAAACTGAAATGAGAATTTTAGTAGAAGTTATCCAAGTGCTACTCTTGAAACACGAGCTACGAAAAATAAGTGTGTAGGTGAGGACATTTGCTGTTGCATCACCAATAATAATAATAATAATAATAATAATAATAATAATAATAATAAAGACATGAGAAGCCCTGCAAGCTTCTACTAATGCAGTTCTAGCCTGGACAAACAAGACTGCCTTCAAGCCGAGCCGAAATCGTGGCCTAGACAAACATGCATTAATTTACTGACGTGAGTAATGTAGTGATTCGAAAGCCAGATATCCTGTGTGATATGTAGAAGCAACAGATATCAAAATAGATGATGTACAAACATGGAAGCTAAGGAATGCTTTAGCCAATTTGAAGGACAAGTTGCCGAGCAGAATTTTTTTTGGTCTTATTTATGCCGTAGGCTGCCACAATCATGACAAACAGTACATCTGTGAAACTGGCGATTTCAAGAAAAGACTTAAACGACTTAAATATCACTCCACAAAACAACGCGTTGCCTTGACTGGCCTCGCTGAACACGCGGAATCTACATACTATCAAATAGACTTGTTAAACGCGTGTGTTCTGGACATAGAAAAAACCTGCATCTACCCACAGCGAAGACTCAAGAAAATTCGTCACGGAGTGGTGGGGGTATCGCGTTAAATGTTGCATAATTGGGTAAGGTTTGGGAATGCTTAACTGTTATTTCGTCTTTATTATTCGTATTTATTGACTGAAGGAGAAGCGTTGCCTTCAACGAGTGATGGGGCACTGATATTGGGTTGTGCCCCAGTACTTGTTGAAGGTACTGTTGCTTCCAACGCATCTACTCGAGTCAAGCAAAGCGACAAATCAAGCGAAAGCCAAGATGCCATTGACTGAATTCCAAACACCTGATCCAGTGCCTACATATACGGGGCGGTCAGTGAACGGTTGTGCAGCGCAAGCAGTCGGTTTTTACTAGCAGACGCTGCCTGCGTGGCCTTGCGAGGGGAGAGAGGTGAAGGGGAGCAACAGTTGGACCGAGGCGCGAGACGCAAGCATGCGCAGTAGGAGTGTAAACACTACCCCCGACGCCGAAACTGCGAGTAGGTGCGACTATAAAATGCTCTACATTGAAAAGAAGCTTGCATCATGCCTGCACTTGGAATCCAGATTTAAAAGACAGTACATACGCTGAACAGGAGTGATGGGACGCTTCTGACAATGTACTCTCGCTGCTTACGTCACACGTATTTTAGTACGCTGTGTCTTTTTTATACCTTTTATTGTGAACAAGGCTCCCTCTCATACTGGATGCTGAAACATCAGTTAAATTTCTGTTATATGGGTAGGTGTATACGTTCAAATTTACAGTAAGAAGCAAGAGTTAAGCACTCTCCCTCTCTTTTTTTTTTCACATGCCTTCTAGCAGCTCACTGGAGTTGCAGCTGAAAGAGCGACTTTTCGATCTTTTATAAATGGTATTGCTTATTTTTGTGACGATTGCACAGAACTGCTGTCTGTTTTCATGACTTGGCCAGGTTTTTCAGAAATTTCCCGACTTTTCCAGAATGGTCCAAATTCCTCGACTTGGTTGGTAGACACCCTGCACATCAAGTATGGCTCAGCACACTTTTATAAGGTACAGATTTTTGTAAATTGATCGCACACAGGGTTTATAGCACCTGAGAAGTGAAATTCAAGGGTTTTCAAGAACTTTCAAGGACCGAACGAATGCTTTTCACGGACCTAAAACAACACTTGTGACCCCAATAAATGACACCACTTTTTACAGTACAGCGTAAAAATTTGTACTTTATTTCACAGAAGCAAAACCAAGTATATTTGAGCAATCATTTTCTAGCCAACAAAGACTTAACATTATTTATCGGCTCTATCTTTTCTGTTTATCACAGGCTTCAAAGACCATTTTTATGGTTTGCTTGATAAATTAACACATATTGCACCACCAATTTAAGACATTGCACATAGACACACCCACATGAACAAAAGACCCTTTTTTGGCAGTGGACTAGAGATTTAAGTTCATGAAGGTTTCCTTTCAACTTCTCATCCACTTCTGCAAGCTCCAAGTCTTTTCTTTTGCTGTTTTTCTCAGACTGTTGGACTTCACTATAAAAAAAGATGTCATTTGTAGCTGCTGCCCGTTCAGCATAGTTGTCAGTGATTGTTTCTTCCAAGCTTTCGCTTCCTTACTTTGATACTGTGAATTTCTTCCTCAATGTGGCTTCTCTTTGATACCTTTGCCTGCTTGTTCGCTTGTTTTTTCATCTCTTCCAAGTAGGCCTGATAGCGACATTGTGCAGCTGAGACAGATTTACGCAATTCCTTTGTTATTGCAATGTTCATGACACCACCAGCCTTGCTTACTGCATCACAGATGATTCGCTGCGACACATGTGAGATCTCCTTCAGGTTTTCAACAGATACCTGTCGGTTGACACTAAAACCTCTTTCAACAGAGGCCTGTCCACGGCTAAAGACAAGAAAGTCATACAACCTTCCACAGGTGCATATACGACGAACTGCTATCAGTCTTTAGCCTCTCAAGATAAAATTCGCCCAGACTATTAGAGTGTTTTTCAAACTGCCGTAGGTTGGGCTTTTTCTTCTGCAGAAGTTCAGCGTATTCACCAAGCACCGCATCGCGCTCATCTAACCGACCAACTGCTATGAGTGCGTCTAGGACTTTCCTAAAGCTTGTAACACACATCGGGCTTTGAGTCCATTTGACGGCAGTCGAACAAAGAAAGGCTCCTAACCAGCTGATTTGCCACTGGGCTCTTCTCGAGAATTTTTTTTGTTGTAGCTAAAAGGAACTGTTTGCATTCTACTAAAAGAGCAAACACTTTTTTGGCACTCACCTTAGCAGCCTTGATTATTTGTCCAGCAGCATGCCAAATGTCCACCTTTTCAGCAGACACATGGTTATTTGGGTCTGCAAGGTCTATTTTGAGTATGCTCATCAATTCTGCTGAAGCTGTCAGCACAGCGCATTTCTCGAACCTCGTGAGGAGTTGCCTCACGAGACTTTCCAGATCCTTTTTCAGAAAGAAGATCAGCAGTTCGTCCAGCTGGTACTCAGTGAGGAATGGCTTTAGAATCATTGCAATTGCTAGTGCAAACTTAAGTTTGGCCAAAAGCAGCGGGTCCTGGCAAAAAGCAGATATCTGTGTGCACGATCCACACCAGGGAATCTCCACATCTCTTCTTTTTGTAGATTCCACATACTTCATATCATGCCACAGTGCAATGGCGTATTCTATTACAGCAACATTCTCAACCCAGCGATGTGGAACAAAGTTCAGAGGGAATGTCTCTTGACTTGTGACAGAGGTAAAATCTTCTTCATGTGCTGGCACATCATGGAACGTGGCACTGAGGCTTGACAAAAGATTTTCTAGGCCCCACTTGCTGGCCGCAACACCCGCCCTGTAAGCATTATGAACAGTGTGAAGTCCACAGGTGTCGAAGTTCAAACATTGAACTTGATTTGTCAGCAGCTAATCCTGAATTCCCCTGAAACATTTCAGGTTTATATTGGGGCCATCTATGGACAGCTGGACAGGTTTCTCCAGCGGCAAATCTGTCAATGTACCTAGAGGTTTTTCCTGCGGTCAAATGTCCCACGGAAACCGACGTGAAGTACCGCGTCGTTTCACGCTTTGTCATCATGCTCCAGAAGCGCAAGTGGATGTCCATCAATTTCTACTGTAAATAGTCGTTCGAGGACTCATCGAAAAGAATACTGTACGCATCCGACTGCCCTACTTCACTTTTCAAGATGAAGAGCCACATGAAAATGCCTTAGCGATGCTGCTATTTGGGAACACGTTTCAGTGTGGAACAATGACTTGTACGAATAGTGGGCCGTCACCACCTTCAGGGTCCACAGTATCTTCGCGTCGGTCACATACTCGTGCGCTTGGCAGGTGCTGCTCACATTGCAGGACGATGGAACTGGCTCTACGCGTTGCTCAATGATGGTTGGCACCACGAACGCACTCAAGTTACCATGGGCTGTAGTCGCTTTTGTGTTCTCTATGTGTTTCATGCTCTTCATGTGAGTTTTAAGGGCAGACTCCCCCATTGATGACACGTCGAAGCTCTTTTCACATAGCGTACACTTTGCTCGATGTGAGTTTGATGTATCTGGTGCAACCCACTCCCTATAAGCAGCAATGCATAACCAAGACGGCTGTAATTTGCACTCGCCCGGCATAGTTCCACCATAAGCGATGCGACTGCGAAAATGCCCGCACACTTGCACAGTCTCTACCAAAAGGCAAGGCTTAGTTCAGTCGTTGCTGATGTAAGCACACGAGCTCTACCACAACTAGAGTGTACTAGAATAGGTTGAGTGGCGCGATCGCCGGGCGCCGCCTACGCTTCCTGGCGAAGCCCGAACTGCGGAAAGTTAGCGTGGGGGCGCTGCGATCGAAGCGGCTTGAAAATTTCCTCCGCGTCCGCCGCCGGGCCATTGCAATTTGCAGCGAAGGCGACGGGGACTGCGTGTTGCGCGAAATGTTTTGCAACTCAGTGCCATTTACTCGTGTGTGAAAACGGTGTAGCCATGCCGAAAGGCAGGCATCGGCATTGTTATGCGCCAGGCTGTCGCACCGGTTACTCGGGCGTTAAAGCGGAGAAGCAGCTTTCATTGTTCAGCGTGCCGAAAGATGAAGCTCGTCGGGCGCTCTGGGAGAAGAACTTACATCGGAGCGACAAACCCCTGGATAGCAAATGCGCAGTGTGTGAGCTCCACTTCGATAAGCGGTACATTCAGCGGGACTACGTGCACATTGTGAACGGAAAGGAGGTGAGGATTGAGCGCGGAACACCGGCACTAACGAGTGACGCAGTGCCTACGGTATTGCCAAATGCGCCAAAGTACTTGAGCTCGACAGCTCCTCCCAAGCGAGCACCTCGCAAACGGGAGGCACCAGCCAAGCTTGATGATACAAAGCGCAAAAGGAAGAAAGTTGAAAGCCCATGCAGCACTGCGGCTGTGGAAGAGCCGTTCGAAAGCGACGGATTTGATTCCCCAGTGCTTGGCGCTGACAATTTGTGTAATCTGAGTACTCCGTCTGCGTATTGGTCGTCCCATCGGTTTCCAAACTTTGAAGGTACGGTATACGCCCTTGGAGAGCTTGTAGAGTCCACTGAGACCGTAAACTCGGACCGCTCGGTTCTCTTCAGTATAAGCAAGGACCAAGAAGTCTCATTCAGGACATTCCTCGCTGGGAAATTGATCACTGAAGGACGTGTCGAGACTGTAAGGGAAGCTGAGGGAGTTCTTCGAGCCTCAGGCTTACTGAAATGCCCTGGTGCCATGTCTACATCGGCGATCATCGCAGAGGAGCTAACAAAGAGCCTCCTGAAAAAAACAGCCGTCATTGGCGGCACTTTCTACAGCCGGAGATGCGCAGTAACGACAGTGACAGAAGGTAAGGGCGATACTAATCTTTCACTTGTGTACATGTAGTATATTTGCACATAAGGCAACATGGTAAACTGAAAAAGCGTGAGATATTTTGCCCGAGCTCCTGAGACGTAACAGAAATCGTTTTGAAGGCTGACAGCTTCGTGAACTTACTTTACCTCAGGAGCAGTGACATATATTTGTTGGTGCTGATGAATTATGTTTATTTGCACAGCGGTATACTAGAGAAGTCATTGAGCAAACCCAACAAAATAACATTACCATGCTTTTCAGGAGCTCCTTGCCTGTCTTGTCGGTACCTTCGAAAGGCTCTTCTCACAAGAATGTCTTGGCTCAAGTGCCATCGCCGAAAGCAAGTGAGGACAGCTGCCCAGAGGCTGAGGTCAACCTTGCAAAAGCACAGGCGCCTTTCTAAAAAGTTGCTGAGCCTGAAAGGTAGAATTGAGGGCATGCGAGCCAAAAACGCGGCTTTAAAAGAAGAGACACTGGAAGAGAAGATCTCTACGCTGCCCCCAAAGCAGCAGGAAAACGTGCGGCACTGTTTCAGAGCATCAAAGCGAAAGAGCACAAATGGCATGCGTTTCACTAATGAATGGATGCTCGAATGCATTCTCATGAAGATGAGAAGTCCGAAGCTCTATAGACATCTGAGAAGACACAACATTCTCGTGCTTCCGGGCGATACTACTTTGCGGAAGTACACCGCCTCGTACAGGAGTGGCTTCGGTTTACAGAAAGGTTCTAGAAACTTTGAAGACGAAAACACACAACGGACACCTTCAGCCGTCATGGCGACATCCTGGTGGACGAAATGAAGTTGTCTGAGCCCCTTTCAATTGACAAGACTGGTAGAATCGGAGGCTTTGTCGACATGGGGCCCTTTACACCACGGGCAGATGCGAACTTTCCTTGCGACCATGGTATGGTTGTTATGTTCGTGCCATTTGCAGGCAAATTTTCTCAGGTTTTGGGGGTGTTTGCTGCGCACGGAAATGTTAAGGGCGACCTTCTCTGCAAGATAATGATCGAAACAACGATCCTAGCAGAACAGGCAGGACTCTTTGTCGACTTCATAACCTACGACGGAGCTTCGTGGAATAGACGAATGTGGACATCGATGGGCATCCAGGGAACCTCAAGCAAAATAATGTGCAAGGTGAAGCATCCTGTGGACCCCAAGAGGAACCTTCATTTCCTGTCAGACTTTTCTCATCTAGTGAAGTGCCTCCGCAACTCCCTCTTGAAAGGTGGTTTCAGCACACCAAATGGACGGGTATAAATGTTTTATTACATTCTTGCTTAACATTTTATATTAAGTCAACTGGCTAATCACTGCACTTTAATATTGATGCAGGTGTCAGTGTACTTTGTGGCCGAGACTTTCAACCTGGACAAAGACAGCATCACCTTGAAGGCTATGCCAGGGCTGACTACAAGTCACCTTCAGCCCAATGACTTCGAGAAGATGAGAGTGTCCCTTGCCTTCCAGCTATTCGGAGACTTTGTGCTGCGTGGTCTACACCACTACAAGGACACCCTTGAGTCACGTTATGGAAAGGGTGCAGTTGATGCTACAGAATCATTCTTCAGGTACTTAAATATATTGTATCTGCTGTATTCTTTGGGCAACAGACAAGAGTGCGTTAATGGCCATCACTGTTGAACCCAGCTCTAATGAAGATTTTTTTGCATTTACAGGCTGATGAACCAACTCATCAAACTGATGACCTCCAGATTCAAGTCCGAGGCTCTTTGGCCGCACTCAAGAGGTAGTTCTGCGCTCTCCAGTTTTCTAGACTACATTGACAAGTGGGAGCAGCATGTCGGCAAGGGCGTCGGGTTCCTTAGCAAGCAGACAGCTACTGGCCTGAGGGTTACGCTGTCCAGTGTGCTTTCTTTACTGGACTATGTTACCACAGAACTAAGCTACAGGTATTTGATGACGAGTAACCTAAGCCAAGATCCACTCGAGAACTTGTTTGGAGTTGTGCGGCAGTCGTCGGGCTGTAATGACCATCCGACCCCAGAGCAGTTCTTAATTGCTGTCAACTGCCTGAGCTACTATAGCCTAGCTAAGCCAGTGCACGGTGCGAGCGTTACACCATTGGTGCTTACATCACTGCTCGACACTGGAGATGCACACTCGGCAGATGCAACAAGCCTGCAGCAAACAATTGATGACCACATCGCTCAAGGAGATCTTGACGTGATAGAAAGCGCTGCCTGCCATGACAGTATTGCTGCCCCAACTGAGCATTACAGCCTTGTGGGAAAAAAAAGTGACTCTCGCCTAGCATATTACATGGCTGGATATGTTGCTAGAAAGTGTGTGCAGAAGTCAGGATGCACTGCTTGTCGTACTTCACTGCTTGTTCCAGCTTCAGAAGGGAAGGAACATGAGTGTTCGGCCTTTACGAACTTTTGCGACAAAGGTGGTTTGTTGTACCCGTCTAAGGAGCTGTTTGACTTCGTTAGCTATTTAGAAGACACATTTACAGACTGCTTCAGCACTAATGAACTGCGCAGTGATAGCATTTTAGATGTGCTGCATCTGGTCAGGGTTGAAGGGAGACCCCTTGGCTGTGCTCAACATGCAAAAGCAGTGAAGTCTCATGTGGTAAAATTTTATGTTGTCACTCGATTGCACTTTTTGGTTAAAGGAATCAATAGAGCTAAGGAAGAACGGCGCAGGAGGCTGCAGCACCTAAAGCTCCGTAGGTGCGTGTAGGATTCCCGTACAGCTGAGTGCTCCACTCGTCCTGTTACATACCTGTAACAGTTTTCTTTGTACATAGTATTTACAGTGATTTTTTTTGTCATCATCATCATCAGCCTGACTACGTCCACTGCAGGACAAAGGCCTCTTTCATGTTCCGCCAGTTAACCCGGTCCTGTGCTTGCTGCTGTCAATTTATATCCGCAAACTTCTTAATCTCATCTGCCCACCTAACCTTCTGTCTCCCCCTAACCCGCTTCCCTTCTCTGGGAATCTAGTCAGTTACCCTTAATGACCAGCGGTTATCCTGTCTACGCGCTACATGCCCTGCCCATGTCCATTTCTTCTTCTTGATTTCAGCTATGATATCCTTAACCCCCGTTTATTCCCTAATCCACTCTGCTCTCTTCTTGTCTCTTAAGGTTACACCTACCATTTTTCTTTCCATTGCTCGCTGCGTCGTCCTCAATTTAAGCTGAACCCTCTTTGTAAGTCTCCAGGTTTCTGCTCCGTAGCTAAGTACCGGCAAGATACAGCTGTTATATACCTTCCTCTTGAGGGATAGTTGCAATCTACCTGTCATAATTTTAGAGTGCTTGCCGAATGTGCTCCACCCCATTCTTATTCTTCTAGTTACTTCAATCTCGTGGTTCGGCGCTGCGGTTATTACCTGCCCTAAGTAGACATAGTCTTTTACAACTTCAAGTGCACTATTACCTATCTCGAAGCGCTGCTCCTTGCCGATGTTGTTGCACATTACTTTCGTTTTCTGCAGATTAATTTTAAGACCCACCTTTCTGCTCTTCTTGTCTAACTCCGTAATCATGAGTTGCAATTCGTCCCCCGAGTTACTCAGCAATGCAATGTCATCGGCGAAGCGCAGGTTACTAAGGTATTCTCCATTGACTCTTATCCCTAACTGTTCCCATTCTAGGCTTCTGAAAACCTCCTGTAAGCACGCGGTAAATAGCATTGGGGAAATTGTGTCCCCCTGCCTTACACCCTTCTTGATTGGTATTCTGTTGCTTTCTTTATGAAGCACTATGGTAGCAGTTGATCCCCTGTAGATTTCTTCCAGAATGTTTATACTTCATCTACGCCCTGATTCCGCAGTGTTTGCATGATGGCTGATATTTCTACTGAATCAAACGCCTTCTCGTAATCTATGAAGGCTATGTATAGTGGTTGGTTATACTCTGAGCATTTCTCTATTACCTGATTGATAGTATGAATGTGGTCAATTGTTGAGTAGCCTGTTCGAAATCCTGCTTGTTCCTTTGGTTGATTGAATTCTTATGTTTTCTTTACTCTGTTAGCAATTACCTTTGTAAATAGCTTGTATACTACAGAGAGCAAGCTGATCGGCCTGTAATTCTTCAAGTCCTTGTCATCTCCTTTCTTATGTATTAAGATGATGTTAGCGTTCTTCCAAGACTCTGGTACTCTTCCCGTCTAGAGACACCTCGTAAACAGGGTGGCTAGTTTTTCTAACACAATCTGTCCTCCATCTTTCAGCAGATCTGATGTTACCTGATCCTCACCAGCAGCTTTGCCCCTTTGCATGCTCTCCAAAGCTTTTCTGACTTCTTCTATCATTACTGGTGGGGTGTAATCTGGGTTACTGCTAGTTCTTATAGTATTAAGGTCGTGGTTGTCTCGGCTACTGTGCAGATCTCTGTAAAACTCCTCCGCTATTTTAACTATCCTATCCATATTGGTAGTTATTTTGCCTTCTTTGTCCCTTAGTGCATACATCCGACTTTTGCCTATCCCAAGTTTCCTCTTGAATGCTTTGACACTTCCTCCGTTTTTCAGAGCGTGTTCAATTATCTCCATGTTATACCTTCTTACATCGCATACCTTACGTCTATTAATCAAATTCGAAAGCTCTGCCAGTTCTATTTTGTCTGTTGTACTTGACACTTTCATGATTTGACGCTTCTTAATTAGGTTCTTCGTTTCCTGGGAAAGCTTGCCCGTGTCCTGTCTAACTACCCTGTCTCCAACTTCCACTGCACACTCCGTAATGATACTCCTCAGATTATCATTCATTGTATCTACGCTAAGATTGGTTTCCTCACTAAGAGCAGAGTGCCTGTTCTGCAACGACACTCTGAATTCCTGTACTTTCCCTCTCAGTGCTAGCTGCTTGATTGGCTTCTTGCGTATCAGTTTCTGTCGTTCCTTCTTCAAGTCTAGGCGAATTCGAGACCGTATCATTCTATGGTCACTGCATCGTACCTTGCCAATCACTTCCACATCCTGCACGATTCCAGGGTGTGCACTCATTATAAAGTCTATTTCGTTCTTATTTTCGCCATTAGGGCTCCTGCATGTCCACTTGCAGTTTTCTCGTTTTCGGCAGAAGGTATTCAAAATCCGTAAATTATTGCGTTCTGCGAATTCTACTAGTAGCTCTCCTCTGGCGTTTCTAGTACCGATGCCATAATCTCCTACTGCCTGGTCTCCAGCCTGCTTCCTCCCTACCTTTTTTTGTACTTATTTTTACTTTTTTTTTGTACTTTGAAGTTTATCTGTGTACATAGCCAGTGTAACAGTGATACTTCTTTGTATATATGTAAAGCAATAAGTTTTAAGCATCTTTATTTTTATTTTGTTTTCCTTTAAAATGTATCTTTATGCATAGTGTGTGTGACTGATATTTCTTTGTATATAGCAGCCAGTTTTAAACATCTTAATTTTTATTTTGTCGTGTCTGTAAACACATTTAATATGCTGTTGACAGGTGGAAAAAAACCGTGTTGGTTTATGCCTGGCTTGATCCTTTGGCTAAATTACAGCTGCTTGTTTCTACACATTGAACGATATTTGTATATTTGCTGCTGATCCAATAAAAAGCTAAGGGATGCAGACATCGCTGTTGTCCTTTTAATATGGGTGTAACAAAAAGCAGTTTTCTATTAGCATCGTTATTTAAAGCATTCCTTCCCGTAGCTGAGGCGTTGTGACAAAAGCACACGTGTAGCTTTCGCTCACGACATTCATTCCAATTTGAACTGCTATTTACAGCTTCGCTTTACTGCGGCCATGCACAATGAGACGGACAGCACGCGGACTTGACAGTTTCTCTCAATTGGTAAAAAGACTAAAAAAAAAACGGAATCGCGAAGAACCTACGCAAGGGGCGCATTCGTGCGTCACCGTAGCAGACGCTCAGAGCCGCGAAACCAGTGCAGCAACATTTAGGGGCAATATTATGAGGCGAAAGCCTGATTATCGTGTGGAAACACCATTTTTAATGCTACTCTGACAGTATAAAATCTATAGCCGTACACCGGTAAGAAACTGGCCGTCGCACGTGTCGCCAAAGGCGCAGAAGCCCGGCAACGCACGACCGCGCGAGCGATGCGCGACCAAGCCAGATTGCTCGTAGCGCCCTCTATCGCAACCGCGTACGGAGCTTCAGGAAAACAGCGGCGGTCGCGCCACTGAACCTATTCTAGTTCACTCTACCACAACACTCCGATATGGCTAGAGAAACAGATTGGGTTGGATTGTTTGTTGGCTTAAAAGCATAGTTGCCAGCCACGCAAAAAAATCCACTAAATTTCCGCTGAACAAACTTCCATTCACAAAATTCAAGGACTCTTAAGGACCTCAAACAAATTTAAGGGTTTTCAAGGCCTTGAAAATGCTATTTCGAAATTTAAGGGTTTTCAAGGATTGTTTCAAGGACCGCTACGAGCCCTGGCACAGAACTCTGCCCCAGGCCCAATCGAGGAGCATGCGGGAGAAAGCAGTGAAGCATCGGCTAACAACTTTCCCTCCCTACTTTCTCCCAAATATACTGTAAATGAGAAACCACTGAGAGTCCGCAAAATGAGCTCTTTAAAATCTTTTCTTTTTGCAGTGTATTTACAATGGTCAAACTCCATGTTTTACACTGGACAGTCATAGTGCAGGGTTGACCGCATGTTTACAGGAGGTTTTCAGGGCCATAGATTGGGAAGAGTTAGAGGTAAGAGTTAATGAAGAGTAATTAACCTGCCATTACCTGATGACATTGCATTGATGAGTAACTCAGGGGATAAATCACAGCTCATGATTATTAAACTGGACACAGAAAGCGGAAGAGTTGGTCTGAAAATTAATATGTATAAAACTTAAGTAATGCGCAACAGTATCGGCAGAAAACAGCGCATTGCAAATGTGGAGAGACAATAAAAGTTGTAAAAGAATACATCTACTTAGGACAGGTAGTGATTGCGAAGCCGAAACATGCATGTTAAGAATGGGGTGGATCACATTTGGCAAGCAGTCTCAAATCATGAATAGTAATCTATCACTAACCCCACAAGAGGAAGGTATATCAGCTGCATCTCACCAGTACTCACCTACGGAGCAGAAACCTGAAGGCTTACAAAAAGGGTTCTGCTTAAATTGAGGACGACACAGAGAGCGATGGAAAGGAAAA
Source organism: Rhipicephalus annulatus (assembly GCA_013436015.1). NCBI lineage: Eukaryota > Metazoa > Arthropoda > Arachnida > Ixodida > Ixodidae > Rhipicephalus > Rhipicephalus annulatus. Next base: position 731,691 of record WOVY01002822.1, read on the forward strand.
TGATAGGTGTAACCTTAAGATACACGGAGAGAGCAGAGTGGGTCAGGGAACAAAGTGGGGTTAAGAATATCATAGTTGAAATAAAGAAGAAATGGCCATGGGTTGGGCATACCACACATAGGCAGGATCGTCGCTGGTCATTAAGGATATCTGACTGGGTGCCAAGAGAAGGCAAACATGTGAAAGAGAGAGAGAAAATTAGGGGGGCTGAAAGAGAAAGAAAGCAAAATAAGGAAAGGCAGGGAGGTTAACCAGATGAGCGTCCTGGTTGCTACCGTCCGGTTTACAGGTATAACGTGGCAGCAGAAAGCACAGAGCCATGTCGATTGGCAGAACAAGGGAAAAGGCCTTTGTGCTGCAGTGGGTGCAGTCAGGCTGATGATGATGATGAGTGGAGGGTTGGCGATGTTGCTAGCAGTGTGTGATGCTCAAGGCATACGTTGATTGATTTATATGTCCCAAAGGGTTTAATGTCCCAAAACCACCATATAATTATGAGAGACGCTGTAGTGGAGGGCTTCAGAAATTTGGATCACCTGGGGTTCTTTAAACGTGCACCCAAATTTGAGCACACGAGCCTACAGCATTTTCTCCTCCATCGAAAATGCAGTCCCCACAGCCAGGATTTGATCCCGCGACCTGCGGGTCAGCAGCCGAGCACCTCAGCCACTAGACCACCACAGCGGGGTGCTCAAGGCATACATTGCTTGTGACCTTCAACCTCCACTTCTGTGGTCCCCACAAAAGAAACAGCAAACAGTTTTTCTTTTTTTTTGAGACATCCAAATGTTTTCATATTACTAAATGTTTCATACTTTGCAGACACAATCATCCTTTCAGCACCAGCAATTTTTTGCGTATAGAATCACATAGACGATTTTTCCGAACTAGCGTATGATTCAAATACAAACTCTCGTGAGCTCAATAAATGTGGAGAAAAGCAATACCCTTTATGAACATCCTGAGAAGCTCTATTTTCCAAGCACATACCACATTCAGAAAATGTTCAAACAATAAACACAGTTTTTTTTTAGCTCTTGCATGTTTATGAGTACATAGTACACAGTGCTACACCAAGAATTATTCTCACATGAACTGACAAAATCTTCACAGACACTTTCACAGAAACACCACCACCACATAAATTGGATGAATGCATCATCATCCTTTTAGCACCAGTAATTTTTTGTGCATAGAATCACATGGATGATTTTTCCGAACTGGCGTATGATTCAAATACAAACTCTCGTGAGCTCAAAAATGTGGAGAAAAGAAATATCCTTAATGAACATCTTGATAAGTTCTCTTTTACAAGCACATACCACATTCAGAGAATGTTCAAACAATAAACACATTTTTTTTAGCTCTCGCATGCTTATGAGTACATAGTACACAGTGCTACACACTCCAAAAATTATTCTCACATGAACTGACAAAATCTTCACAGACACTTTCACAGAAACAACACCACCACATAAATTGGATGAATGCATCTCATTGCTGCCAAAAAGCATTTTTAAACAGATTGAAAATCATTATACCTTAATGCCATTGCTCAAGAATTCAAAATGCAAATAAAGTGTATAAAATGCATAAGCATTTTATATTCAACTAAATAAATTTTACTTGTATTAGACAGCTAATATTCACATTCCCACAAAACTTTGTCTTTTATCAGAATTATTAAATGAGCACACATCTTACTTTTTTTAAAAAACACTAAACAAAAATAGGGGTGACTAAATTGAGGGTATCCTGAAAACTGATAGCCCACACACACACATGCGCAAAAAAAGGACATTCAGAATTTTTTTTAACTACCCTAGTAAAGAGTGGTATTAGGGAACAATATTCATAATAAAACAACCGTGCTTCTGACATTTGCTTTCTCACACACTAGCGTGAGAAGTGTCAAGTGCTCAGTAACTAGGTGTTGCTTTGATGCAAGCAATGTTTAGAATGAGATAACCAGATGTACATTCATTCGGCAAGGCCTAAAATATTATCAGCATGGAATTAACATTGAGTGACCATACACAAACGCCACATCCATGAATACCTACCTAGGATATTGTGTTTGATTGTACTATTTGTATCCAATTTATGTGCTGCTAAGAGGTTTTCGTAGTTGTTATCATAGCAATAGATCTACAAAGGCTTCGTACACGTATCAAAGACTGAAACTCAAAGTATGAGTTTCAAGGCTTTCTGTGGGCTTACAAGCCTCCGTCAACCACCAACTGTAACCATTTTCATGAACGAAACAGGTGTTTTAATATTGTACAACAATTTTACTACTTGTATTGCCCAATGCTTTAGTGCTTTTTGACATATACTTTTCTTTTTATATTTCCTGTGCTTTGTTTTTCATATCATACCTGCCAAGTTAAAGGATTCTGAATACGGGAGATTTCTGCAACGGGGCGGGGGGATGGGGGGAGGGGGTGTCGTGCTGAATTATTTGCTCGCTTTTTATGGCACAAAAAAAAAAGACATAGCGAAAAACAACACGAGCAGAGGTCCCAATCACAAGCGCAAACATCGTTTCTAGCCTTTTTTTACGTCTTTGCTGCCTTTAATCTACCGCTGGTTAGTCGCGTAGTTTCGTTGTAGTTGTAGCTGTAGTTTCGTTTTCAATATGCGTGCGGTGGCTGCACACGTGCTTTCAAAACTAAGTCGTTTTATGCTATCTATGATCACAGCTGCCACGGTTTTGTCCCCCTAGTTTGCAGAAAGCAGCGCTGCACTGACTGGCCGAGCGTTTCAAGGACGACCACAGTTTCATTGACAGCGCTTGTGGCAACGAAACCACACGCACTATAAAAGAGCGTGTGCTGGCTGTGTGTGTACTTCCGAAGCTTCGGAAGTTTGGCCTTCAGTTGGCGATTGCTGTACTATAGTTCATATTACCCGCCGCAAAATTAGAAAAAGTGTTCGGAACATTAGAATTTCAGCCCAATGGACGCTAGAATTTGGCTAGGGAATTTCGGGAATTCTTATCTGTTGTGGTTTCACATCACTGAGATTCTACGTAAGGTTTTACATGAATATCTCCTAAATTCGTTTATAATAAAATGCCTGGAGTGGATTGACCTGCATTGTTATCAATGCGGCCAAATCATGCACAGAAATTTCCATTTCTTTGAGATTTTCATAAAAACCGTACAAACGAAAGAAACGGTCGAAATCCATAAGTCTCTCAGACAATCCGGGAGACATGGCAAGTATGTCATATGCTCTGTACCCCCTCACTCAACGCTTCTTCGGATGACCAGTGATATAAATTCAAAATAAAACAAAGCAAACATTTTCAAGAACAAAGTGCAGTATCCCAAGTAGAAACTAGTAGATATTACAATATTTCCAACACTATGGGCAGTTTCAGTGCACAATGAATACAACAATTACATTCTGAATGTTCAGTCTTGATCACATTATGTTACTAGCACATACAAACATTCCTTACATAATACAGATGCTTGGACATCCCTTATAGTAGTAAGGTAATGTCAAATTCTCCATTTTACTTTTTTTTAACCCTTTGGCACACTATAACACTTTACTATTTAAAGGGACCATGACACAAACAAAACACTATTCGCAGTTTTAAGCAAAAAATACATATGCAAAATGTTCCTATACATATGCAAAAATGATTTGTAAAAGATTATTTCGTTGCAAATTAGGTCCCAGAAGTTGCCGACAAACCCTGCCCACCACGGACGACCAACATTTCACAATGATGTGTGTGATCTCATGTGCTGCATCGAGCCTCACTGTGATCTTCTACCAAGGTTTCAACCGATACAAATGGTTGAATTTCAATGTCGAGCTCAAGAAACCTTAAACAACTTTAAGACGCAGCTGACCATTGAACAAAATCGTACAACAAAATACAGTTGCTCACATAGCAAGTAGCTTTTTACTTCTTAACATGAAAGAGCACCAGTGTTTCTACACTCACAGGATGTTCTAGTGTTTATAAAAATATTCAATTACTATAAACAAAGTGATCGACCAAGCACACAAAAAAATTTCACCCGCTTGTTTGTGAACACACAAATATTAAACAATAATTGAAAATTGGGTGTTATGGCACTTGAGGTAGTGTCGAAGGGTGCTTCCCTTTGGGCAGAGTATGTAGGAAGCAGTAGAAAAAGGGGGGTGAGGCTGCTTCGAGTTCTTGTTTCTTCTCCCTTATGTTGACAATTTGATCCTTGAATACCTTTTTGACTTCCACCAAGCTTCTTCATTTTTTTACTTTTGGTATGCGCTGAATTAGATAAGCATTGGACTTGCACCAGTATAGGCAGCCAATGAGCCAAGCATCCACCGTCTCTGTACTGACAATGGCTTTGTTTGTTTGCGTGTGTGTGTGTGTGTGAGTGAGTGTGTGTGTGTGTATATTGCCACCATTGATGAAGAAGCCGCTGTGGCTCATACCCGTTTTGGGCTACGAAGAGGAAGAGAACATTTTCGTTGCTCGGGTTCAGGTGAACTCCTGGCTGCAGGTCTTGTTTTTGCTCGCGACAATATAAAAGAGCACTAAAAAACACTAAACACTGTGAAGGAGTCAATTACTGAGTGTCAGTAGCATGGCGAGCACTTTTAATTAGAACTTCGGTATCTATCTCACCCAAAGCACTTTTTTTTTTTTCAGCTCTGGCTGCATAACAGGGGATATCAGTGATGGAAGCAATATTTTGCTTTTTGGAGCAGATTCTGGAGCAGAAAAAATGGTGCTTTGAAGCAGGCTAAAGTGTCTTCAGGGCAGAAAAAAAAATGCTACAGCTTAGTGTTCCTATTGGTGTTTTCGGAGCAGATGCATATAACATGCACGAGCAGATGCATGTAATAAATATTTATATTTATTATTAAACATGCTGTATGCTAGTATCCAGCTCGTATACGAGCTGTATAGTGGCATCATTGGCATAAATCATGGGGGGGGGGGGGGGGTCAAAGGAGTCTGGCCTTTTCTTGTGTTCAGGCTAGGGAGGACTGCCTTTGCAAGTATCTCCCTTGAGATTTAGCTTTAGCATGTGATATAATTGAGTTAACAGTTAAGTATAGCACAATCAACTTTTTAACAGGCTTTTTATCTTTTACTGCTAACCTGTGTTAAATGCTCCTCAGCTGTGTGAACTATGTAAATCGAAAAAAAGGTGAAAAAAGGAGACTGAATAGAAGCGCGGACCCCACGCTAGTTTTTTCACATTTTATTTGAAAGCATGACTTAATTATTATATAAATAAGAATACATCCCATATTAAAAATACAAATTGGACACCATGGCCTGATATTTGTTACCCTTTGAGATTTTTCTGGGCTTACGTCACTGCAATGAGTAGCATACTAGGATGATAATGTATACAGCTTGCTTTTGGTTTAGCTTAGGCTCACGAGATGGTCTCATGGTTCAACTTCATTCTTTTTACTTGGCCAACACCATTTTGGAGCAGGTTTGGGGCACTTACTAACAAATATTGCACTTTGGACCAGCATGGAGCAGCATTTCTCTTTTAGAGCAGTTTGGAGCTATAGGAGGAGCACTTTCATCACTGGGATATTCATTGAGCTGATTTCACCGTCGGATATAAACTGATCAATACTTACATTTTGTCAGCTACTTTCTCAAAAGAGACAGGGTATAGAGAAGAAAAAAAGCGGTACAAGTTCTGGAGGCAGGAATGACCCATCAGAAAGTATAGATTGAAAGATTGACAAAAAAAAAAAAAGAAGGAGAAGGCAGTCTTGAAGGTGATGAAATTAAAACAAACCTTCGTTTGTGTACTCTTCTATGGACATAATGCTAAAAACTAATCACAGATTCAATAATACCATCCCAAGAAACTGAAAGGAGAAATTCAGATGAAGCTACTTAACTCTGCCCTTGAAACGCAAGCTACCAAAAATAAGTGTGTAGCTGTGGCCATTTGCTGTTGCATTGCCAATAATAATAATGATAGCAATAATAATAATATAAACGGCATCACACAGCTCGGCGAGCGTCTGCTAATCGCTGTTCTATCCGAACCAGAAAGCCTTCGAGCCGAGCCGAAATCATGGTCAAGACAAATATGCACAAATTTACCGAGGTGTGTAATGTTGTAGTTGGTAAGTCAGATATGCTGTGTGATATGCAAGAAGCAACAGACATCAAAATAGTGAATGTACTAACATGAAAGCTAAGAAATGCTTTAGACAACATAAAGGACAAGTTGCCGAGCGAAAATTTCCATGGCCTGTTTTATGCCATAGGCTGCCACAATTGTGACAACTGATCTCAAGAAAAGAATTGAACACGAATATGATGTCAGGAAACAATAGGTGACCTCATATTCCCTCGCTAAACACATGGAATCTACAGGCCGCCAGACTGACTGGTCAAACGAGCGTCTTCTGCCCAAAGAAAAGCTTGCATCTGCCTGCACCTCCAGTACATATAGACAACTGCACTAACGCTGAACCAGAGTGACGAGACGCTTCCGACAATGTAGCCCTGGCACTTGCGCCACGTACCTAGGCGTACTTAATAGGCATGTGCGAATAGTAATATCTTGGTTCGAAGCGAATTCGAAGCGAATAGCCCTTGGGGTCGAATACTTTCGAAGCAAATTTGAATACTTGTCAGGTGTCCGAAGAACAAAACTGAGCAGTCCAAAGTTGGTTTATGCAAAAATTATTTTATTTTTGAGGTTGCAACATACAAAAGAATCACAGATAATCCTGTAATAACATATCTTAACTAGTAAATAATTTGTATGTATATAGACTAGTTGTAGAACATGCTCCCTTCTATACAGATAACAAACCTACAACACACACACATACATAAAACATCACAGAAAACCATTTGGTAATATATTTCAAGTAAAAAAAATGATGGCATTTAGACTGGCAGCTACACAGGCAGTGATCAAGATGCCACCTTCTACTAGTTAAAATGCTACATCACCCAGAAAAAAAGACCACTTGATAACATGTTTCAATAAAAAAATATCACAGCTCTACATGCAAGTAAAAGGTGTTGCCTTCTATAGTTAACAAAATGAAAGTAAAAAATTATCATGGAGAAAAACTAGTTGCTCCACATGTTGGGGAAGAAGGTGCTCCCGTCTGCAGGTCACAATGGCACCCGCTGTCGAAAATAACCTTTTGCTTGTTGTCTGGGTTGCTGGCACTGAGAGGTATCTGCGGGCTACCCTTACAAGGGACGAGGTGAAGGTCTTCCACTAATCGAGTGCTCTTCCACTAATCGAGTGCTCTTCCACTTTGCTCTTCCACTAATCGAGTGCGTTCTCACAGCGAGGAAGGAGGGGAGCTCTCAGGTAGTTATGAACATCATCTTTGATGGAAGGACCAGTTATCCGAGAACCATCTGATGCAATTCTAGCAAAGGCACCCCACACAGAAGCATCTTGGGAGCTATCTGAACCTGTATCACTCCCAGTTGATGCTTCGCAACCTAAAACTTACAGTGTTCCCTCTGCTGCTTTGGTAAGAATAGCGCAGGCCCACTTCTTTTCTGCCCTTTCCGTATAGCAGGCATCCTTAAACCTTGGGTCTAGCAACATCGCTAGGGCTGTATCCTCAGATGTCTTGACACCAGGAACCCTTGCCTTGATGCTACGTGCCAGACTTGAAGCAATTGCCGATGACTCATCTGATTGAGGTGTGTGCCGAGCTAGTACAATGCCAGTGCACTCCAGCAATGGAATTACTTGGGACAACGTGGGATATTGGTCCCCAGATAGCTCTGTTGTGGCTTGAGCAAGTGGATTGAGTACCTTCACAGCGGCAGTCATCAGCTTCCATTCAGCTGCAGTGAGGTTATCAACCGCATCGCACTCCGAAAGCTCCACGGTGATTGGTTTGCGAAGCTTGAGCAGCCTAGTCATCATCTCATGCTCGCTATTCCAACGCACCGGAACATCTTGCACCACTTCCAGGGCATTCAGCTGCATTTCCCTTTGTACTTCCACAAGGTGCGCCCGAGCCTTTGAGCTTTTCTTATAGCGGCCAACGATAGCCTTGGCCTTCCTGCACAGTTGGGAAAATCCAGGTACATCCCGCTTGACATCACTCATGCACAACTGCAGCGAGTGCCTGAAACATTTATGCCTATCCAAGGCAACTGTGTAATTGCTGCAGTGAAATTTCTTCCATTATCTGTAACTACGTACACTGGTACAGTACCTGGATTGGGAAGTGCCCACTCCTCCATCACACTTTTTAGAAACAGCACCAAGTTTTCGGCTGTGTGAGCGTCTGCCATTTCTGTACATGACAGTGCGTGCACATGAAGTTGAAATGAGCTGTCCATAATTTGGCATGTTACCGACAAGTAGCTTTCATTAGCACGCAATGTCCAACTGTCCGTTGCTATTGAAATGGCCTCGACTCCATCGCCAATCACCGCCTGAAGGCTGTTCAAGTTTTGCTTCTTCGAAGCATAGAGCTCCGGTATTATTGCTAGGGAAAACGTCTGCGACAGCACATTGTACTCGGGCATAGCAGCGTTCATAACGGCCACAAAGCCCGGCTACTCAACAACACCGTAGGAATGCATCTCGCGCACTATGAATCCGGCAATGGCCTTTCTCATTTGCTGAGCTTTTGGAGCCGTATGTTTCACCTTCGGCTTGAACCAGTCAGCAACTGAGGGCTGCTGCACATCAGGCTTAGCAGTAGACTTCACGCTTTTCTGCGCACAACGTTCCTTTTCCTATGTCACGAAGACATCCGGGTGCCTCTTTAAATGCGTCGCCAGAGTCGTCTTAGTACCGTTGGCGTCTTCAGAATGGAGTGGCACTTCAGACACTGAGCTTCTTGGCCAGGCGGGACCTTTACAAAAAAGTTCCATATCGGGTTGGCACCCGTGGACGCATTGGCCATGTCACTTGACCGAAGTAACTGATGCACATTGAAGTTCAAGCGTGGAGTTCGATCAACAGCTGCTCACTGCACGTGCCACACGGTAACCAAACAATGAAACGGGAGCCTTGACGAACGTGCGCGTGTAAGATGGCTACCACAACGCTCTGAATGTGGCTTAGCTTGTCTTGGCTCCAGATGTGGTCAAGATGTAGGCCTGATGTCAATGGCACTGCGGCTTGCCAAACGAAACCGAAACTCCTCACGCAGTTTTGAAATTCGTTCACCCCGAATACTTCGAAATATCGGAAACTTTAAATTCAGGTCGAAGCGAATTCGAATACTCTAATATTCGTTCGAATATTCGAAGCGCTCGAATATTCGCACAAGCCTAGTACTTAAATACCCTGTGCTTTTCTCATGGCTATTGTGAACAAGGCTCCCGTTGCAGGTGCCGAAACATCAGAAAACTTTATATTCTCTTGGTAGGTGCATCCTTTCCTGTTTACACTAGGAAGCAACAGTTACACACTGCTTTTTATTTTTTTCATTCATCTTCTTGTTCACTGTAGTAGCAGCCAAAGGAGAGGCTTTTTAAGCTTTGATCAATGGCAATGTCTATTTTTCTGACAATCGCCCAGACTACCGTCAGTTTCCATCACCAGGCCAGATTTTTCAGAATTTCCCAGACTTTTCCAGAAGGGTACGAATTCCCCGACATTTCCATGTTTTCCAGGTGGGTAGACACGCTGAATAATATGTGCCTAGCTCTTATCCCAGTGCAATTTCGAGTTCAGCACAAGTCGTACAAAGATGCACATGTGCATTCGCACTTCCATACCATTTTAAAAATGGGTGGTTTGTCAGTGAATACTAACACCACATTTTCCAAGAACTCGGAGGGTCTAAAGAAACTAAGAAACTTGAACAAACCTTCAAAATGTTATTTTTCAAATTTAAAGGGTTTTCAAGAATTCCAAGGACATGTATGCATCCTGTCTACCGATAATGCACAAGTGTATTTTTGAAAATCAAAACCCATGGATTACATTAAGTTTACAATAGTTTAACATTATTATCATGTACCAATGATTTTAATTTCTTTAACTCTGTAATGGCCTCCATATCATTTTTGCTTCAACAAGATTGACAGCTCAAAACTTACTTGCATACAGGAAAACAACTAAACATACAACCTATACAGTGTTTTTCTAATATGCTGTAGTCAGTTCTTAGTTGTGTGTAATTCAGGAAACCAATTACAAGTTAATTTTAAGTAAAGTTAGATGTAATAATATTTATTGCTTTCTTTACAAGAGTTCCAGCTTATGGGATAAAAATGAACAAGTTCTTAACATCATGCTAATGTGCTAGTGTGCTTGGGCATTACAGGGTAAAAAAAGAAGTGGTCTGCAGTGGTTTATTGTAATCACAGCCGAAACGGAAAATTCCTGACCTCAGATTGTAGCGGGGTCCGATCATGATGTGGAGGTACTATGTTGAGCCGCTTCTCCTCAAAGTCAGGCTCCTGCTCTTTACGACGGGACGCACGCTTCATAAGTTCTTTAGCATGACGGAGACCTCGCTCCCATGCAGACTCTACTGGTGGCAGCATCATTTCTTCTGGTGGTTGTGGCAGCGGTGGCATTGGGGGCCCAAGAAACTCTGGCGGTGGCGCTCCACCACGCTTAAAAGAAGAAAATGGGTCATCTCCTTAGGTAAGATATAGGGTGAGGGGCAGGTGGAGGACATCTAAATGGATTCTCGTCTTGTAAATGGGAAGGAAGAATAAAATACCGCTGTGAGGCACCCTTAGACAGGCTCAAAATGGTTTAAATCAGTTTTCAATTGTGTGCATAATTGAAAAATAGCGCCACGAAAGTTGCAGTAAACTTGGTGCAAAAACACATGTTATGTGAAGAACATTGTGTTGTGAAGTGCAAAAGTGAGCATCTCTGCGATGAGCTCGCTCGTGTCCTCGTTGTGAAAAAGTACTTAAAGGCTCAGGACTTGAAATTCACCAATAAACATCAACAATGGCATAGAGCAGCCAGACCCTCACCCTCTTGGACATCTATCAGATTACAATTATAAAGAACAGAATATGACAGCTGCCCTGTTGTTGAAGTGAGAATATGCCCGATGATTACGTGGATGAGCTCCTTGTTGCATTATAACAGCTAAAGTTTGAGCAAGTTTGAGCTACAGTCCCACATGGAAACCTTTTAAGGTGTTCTGTAGACTTTCTTGGCCCCCATAACCACATTACATGTGTACAGTATGAAAGTAAAGGTGCACTGTTCAAACAGCTCTCAACATTCATTGGCCCTTCTTCTGCATTTTACATTAACAGTTCTTATTTAATGGAAAAAAGAGTAAATATTAATAATTCATTCCAGCAAATTAAATGAAAAAAAAAAAACAAACTTCATTTGTTCTTTACAATGCCAGTTTTATATAAAATCTGTTTACAGGGCTTTACTTGGTGCTGCATATCTTCGAAATGTTTACTTGAAATTTGTTTGATTTCCACCCCCCCCCCCCAGTATCTTTCTAAAATGGTAAGACATGACAGTTAAATTACAGTAAGAATATTCATTGTTAGCATATTGCCTAACTTGAAGCAAGTGACGGTGCCGTTCAAATGAGTGCACATATGCAGCATGTCTCAGTGCTCTGCTATCTATCTAACTTTCATTATTATCCTCACTTAAAAGAGGCCCTGTAACACTTTTTGAGCATGGTCAGAACATGCTGCCGAACAGCAGTAAAGGCTTCTAAGAACATGCGAGCTAAACACTATAGCACAGCAAAATTAATTTACAATTAGGTTCCAACTAGAAAGTGCTCACACAATATAAAATTACATATAAGTGCTCTTGATCACACTGAAAGTGAGCCCCGTGTTGAAAGAGGAGAAAAAAAAGTAGTCAAGGTTATGATGAGCGCTGATAGTGCAATCAGGCTTCTCACCCCATCACCAGTGGAGCTTTCAGTGCACTAGCTGAGACGAAAGGAAAGAGAAAACACTTGACGTGTAAGACAGGCGCCTGTAACATTTATCATACTTGATTTCTACAAATTTTTGAGGCAATTGATTCGTTAGGTATGAAGCTGTGATAGTAAGGTTTGATGATTACTTAGAGAAATATTGCACAGCAATTTTAACTTGCCTAAAGTAATGCATTTTTGAATCCCAGCTATCTTGGGCCATTTATACTGCGCAATTTTTTCCCCTGAAAACTACTCCTGCAGAAAATCAAAATAATTTACTTATAAGGCCGTATTTTATTTTCTACCTGTTGGGAAAAAAATGTTTTGATCAAAGAGTGCACCACTCCTCAGTGCCTTTAATGTTTATAAATTGTGAAACGAACTGAAAAGTCTTTTTGGGCAACTGGAAATTGCATTTTTTTTAGCCGTACCATTGTTTTCCTCGGCCAAACTACCTACAGAATCATTGCTCCGAGTCCAAAACCTTCATTTAAAGTGAATTCAATCAAAATTGGGAAAGGTAACCAGGGCCACCTGTTTGTTCTTATCTTAATTCTCCAAACTATCGAACAACCCTGTTTGCTTTGATGTTTTTTGGGGGGGGGGGGGGGCATCAACTGCCAATGGCCTTCAACCTTCATTGCATCATTTCCAGTGATCAGTGTTGTGCTGTGGCATCCCATTCTGGATGCCATTTGTGGACATTTATATGTCTGTTTTGGTAGGTTTGATTGTCACAGCAAATGACAGTAATTAAATGATTATGGGACCAAAATGCCAATTGTTGCGCTGCCGACATATCTGCACACCTGACGGAATGCGGTGCAGTTCGAGTTACTTGCACATGTCTGTATCTCTTCTTTGAGGTAAACAATGTGCAATATGAATGGTAGTCACGTAACGAGCCATCTGCACTTTCATTTATCATATGGATCGGAAGCCCAGCTATGGTAAACCGCAGATCTTGCTTGGCGCGAATAAGAGAATATGCCTTCCATTTTCTGGTGAAAAATTGGAAAGCGAAACTGCCCAAGCAATAAAAGATTGTAACAAAGGATAGTACAATCCATTAACTGAATTCCAAATTAGCATTCAGTACAATGTGACTTCTAACATCTATTAAACTTCAGAAAAGTGTGCTTAATCAGATGCTCTGCATAGTTATTTTCCTAATAAAGTATCTTCTTGCCCGACTCCCTTCTTGATAGAAATTCTTCCTCTTTTCTTGTCAAGAAGCAGAGCAGCTAGAATCTTAATGGGTGCTGGCTATACAGAATGCCTCCAAAACAGCTGTTGTCTCTGCCAAGTTAAATGCCTTTTCATAGTCTATGAAAGCCATCAAAGGTGGTTGGAGATCCTCTGCACATTTCTCGAGTTGACCGACACATTTATGTAATCTATCGCTAAAGCCAGCTTGCACTCTATAGTGATTACTGATAATTGTTTCTCTTAAGCTATATTAAATAAGTACCTTTGTGAATAATTTTTACAAAACTGAAAGTAAGCTTATGGGCTTATATCTTTTTGTGAATATCTCAGTGAATAATTAATATAATATTGAAACTAACAACCCATCTATACAGACTCACGAGCGGCAAGTACGAGCCTTTGCATCTGTATCGGTATCGGCTGAAGTAGCTTGCATCTTAGGTAATAGGAATATTTCAGAACACGCTGTAATTTGGTTTCCGGCTCCCCTCGGATCGCATCTGGCCTTCATGGCAAACCTAAACGAGATCGCCCATGCCCGAGCACGCGAACTTACTCACCGTGCTGGGCAGCCTGCGGGACCTTCAGACTCCAACCTAATGGTCTTTAGGGATGTTCTCCTCACTTTCAATGAGGTGACCAAACATTATCAGCTGGACAGAAGGATTTTCCCCCTTCCTCATATGCAACTTTGTAGGGCCCAGCCATGTACCCTCCGCATGCTTCAAACCAAGGTCGTACCCCAGTCTACATTCCCACAGCCAGTTTATTGAAAGCATTAATCCAACATGCCCAGATTGTGGCACCATATCCACGTTAGAACACGTGCTCTGGCAGTGCCCCTCATCACGCGATTCTCGGCACATGACCGAAGAGGAATGGAGCTCTGCGCTCAGGAGCCCAGAACTTGCACATCAACTCTGGGCTGTCCAGAGGGCCCATGATGCGGCGGTAAGGCTCGACCTACCCGTTCCGACGTGGGAGCGGCCCACTGCTCTACCTCCTTGAAGTAGTGTTCCTCAGAAACTCAATAAAGTTCTGTGTCTGTCTGTCTGTCAATAAGAAATACAAAGAGCATAAGTCAGCAAGCACCTTTCACTGCCCAGACGAAATTAGTAGAACCGTATTCAGTTGGGCATTTATGGGCGCTCTAAAAAGTGGACACACGTTCGGTTGGTGGAATTCAACGCTCGGACTACCTTCGCTTGGTTCATTCGGGGTGCTTCCGACCACTCTGACTTTGAGGTTGGAGCGTGGCGCGGTCAGGCCAAGAGGACGGATCACGTGACAAGCAGAGAACCATGTGATCATGGATCATCTAGTTGCCAGCAGGTGACAGCGCGAAAATGAATGAGTCAACATCGGGCAAGTAGTATTTAGTGCACATATGTTGTTTGTGGCGTTTTTGAGCGCGTGTGTGGCGAGTTCACATCTACAAAGCCATAAATACCCCATGTCAGAAAGGAGGCGGATAGTGAAAGCTGAGGAAACGTCAATGCTGTTGTTACAGCAGCTCACGCATACAAATTACCTTGAAGCTATAGCACCTCGGATGACGATGACCGTCAGATTTATGAGCTGAGCTCAGACATGTCGGAGATGGCCACTTTACTGTTGGCATCATTTGTCGCTGCAGCGCAGGAATGTTTACCTGGTAGCTTAATATGCTAGTTGCATGGTGGCGTTACAGTCTGCTCCGAGATTGCCAATGTAATTGCTTGGTCTGCTGCCTCTCGCACTCAGATTAGAGCTGTCTCGGCATCTGGCGATTCCAAGCTAGAGGACCAAAACGACCAACGAAATACGCCTAATGTATGCGCCATGAATAGGTCCTCTCTTTTATCAGAATAGTGCCTTACAGTAAAGTGCAATGCCAGCAGGCATTCTAGTAATGCCTATTGTGGATCACTCATTGTCTGTGAGATCTGAACATGAACCGGCTCCTACATAAAAATGTGTCAAGGAAACAATTTGCCCACTGCCACCAACTATAGGATTAGATGTATGTGCAGTGGGTAGTTGGCTTGTTGCATAGTGAGCTCATGTGGGCAAATATTGAAGCAGCTTAATACAGTGGCCCACTATATCTGTGCACCTAAAAGTGTTTTCATTGCATTTTGACTCCTCCAATGATCGCAAATCTGTGCTCTTTAGATCTGAACAGTTGGCTTAAGCAAAAAGATAAAAAAAGAGGGGAAAAAGATCTGGTGGTTGAACTGACCTTACGCGTACAATTCAGGCATGACAGGTGCATACCAAGCCACAAAAGTGGGTAGACATTAGCAGGCTGGACAAAAAACAACCACAATGAATAATGCTTGCCCTCGCAAACCCTACATTATACAGTTAATTTTATTTAATTTTACGAAATTCTCTAATGAACATGTTCTCATTATCCAGCAAATGCCCTTGGGTTTAGTGTTGTCCTCAACCAAAATTAACCAACAAATGTGACTACGAAATTAAATATAATGAAGTTTTTCTTGAATTAACTTGGAGAAAAAGCACTAATTTCTAATTTTGACCAAGATGAGTTTTTTTTGTGTGTGTGTTCTCCAACAGTTTCATGTGAAAACACCTAGGCATCCCAAGAATAACCCTTGCTTTATCTTGACGAAGCTGCATGCCATGCCCCCATACGAAATGAACTCTGCAGTCTATAGCGCTCTAAAATAACAGATAATGCTAGCTGGGGTGACGATGGTTGTTTTAGTTATTTGTGCAACGGATAGCACTTATTTCCTCGCATCTTTCTTATTCAACCTGCAGGCAAAATCACTCTTTCACCTACCATGACGATCATATCTTGGTAGCATGTCATAGCTTCTCATGACCGTCTATCTGGCCTGCTTCACCTTTAGTCTGGGTCACCCTCATTCAAACACACAGGCGTGGGTTGCTAGCAAAAACAATGCTGTGGTAGCTTTTGGGTGTTGCTATATCACAATTTAATATACCCATAACTGTCTTTCTCATTAATATGAAATCTCCAATTCAATATAATAATTCAAGCACAGTCCTAACTTTGAGAAAAAGAGTTTTAACTCAATACAGTCAAACCCACTTGTAATAATTTATCAGTAATAATAACCATATTTTGGTCCACCAACAATTTCCTTATGCTACCCATTGAAACTGTGTCCACATATAATGAACATCATTCATATCCTGTCTTATTTCAAAAGTTAATGGTTGAGATGCCGTTGTGGTAAAAAAAGTGGCACATAAGAAGAAAAAAAAAATGCGGATGATCCCTCTGTCTGTTACCAAAGAGGCAGTGTTTTTTTGGGCATTGTTTCACCACAAAGGCGAAGAAATCACTGTTAAAGCAAGGAATTGTCACGCAAAGAAAGGCACAAACGGCTCAAAAATTGCCGCGCTTAGCTAAAGCAGAAAGAACGCAAGTATTAAGCAAACACAGCCCGAGCACGGAATAGCACGGTGACAGCTCCATATTTAAAAGGCACTGCTCTACAGAAAGACGCACGAAACAAACGCACAAGCATACATCGTATGAGAGCAGCATGCCCTTTTCATAAACTTGGCCACGGCTGTGAGCGAGATGACCTTTGTGCTCTCCATAATCACTAGTCTGATAAGTGCATGCACAAGAGACCATGCCTTGAGGAGTCGCACGCTCATTCAAACGCGAAGCAACGACCTTCAGAGTGTGCCCAATGCGAGCCTCGTATCATCTCGCTACTGATAACGAAAATGAGTTGAGTTGTAGAGCTCTGAGGACTGCCAAACGATATATGGTATATATAAATGGCTTGCTATTAGCAAGGTAGACAGCGTACGCTTTGTGGCTTGGTGGTTTCACACCATGCGCTGTGGAGCGAGAGGTCGTAGGTTCGAAGCCCAGAGACAGAAATTTCTCTCCATGTTTTTTTTTTTTGCAATTCTTTAGTATATAAATTTTACAATGTCATATTCGTGACGAAAATACATCAGCGGAGTTATGGTAGACCCCAGGATAACACTTTCATGCTAAAAAACATCAAAACTGGCATTCTAAAGTATGAACTGATTGATTGATATGTGGGGTTTAACGTCCCAAAACCACCATATGATTATGAGAGACGCCGTAGTGGAGGGCTCCGGAAATTTCGACCACCTGGGGTTCTTTAACGTGCACCCAAATCTGAGCACACAGGCCTACAACATTTCCGCCTCCATCGGAAATGCAGCCGCCGCAGCCGGGATTCGAACCTGCGACCTGCAGGTAAAGCATGAACTAGACACTCGCTTGAGCGTGCCCCACTGTAGTAAGGATATTTTAGATAGGCGAGCACCTAGCGCAGATTTCGGGCACTGCAAGCAAGGCAGCTCCCTTTCCTAGGATTTTCACAGGGGCAAAACGCAATCGAAAAAAGAAGGGCGAAGGGATGAGCATGAAGCCTGGCGGTCCGCTTTTGCTCGGCAACATTTTCTGACAGTTTCTGCAGCTTCAACCATCTAAAATGTGCCTTGGAACGCAGCTAAAAATGGAAGAAGTGATTACCGCTGGATAATGTACTGAAGTGCCCCTCAACTCCATAATGCCATAATGTGCCACAAAACATCTTGTTTTCTTTTAGTGCAGAGACCAGTCAATCAACAATTTTATGCGATTGTGGCGATGCCTTCATAGATAAGCATCCGAGGAGAGTAGGGGCGTGGGAATATTCAAATATTTCGAACAACGAATTGAACAGCATTCTTTTCAATTTGGTGCTTCAATCAAATAGTGCGCATTCAAATTACCTAATATATTTTGAAAACTTTTCAAATAATCAGCACAGACAGATCTTTTTTCCCCTGTAATTATTAAGTTACTAAGATGCATACAACCGAGGCCATAATGTGTACTCGATGAAGGTGTTCGGGCTTAGAAGAGCAGAGCCGCTGAAGCCTCGCACTAGTGCCTCTTATACCCAGTTGTCTGTTATATCATTGTTTCTTACTAGGGGGCTACACCAGACAGCTATCCTGGATAGTGGCAATGCCAAAGCATACACCACGCAGTGCAACATTTCCGCAAATCTACCTCTGCTTTTCTTTCCAGCATCTTCCATCTCTTCATTTGTACCATGTGCAAGCAGAACCACTGGACAAAAAACGTTCCAGGATAAACAGGAATGCGGTAAGGCCCTTGTAAACACTAAATCTCACAGTCCCAACCAGATTATGTTCTTGCCTTCCTACAAATGGCACATTTTAAATTGGCCTTATAACTCCAGAGAAACCTACAAAAACGGTGTATATATTCAAAAATTCAAAGGACATTATGAAAAAATTTATATCCCATGCACAAGAACCTTGAATAATGCTACAAAGCACCTGAAAAAAAAAAAATATGCAGCATGACTAATGCACGGGTGTCACAAAGGTATCAGCTTTTGGTTATGTAAAAATGTAACAATGACAATTAAGATAATATACAAATCGCAAAGGAACAATGAAAAATAGCCAAGCAAATGCCGTGCATAAAAGCTTAACTGAAATGACCGAACTTGGCAATGCATTGATCTCATGCTATACTGTCTGGGTGTCTATAACAAGGGTGAAATTGAAAGCTTGCAGAGGTGCAATGTACAGAAACAGTTCATAAAAATGAGACTAACTAGAAAATGCACAGAGCAAGAGGACGAGATGTGAGGCTGAGGATGTCGCACAGGTTCATACGTTAAGCCTGTAATATGAAACGTGACTATTCAGTTCTACATTGAAAACTAAAACTAGGTCTTTAGAGCATAGTTGGATAAGCTTCACATTTATGTTATGATTTTAGTAATAACACTTTAAAAATACACCAGCACTACACAGCCATGGTGCCTTGAAGAGTATGAGTGCAAGCAGGTTTTTCATCTATATAACATACATATTTAAAAAAGTCAGAGCAGATAAAGAAATTTTATTCCCACACAAAGATCTAATTACTGAAAAAACTCAGCGATACAAACACAGTTGGTACAAATTTCAGTGTAATGTGATTTTGAAAATAATTGTCAAAGATATAACATATGAAATGGAGTGTTTTACAGGCAGGAGTTGACTCGACGAAAGAGTGGTTTATTTGGTGCAAGGGCTAACTCGATGCAGGCCGGTCATCACAGTGCATCGCCTTCCTCTTTCTCCGCTTGAGCTATGTGCCCTCTGCTCCTGTTAAAACCGCTCCCGGGCAATCCTAAGGGCAGATGCACACAGAAGGGTGATAGTACTGCTTGAGCTGAGAGACGTATACGATTTCCTGTCCACGACAACGCTTGTCCGAAGATGCGTGCAGTGACTCTATGAGGTGATATGCGTCCAGCGACTCTATCGCTGGTGATATTTGGTGCACAACCCGATGGGGACCGTGTTACCTCAAAGAAATATTGCGGGAGATTCCTAGAGGAGTATACTGAATCCATAGCCATACCAATGAGCTAGAAGAAAAGTACGCAGGCACAGTTGATGCATCGTGGCAATGCTTTTAGTGCCTCTGGCCTGGTGACGTGAATGCACGGGCAAGCCTGCGACATTCTTCAGCATGTGCAGCTGCTCTTGAGACAGTTGTCAACTCTGAAGGGTCCGGCCAATAAGCAAGAATTGTGTCAATTGAGGATGATGCTTATGTCCATAAAGAAGAAAGACAAAAATCCAGTGGTGCTCTGAATTACAGTGTTATAGACCCTTTTCATAAATACGCCACCTGACGGTGAGCTTTTCGTCAGTTTCGCTTCGCAAAGGAGAGTGGGATAGCTAGCGCCATCATGAGGGCATAGAAAGCGAGCCGTCAAATGCATGAGCACTGTGATGTTTGTGTTGGCGGCTAGTTCTCCGCATCATCCGCTGCAATCGCACCGCTTTCTAGCTTGAATGAGCTCCTAGTACTCTCCGATAAGCTTTCTCAGCTGCTTCCACTGCACAATGAGCAATATTTTGTATGTACCCTTCAACGGGTTGGACGAGCAGTTTGGCTTGTTATGACTGGCAATGCATGAATCCGGCCTGCAAGAGACTCTCATCGGCGTGCCCTCAGGCACGATGCGGTCACGACGCGGTCCGCGTCCTGCAGAAACGCAAGAGGTGTCTGCGTGCGCTGCAAGAAACGCGCATTAGCGTCACTGGGACACACAGCCTGCGTCGTCTGCTGCGGTGCCCTCACAATGGCGGCAGACTGTAGTTCGCGTCCGAGGCGCTAGGGGCACCCTTTTTCGAAAAGGGTCTACAGGCAAACGTGATGAAAGGCAGTATGCTATCCCAATTGAATTGGCATATCAGCAAGTGTACGATTAAAACGTTCTGTCCTTCCATTAGTTTGTAGGATAATAGGCCGTGGTAGTGCAATGATGATGCGACACTCAACAACGCTATAATAGCATGGGAGAGAAAAACGCAGCTGATGTTGCTTAGCAACTCCCGAGGCGCTCCATGCCTTAAAACAAGGTTTTGCAGTATAAAACTGGCAACGTTTCTTTATGTAACAGAACGTAATGAAGTTGTTTCAGCATACCGTGTAAGGTGGTTGATAGCAACAATGACCCAGTAGTTACTACACGTGCATACGGAAGCAGACCATAGAAGTAGATTCCGACACGATCGAAAGCTCGGGTGGGACATAGTAACATTTGCAAGGAACCTGTGGTATGTTGAGCGGGCATCTTGCGTCACTGGCACGTAGCGCAAGACCTGATGTACCGGCGAACCAAACTGTTCATAATGAGCCAGTAGTACCATAGCTGCAAGCGAGTGTGTAACACAACAGCTTGGCCACGTTGCGGGTCATCGTGAAACATGGCGCAAATGTCCGAGCGGAGCTGTCAGGGAATGACGAGCAACCATTTATGGCTGGCTGAGTTGCAGTTTCGGTGAATAATGGATGTTTCGTCGAATGGGCATTTTTATTCATATAATAAAAGATCTTTACTATTCCTTTCCCTATAAAGCACTAGTAGATGTTATTGAAAAGACAATTTTCAAATTGGGTGCTGTTGCCTTCCAAAAAAAGTGTTGTGTTTCTGTTTCTGGTTTCCTGGGTATGCTGAAGCTTTACCCTGCTTCTACCTTTGCAGAGTGGAATGATAAAGTCATTTCGCAAAAAAAAAAAAAAAAACAAGCATGTGCTTGTGCATCGCCCCAGTGTTAAGTGATTTGTATCTGGCTCATTTAGATAAAGGTTCATGACATGACGGTTGGCAGAAATAAATGTTCGTAAGTGCTACCGGTTTGACGAATATTTCTTAAGTTTGACGAATATTTCTTAATTTTGTTTTATTGAGATCATGATGCCTTTGATGAGAGCTGTCAGCAAGCCTTGCAAGCGTTGCAAGAATGCCCCGAACTGCTATCTCTCACGCATGAGCTGCCGAAAAATGATTCCCTCAGGTTTTTAGATTTAATACTAACATTTTCAGCCGGGCACGTCTGTTCGACATATGAGCCACGGGGGAAGAAACGCCTATTGTCTTACGTGTCTTCTCACAGCAAACTAATAAAGCGTGGAATCGTAAAAGCATGTCTGCATAACGCTTTAACCAAACCTTGCTTTCACATTCAGTGCAGGAAAGTTTCGGCAAGCAGATTCTCCTTCTTGAGACACCTGGCTATCCCAGTTCATTGCTAGTTTGTTTCCGAGAACCTGCACAGGGGGTCCAGGGTAGGTAATGCTGGCTAAGCTTCACAAGAAACTAGTCCGAAGACGGTGGCAGTGCTACCGCATCTACACGATATTTCACATAAATTCAAAAAGATAGGCCAAATAGCGGGTATGTTGGTAATTTTTTTTTCTTACACCAAATAGACTGTCTGTGTTCGAACTAGTCTCGTAGGAAGCACCATGAGCAATTGCAAGATAAAGCACCGGGAAAAGTTTGTTGAGTATCCAAGAGGGGTTGTTTACAGTATACCTTTGTGTTGTGAACAAAAGGTATAAGGTCAAACAGGCAGGTGCCTTAATGCAAGACTACAGGAACACAGCCAGAAAGTAAGAAGTGTAGGAAAGAATGGTTTTTTGACCTCTCATTGTTCTGAATGTGGGTGCCAGCCATTGTTTGAAAAGGCAACGGCTCTCGCATCCCAGCCTAATGAAGGCACTAGAATCATAATTGAAGCTGCAACAATTGCTCGAGATAGCTAAATCAGTAAACCGTTCTTTACTTTATCAGAAAAAGAATTGCCGTATTTGAATTTTCTAGCACGTGGTGTTCTAGGGTGATCAACTGGTTTCTTGCAGCCTCTTTGACTTGTTCTGAAACCTCTATATATGTGCGTCTTAGTAATAATAAATCAGTTGAAAGCCTGTGCTGGTCCTTGTCTCTTGTGTTTGTTTTTTGCACTGAGCAGTTTTAATGATCAGTGGTTAAGCAGGTTATTCCGAATAGCCAAGTGTTGTGCTTAGTGGCAAAGTGTCCTGGAAATGGGAGCAGCCATCTGGTTTGAAAAAAGTACAAAAATGAAGAGATCCAAGCGTCCTTGTGTTGTTTGGAAGGCATGTCAGAAATGTTGATGGCCAAGGCAGCACTGGCATAGATAGACGAGCAGACAGGCTCCAAAGCCAGCAGAGAATGGAACAGGGCATCGGCATGCTTCTGACCAGAATGGTGCATAACACTGATATCGAATTCTTATAAGCGTAATGCCCAATGAGAGTGTCTACCATTCGGATCTTTTGGTGAAGATAACCAGGAAAGCACAGTGGTCTGTCACAATATCAAACGGACGTCTATACTATAATATGGCTGAAATTTGCTGATTGCCCAAATAATGGCGAGGCACTCTTTTTCAGTATCACAGGTTCTTCTCGGCTTTGGTTAGGGTACAG
The DNA here is from genome assembly GCA_013436015.1 of Rhipicephalus annulatus. Lineage (NCBI taxonomy): Eukaryota > Metazoa > Arthropoda > Arachnida > Ixodida > Ixodidae > Rhipicephalus > Rhipicephalus annulatus. The sequence goes on from WOVY01002822.1 coordinate 754,558, forward strand.
CTGGCATAAGCAACGGCCTACTCGACAATTTGTCCTTGTCTTGGGCAAGTAAAGCACCTAGCCCGACGCCACTAGTGTCCATATGAAGCTCTGTTGGAGCAGACGGATCGAAATGTTTCCACCATGGGAGGCGTAGTGAGGAAGCGATGGAGTTCCCAAAATGCATCGTCGCACACCTACGAAAATACTGACAAATTAGAATCGCCGGTAAGAAGATTGGAAAAGGCGGCAATAATAAAGGCGAAATTGCAGATGTAGCACCGGAAGTAGGAGCATAAACCGATGAAGCTTCCGAGCTCTTTAATAGTGGTTGATTTCGGGAACGCCACGACTGCACTAAGCTTTGCAGGGTCCGAAAGGATACCGTCCTTTGAAGCGGCGTTTGTTCAAGTTAAGTAGAAGTCCTGCTGAGAATATTGAGGCGGCTGAGGTGGGTTGCAAAGTCACTTGAAAATATCACATTATAACCCAAATAGCAGAGGCCAGTGTTCTAAGATTTCACAAAAGAGTGTCCATTTTTTCACAAGTGGCGGGTGCGTTGCAGAGGTTGAAGGACATAACAGTCACGTTGTATAGTTTATCCGGCGTTACAAAGAATGTAATAATACCCCAGTTCCATTGATTTTTGTCCTGCTTTTGGGTCAATATCGGGGTCACACCAAGTTTCTGCAATCAGCTTTACATTTAGAAGAATGAAACAAGTCTTTTTATTGAGAATAAGTTGTTTATTCTTAGTAAACAAGCACCGCGAATGCCAAGAACAAAATCCACCCATAGCAGATACGAAGCTTCTACTTGCGTTCAGCATTCTGCATGCGCAGGTGATCCCTGGCGATGCAAGCTTTCGTCGTGAGGTACCCTGGTTCTATGCCAGCTTGCCTCAGGATATCTAGAGTGCTTACACTGCCATTGTTTAAAGTGTGCCACAGCATCATGCAAGGCAAACATTACTGTAGACAAGCTTACGTAGACCTCTTTGGGTGCCCGCTGCCATATTAGACCATTGAAACACTCATTAGCATTTTGAGTCTTTCCATGAAGGCACTTCATTAGAAGTTCATCAAAGCACAGATCACTGTAAAAAGTTTTAACTTTGTTGAGCACATCATTTGGAAGTCCTCCTTTGTGTACATATTTCTCTTGGCCGAGTGCTTCGACCCTTTGGTATCCGCACCAGCTTTTCGGTCCAAGTGGACACAGGCCATGTCTCGGTTGCTTGTCGGTAGAGCTGCAATGAAAAAGATTGGCAAGGGTAGCCTTTTTCATTGCAGAAAGATTGCCCACATTAGCCCTTATGGTGATGCCATAGTAGCTTTGCAGGCGGTGAATGAGGGCATGAGTGAGCTTTCCCTTACCACCGAGTCCACGCACTGCCTTCTTCAGTTTTCTGAGGCGGCAGCTAACACGCTTCTGGACATGCCCAATACATTTCAGTTTCTGCACACTGTCCTTTCCATACATGTCTTTGACAGCGGCATAGCTCTTGGAATCACCATCGCTGTAGTACTGCAGGTACTTCAAATTTCTCTTGCCTTTCGACCTTTGAAATATTCGGTATAGACCAACCGTCCCCATATTGCCAGCACTTCCTTCATGGTTTGCTTGACAGGAAGTGTGGTTTGCCTTCCATTCCTGGGTACGAAGCACTATCTTGCCTCAACTTGCTTTTGGTTTTACAAGACCTTACACGAACTAGAAAGGGCTCAACATCAATAACCTTTGCCGTATCAACAGAAATCACAGATGAATGGCCACGCTTCTGCCACGTGCCACCACCTGAAACACCACATTCGGCACTCCCCACAACACGCCGAACTTCCACAGCAGCATCAGTCATCGACTTCGACGCCACTTCTCCTGCCGCTGCAGAAAGCCGAGATGACAATTTGTCGTAGGCGGAGTGACGTGGAGGAGCAGGCATGTTCATAACTTGGGAAAAAGTTTCCGCACCAGAGTGCCCTTTTCTTAACTGGCGCATCGCGTAAACCAGACGTAAATTGTTCTCATTGGCACGACCCACCTTTCTCGACGTATGAAATGGGCGCTTGAAACCCACAGTCGATACACACGACCGCACAAGCCGAGCATATCCCTTGGTGAGAGTGTTCCTCAAGCTTCAGTGTTGTGTTCATGCATTCGGAACATGCCAGCGATGAAAACACTGAAGAAGGAATACCAATGTCCATTATCCTGTTCCCTTGGAGTGCAGAATTCTCTAGTGGAGCCTGGTACGCCTTGTTTATGTCCCCAAGCTTCTTCGCGGTCGCCGCAATACCGGCGTCTGTGTCAGTAGGCAACCTCGTCGTCGTATAGCGATTTCCAGCAAACTTACGCTTCCTTGTCACCTGTGTTCTGCACTTCCCCATGCTGGTCGTAATATGGTCCAGGTGGCCTAAGGATACAGCCCTAGTAGCATTTACACGTGGAACAAATGCAGAATGAAGCCTGACGTAGCCTGACCATCGTGCGCCCCCTTTGTGGCTGTTGTTAGAGATTAACGAAGACTTTTAAACACGAAGTTGTATTTAATGACATCATCTTATATAACAGTCACAATAAAATGCATAAAGTATTTTGAGTAGCATTAATATAGACGAACAACACTTGCTTTTGAAAGCGATTTTTCGAAATTGGAACCACAGTTGGAAATGTGGTTTCGGTTTTGCTATAGGGGCATAGGGTATAGAAAACTTGCTGTAACTCGCTAACTAATGATGCTATGAGGATAATTTTTGTTGCAACATATATGTGAATGTTTGTGTGTGCAAGAAAAACAATACCCTAAAAATTTATTTCGCAAAAAAAAAATGACTTTTCAAGGTGGCCTACCACCTTAAAATAACGAATTGCTTCTAGGTTATCTGCTTTGTATAGCGCATTTTGACATTTTTCAGCCATATATTCTTGAGCAAAAGGGCCTTGGAAATGAGCGTGACTTACAGAGATCGTTAATTTCCTCTTGTGGACAAAACCTACAGCGTTTTCAAGAGTTACAAAAGTACACAAATAATCAAAAAGTTTCAAGGGCCCTTGAACCTATATTGTCAATATCAAGGGTATTCCAGGATTTCAAAGAGCTGTGCGAACCCTGCAATCCCTTTTAAATAGCACTGAGTACTGTTAAACCTCAACATACAGAAGCCAATAAAATAGGAAATTTACGTTGTATCAAAACTTTGTTTTGTTAACTTACATTGATCTTTTCATGCAAAGTATGATTATTGAACGATTCATTTTTACACTGAAAATGCACAAGAATGCTCAACTAATGTGGTGGTCTAAAAAGTTTTTTTTTTTATTTAACGTGAAAGAAAAATGAATTCTGTAGAACCTCTCATTCAGCGACCATGACTTGATGCCGCACTGGTGCGGCACTCGTAAGGACAAAATAATTGCAGGTTTGGCACACTGTGCAATTGTGTCTATTCTGCTGTCGCTGCTGGTTACGAAAATGTTGGATTTTGCCAACAGTAGAGCAATGCTAACACTCTCATGTTACCCAGCTGGACCATCTACTCTCCACTCAGTCCAACAAAATAACACACTACACTGAAAACTGCACGTAGCATACAAACGAAAAAAAAAAAAAAACGGGAGTTGCAGTTTGGCCAAAAAGGACAAAGCAATTAATGTGATCATAAATTGGAAGCACGTATGAATATACAGGCTACAGTAGTCAGGGGTATAGCCAGAAATTCTTTCGGAGAGCAGGGAGGGGATTTAATGATGCTTTATGTATGATCTGAGTGCAATGGTTTCGATTTGCATATTTATACAATTGCAAAAACTTTTAAATGTAGGTGGCGTTTGAACCTCCCAAGCCTACCTCTTTAAAAGTTTTCCCTTATGATAAATGCACCACGTTGGTTGCGATTACTCTTATTTGGAAATGTATTCTATTCGCCACTGAATCCTAAATCGTATCTCCAAAGCTCAGGATCACAAGGTGTGCACTTTCCAGTATCCACCGACAAACGGCAATTGGGATTGCTTGCAAGATACCAGCCTTGTAGACAGCATCTGTTTCCTGAATGATCACAATCGTTTGGAAGATAACTCAGTGCTCTTTCCATCTACTGCGGCCACATATACTACCATTCATGCTTGTCACTTTTTACAAGGCGAAAGCAAAAGCACCATATCAAGTGCTAATGCATGGCATGCACGATAATTAAGGGGAGACGCTCCTCGAAAGCACTTTTTTTTTGTTATTCAACTTAGAGCTTCAGAAATTGGACCACTGATGCAGTTTTTCCTCCTGATTCCAAATCTGTAATCAGTTTTTACATAAGTGCAATAGTTTGGGAGTTGTGTTTCAAGTAATGGTGAAACTTGATAAGTTTTCCGGGAACTTTCGCGCATACTAAATATTCATGCAGAGAGTTGTTCAATGGCTCCTTTTGCTCCCTATTAGCCATAGAGTGCCGATATCTAGCTAGAAATTGTGCTCCAACTTTGAAACTATGAAAAAAAACATCTGTGTAGCAAAGTACCCTTTTTTTTTCCACTCGACCACCATTAAATTTATTAATAGATATTTACAGCTGATAGGTTGTGCTGATTCAAGTAGATATCGGCACCCTACGCACTCTCCTCAATGTGTGTGCCAAATTTCGTCGTCGTATGACCATTCTAAGTGCCCGAAACACTTCCCGCAAAAAATGCAAATTGGCCAAAATTGCGAAATGAGAAAAACGCGTTTGAAAGTTTGAAAGTCTGTATTTACAAAAATGAAAAACGCAGTAGCACGAAACTTGTGCTGAACACATACACACATGTCCAGAGGGAATATCATTGTCTAAAACTCTCCAGCACCGTAGGTTTTCCCTTCCCGGCTGGTGCGGCAGGACTCTTCCACCCGGCCCTCTTGGCTGCACTGCGACGGTGTGCCCTCGCCTCAGCGGTCTGACGCAACATTCATCTTGTGCATGCGCATGCTGTCTCGGCGGTCGCTGAGGGTAACCAGGGCCTCCGAAGGAAGCACCCCAAGCTCTTCCAGCACCTTTTCAAAGCTCGCGTGGCCCCGGTTGAACCACAGGACTGCAATGGCTGTGGCTGTTTCCACAGCAGTCCGGGAAGCAAACCGGGTCTTTGGACACAGCAGCCATATTTTGCTGTTCAGGGACTCGGCCGCGTTCTGTGTCTTGCCGTGGAGGCACCGGGCAAGCAGCTTCGCATCTGTGAGACCGCTTGTAGATTGGGAGGACTGCCAAACCCTGGGCCTTGGTCAGGAGGGGGGTGTGGCACGGTGCAGGCTGGCCCTGCGCCTCAGCACGTCGGTGCTTGCACCACGAGTCTGGGCCTGCAGGACAGAACTTGTGACTTCCAGCACCGTCTGTTGAGCACGAGTGCAAACATGAGGCCCATATGGCAGTGTACATCTTGTGGACATTTCCCCGATTGTTCACAATGGCCACCTGAAAGTAAGTTGAAGCTTCTGGATGGTGGTCTCCTTCAGCTTCTCCCCTCGTGGAAGTGGCGTTGGCAGCTTCCGCAGGCCGGTGCCCAGACGTTTCGCCACGTGGTTGGTGCACTCCTCTTTTTCAATTGGAGTGTCAGGGTACACGTTGGCATCACAGACCCCGTTGTAGGCCTTGCTGTCTCCATCGCTTAGGAAGATGGTGAACCGCAGGGGTGTCTCATAGTCCACAGTCCTCTGCCAAATGCGCACTGCAGCTTCGGCCTCCATGGCATGCGAAGAACAGTCGCAATTCTTCTCACAAACGGGATGATGAAACGCCTGCCATGTTTCTTCATCGCCTCCCATGTCGTTATGCAAACTGCACGCCAGGCAGAAGTTGGAAAGCACTTCATAGTCCAGGCACAAACCAGTGTCCAAGGACACTACAGTTCCCACACCATTGTGGCTTTTGTGGCCTCTTTTTTGCCATGTGCCGTCAAACATGACTGGCACGTCACTGTTACCAGCCACCTCTTTGGTGACGCTGCGTGCCCTTTGCATGTTTTCACAGACAGCCTTCACTGCCGCACTGTGAATCTTTTTGCCGATAGCATGGAAGGTCTTATGGTGCATAGGGTTTGGCAATCCAACTACTGCACAAAATCGTGAAAGTTGCTCATGCCCGATACCGACGGCACGCGCTGCAAGCACCACTTTCAGGTTCACGGCAAAAGCGTCACGCGAACTCCCGCTGTCGTAGCTTCTGCTTGCACCGCGGCCGCCATCTGACGCGACCCGCTTCGACGAGTACGCGGACGAAAGGATGCTCTCCGAGCACTCCGCATTCTCGCAGTGTAGCTCCAGAAACGCCGAAAGGCCTTTCCGCTTTTTATTCGGTGCCCGAACTGCGAGTTTACTCTCGTGACAAACGGGGCATGCCGCGCCTGCGACGACGGCCGTCAATGCACCCAACTCGCACAGCACTACGCTTTCGGCACGATCGGCATTCGGCCTGACGTCGTTTTCGAATAACGCGATCTTTTTCTGCGATGCACTCACAAAATTCACTGCAGCGTTGATCTCGTCGTCGCAGTTGCCATGGTCGACGTTGCCGTGGTCGATGTTAGGCCTACCGGCCGCTGGCCCGTCGCGGACATTTTCGTTGGCGGTGGCTTTCTTGTACGTCCTCCGCCGCTTCCCTCTGAACTTGTTCTTACTTCTGTATTTCCGATGGTCGGCAACGGCCTTTTTCGGGCTTGCCATCGCACGAAAACAGCGAAAAATAACTCCGGAAAACAGTGAAGCGAACTACGGCAAGAAAACACGGGTGCTGTCAGCCAATGGCGGCCCTGCGTTAGTGGCGCGCGGTTTGAAACGGCGGGAAAAGACTGTTTTTGTTGCTTTTTTTTAGATTTTTCGTGAACGTACGAGACTTCAAGAACCGGGATCGTGGAGAGTAAGGACAACTCTACACGAGCCAGCGGCCGCAATATGGCGGACAGCTCTCTTCGCGGCCCCGCGAGCACGCGAACAGCAGCCCGTTTTGTGTAAATTTCGTGATGCCGCGCGTCACTGCCGCTCACTCAGACGCGTTTTTCACTGACTTCTGATGCTTATTTCGCTGTGATATTTTCAGATGTCAAAATATAATGTATAAAGATGATAAAGCAACAAAAAACAGAAAAGGTGAAATTTGGAAAAAAAACGCGACTTTTCGACCCGCGTCTCCCCTTAATGTGGCATTGCATTGTGTAGTCAATTAATACCTAAATAATAGTGCATGATATGACGTACCATGGCTCATGGTTCTCATGTGCCATGCATCAGCCGGATGCCCTCCGATTTGGTCGCTCCGAAATTGGAGATGAACAACGAGATGCACCCTTACCGCCCAGCGCAGGGGCTGCACTATTTGAAAAATGCGTTCACAAAATACCAAGTCAAGCATTACTACAAACTTTTGTTCGCTTAAAATAATGTAACAGAATTTCCCTGAAGAGAGCCCGATTTTCCTGACATAATGTACAGAATTTCCCTGAAGAGAGCCCGATTTTCCTGACTTCCCCAGACTATCCGAAATCCCCCAACAATGCCCGGTTTTCCCCTGTTGGCATGAACCATCGCCTCCACATCAGCAGAGCTGAAAATGGCTGTAGAACTGCCATTATGAGGTCACAGGGAAACATGACATGACTGCACTCTTTTATTGGTCACCCTGTCAGGAAACTAGCACCATGACCTGATAGCCCCCCCCCCCCCCCCCCCACTACAGCATCTATCACAATAATATTGTTGTTTTTTAACGTAAAACCCCAACAATCTTCATAAAATTACAAGCACAAAAGGTAGGAAGATAACAACAGGTAAGAATTCTAAGGTTCCATGTAACGATGAGAAGTGAGCCAGGCTGCACTTGTCGCATGGGAGCATGAACACAGACACACTCCTTAGAGTTACGTATAATGACACCTTATGATACAACCACCATCTTCCCCCTTTTATGCGACAGGTGTAGAGGCAGAAACCGAGAAGGATGGGGACTTGAAGCACCCCGTCTTCTCATGTTAAGCATTAGAGGTCACCTGATGTATATGCAGTGCATATGCAAATAACAAATAAAGAGTGACAGGGCATGCAGGCAACCTGCATGCCATATCTTAGATGTAATCTGAAGTGGGTGTAATAGCTCATTGAGATGGCTGATTAGTTGACGTGCATTATCTTCCACGGGACATGTTGAAGCAGAAAACAGCACAAGGAGTCTTGTCACCTATGCCTGCGCTCTCCACGATGAACACTGAGGAACGCATGAGATAGACTATTTGCTTATTGTGAAATGCCAAGCAAATGCCCCCCCCCCCCCCTCGGTCAAGCTATGGCGCCCGCTCCAGACTCCTTAACAGTAGTACCAGACTAAAGTGAATATTTACAGCAGCTTATGTGGTTCACAAAATCATTCACCTTACTGTTCTATAGGTGTCTGAATATAGAGCGAGACAATGCTTAGCTTAACAAAGGAAAACTGAAACATTTTTAATATGGTAGCTAGTATCAGACATACGCTTGTCAATGTGAGCAACTTCTCATCTGCACTTTTAAATATCTGCACATGATGCAAACATATATATTACAGAAAAAAAAAAAGCTTGTTTACTATTCATTCCTCTTAGTTCCAGGCAGTTTTATGGCCATCCAGGGGGGGCATGCAAGAGCACACAGTGTGCAGTCACAACATCCACGATTATTTCTACCTAAAATTCTAATTTTAAGGACTGTTATAACTATAATGCTTCATTACTTAAGAAATATTGCCTAAAATAGAATCACCACTCACATCATTTTAAAGTACCTTTCTCTTGTGCAATACAGGGGTGCAACAGCCGATTTTCGGAGGAGCAGAATTTTACTTTTGGAGCACTAAAATGCCAATTTAAAGCAGGTTACGGGAATAAAACATCTATTTTTTTATCACGAAAGGCCAAATTTGGAGCAAGGAAGGCTGATATTTAGAAAAACAAGATATGTGCAAGCCATTCAACATCACCTAAATCATGCAGAGTAAAACATGAGCACTGCTGTTTCAATAGAACTAGTATTTCTATCTACCCTAATCTACCCTACTGAGCGCACAATGATAAAGTCCACATTAGCACTTGCCGCGTCTATGAAATCCTTTGACAGAATCCGTGAATTAAAATGTAGATCTGCCAACCTGGGCGACCTTGAAATTTAAGGGATTCGTGAAACTGAAGAGTAAGGGTGGGTGGAAAAGAAAAAAACCCAATTGCGCAGATTTTTTTTTTAAGGGCAGCAGAAGTGTCATACATGCTCAAATGATTGCCAATAACTTTTCAGACGTCAGCAATCATACTGGTGCTGAAAATTATGCGGTAGTATACACACGAGTAATTGAACGAAATATGCTGTCTCATGAGTAATACTAACAGCCCTTTCCAAATCTTAAGCTTTTCCGCAAGACAACAGTGTATTGCGGCAAAGGTGGTTTAGGCAGGTCCTGCACGGGTTAGAACAAGGCCAAGAAATTTTCGAACACCACTGTGCACCTCCCCCCCTCTTTTTTTTTTTTTTTTAAAGATGGGGGTTAGATTTAGGGCACCACATCTTGGCTCGCTTGCAAGCCCGTCAGTCTGGCGACAGCACCAGATATCTATCGCCGGGACGACGCAAACTAACGCAACTCAAGACAGAAAAATGTTTTGTGCCGTTGCGGTGCGCGACCTACGTGGTCGCCGGCAACGCCGGCGTTTACAACACATCGCCTTTTTTCGCGCGCGGCAAACGCGGTATGCGCTCCCAGATCTAATTGCTAACATGCCTTAGCCACTTTTGCGACTAGGAAGTTCATATTTTCCGCGAAGCGTTCATAGTTATGGCAACACAATTTTTGTTTTGAAGTTGCGCCATCCTGTCGATAGGTATCCGTTGCAGTCAGCAGACTGATGAACGCACAGCTTTGTTACTTCATCTGGTCGATCGCATCTCGCGAGTGCCCCGACCCAATCGGATTAAGAATAGCATGGTTAGGTTGCCGTGGTTTAAGGTTATAGTCTGCGCGCTTGGTTGATTGACGATTCAAACTGCAGGTGGGCAACATGGCCTCTATTTCTCGCTGAAATTAGCGCAACTTAGAAAATTTTGAGGCTGGTCACCCAATTTCAGCAAATTTCATGGTTTTGGTACAGCTCCGTGCAAAAATGGGGAATGTACAAAATTGGCACAATTGATGCAGCTGTTGCACACCTGGCAGTAGCATGCTGCCACTTCAGACTACCCATGTGACAGGGGTGCATCAGTAACTTGACTATGCTTCACTTGGCGGACTGCTAGCTTAAACAGAAAGAGAAAAAAATGCTGCAGCTCCCCTACTGAGAAACCAAAGAAAGTGAAGTAGTAGCACGGCAACCCAGTGATTCCAGTCATGCCGTTGTTTATCATTTCGTTGCTACTGTTATTGGTGCTATCACTGCTGTTATTGCAATGCAGGTATTATGGTATCAACTGGTTTTTAGAGTTATGTGTATGCAGTAACGTGTATTGATGATGAGACACTGTTATACTGCGATAGCGTTCTCGCGCAGGAGAGAGGCGCGATTAGGTTTTCTAGCACTATTGACATTGCGGCCGAGCTGCCTTCTCACTCACCTGGCTGGATCAAAATGGCGATGTAGGGCGTTCCACTTGTCAGCTTGCCTGTGCTGGCCAGCAGCAATGGTCGCAGCTTCAACAATTTCAGGCTTCTGTTTTTGCCACTTACATGCTGCAGATCCTCACTGAGCCTTCACTGGAAAGGCACAGGATGATGTCAAGAGGCTTGTCACGTTGTTGAGAGCAGCGACTGTTCACTCAGTTTGGAGCACAAGATTTAGATAGCATGGAAAACAGAGTGCGGATTGGGCCCTGAAGAAGTGCGGGTGCGCTTTTTGTGCAGCGCGATTAGAATTAGCATCAGATTTTCGAAATATTTTTAGTGATTTTAAGTTAATTATACTGATTATTTCTGGCTATTTCTGTTAATTATATCAATTTTGACTTGTTTCTTGGTTGTAACCTGGGTTTGAGCATTACAAGAATTATTTTAGGCCTGCACTAAGCGTTTGATTGAGCACGATAACGCCGGATGGGAAGGATGGATGACAGGCTGAGCCCCAGAAGTGCTACACACTTAAAAGCAGCCGACATATGAGGTGGAGGTAAGATGAAAAGAAAGTGGCAGTAAGCAGAA